>CM062817.1:675559881-675875565 GCA_031772625.1 Pinus tabuliformis
ATCACTTGCTTCTCAGCTGATTTCCTGCTAGACTCAGCTGTGTTTTCAGCATCTTGGGGCTTCCTTGTGTCTAGTGTATTCTTAGTGTTTACCTGAGAGTCTATTTGAGAGCTAGGACCTCCATTGTCAATAGTGACGCTTTGAGTAGTCTTATCCTAGGGTTTTAATAGATGCATTGGGATCACCCGAAACCTCTCATCTTTGAATTCCTGAAATCTTTGAAAATCTGTACGTTATAGATTCGCTTTGCCTATTTGAATGCTTGTTCAAAGGATACGGTTGACTGTAACAAATCCTCAAAATAATTATCGTCATGATTGTATGGCTTGAGCTTTACTCCAGTAGTGATATTATATGCCACTTTGTTTGGATCAAATTGCCTCTTAGGAAATGTATGAAGCCTAAGGGCCTCCATATGTGTTGATTCCTTAGTGGCATGTACAAAATCAGCTAAAGCTGAAGAACCACATTTGACATGGAAAATGGGCCATAATGACTTCTTGCCATCTTTGAGAAATTTAGTCGGGCCCTTTCCCACAGTCTGGTAGGCAATCTCTCTTGCTAATAACTTATCAGAAACATATAAAGGAAGGACGTGTGGATGAACCGTGCTACCAAAAACCCTAATATAGGTGAACCTCTCTTCATTAAAGTACTTTCCGATAGTAAGTAGGCCTGTTGCAGCTTCTTGAATCTTGGGAAAACCTAGGGGCTTTCTTATTGAAAATAATTTGATGTAGGGGCAACACAACAGCATGGAATCTCTCATAGAAGTGAGGTAAGTAATTTGATTCACATATTTGTTTATGACTAAGATGGATTGGGTAAGGATCTCGTAAGGTCCATTTCCAACCCATGCTTGGATATGTTGTGCAAAAACAGATAGCATCCATAATGTAGGCACTAAAATAGAAGGGAGGGAGGTTATCTGAAAAGGAGGCTTTCTTCTGTCAATATTCGGTAATGTTGGTGGCTAGGTTGTCAGACAAGATGGAATGCCAATTCATGATATGGGAATTAACGCAGGCATCAATCAGAGGAATCCATTCTATTGAAAACTTAGTATTATTGGGTAGCCCATACAATCTACATAACATGGCTGCTGCATAGTTGTAGGGGTTTGCCAAAGAGGCTATAGCATACATACCCGATTTTTCATACTTGAATTTGTTGTCCAACACAGTCCAAACCTGAATTAGCTTGAAAGGGTCTGGGTTCTTCTTTGCGAAGTTAGCCACAAATGTGTTGTCGTAGATATCCTACGGATCAGGTATGTGGTACATCTTTTTTAGATCCTCTACTCTGAATGACCCTATGAGCTCCATAATTGAATTCTTGAACTGCCTATCTTCAATGATAAGGTTTTCAATCACACACCTGATCATATCTATATAGGGGATTATTTTAGCTCTTTTTCCTATCTTATGAAGGATTGAATAGGAAGCATCTCTACATTGAAGTCTTGAAGGCCTTTTTGAGTCACTTTTTGCTCTGGTAATAGTAATTTTAGGATGTTCATCCTCCAGCCTATTGTAAATTACTTCCCAAGCTGTTGCACCTCTGACAGCATCAAAAAATGTATCAGCAAAGATAGGAGCCATCTCTGTAAACTCAGCTTCAACAATGGTCTGTTTTGTCTGTTTCTACATCACCTTTCTTAGTGACATGTATTTTGTCTCTTTCTTGAAATAGATAAGATATATCAACACATACTATATCTAGTAATTAAGATTGAAAGCTTCTAAACTTGTTTTTTTTGGTATTTAAAACGTAATTATTCCACACATTTTACCAGACTTAATCGCGCATCACGGTCTTAAAAGATATACAGTATAGCGTTATCAGATGTATTAAGCGAAATGCGATTGCGGATATCACAATATCACATTTCGCAAATCGTTTTTGGTTGTTTTAATGGCATGGTCAAGTTTCTCGTGAACTATGTGAAGTGTGAAATGCAATTGTGAAATGACAAGGTGATGTTATGACAACAGGAGACCTAATCGCATATCGCAATTTTGTGAAGGCTTTTTAACATAGTCATGTGGAAAAGTGCAATTTGCGATATGGATTTCATCCTTAGTTGGTTTTGCAAGGTATTGCTAGCAATTTTCTTAGAGTTAGGCTTTTATTATCCTAAGCCTAAAAATTTAAATGGGTCCCCATTTACAACTCTAAGCCTAGCTATTGTTTGTTATAAATGGGGGGGTTGTTTCGTAGTACAACAATTGGCGATTCACTTGGGAGAACTAGTTATCTCTGAGTAGTTTTCTGAAATTTCTAAAAACTTTCAAATTAATTAGGGTTATAATTATAATGATTACATGAGTTATAAGGTAAACAAAATGTCTCTGGAATCATCATTACTTGCTCAGCTTATTTACTTAATTACTTTACTCTTGTAATGATAGAAGTATAAACATTTGCATCAGCTAATAAAGTTTAATGAAATATAGTAGGTGTCTTTTAGAGATTATTTTTTTTTGTAGTTTACCCATTTATCACAGATGGATCCTCTGCTGCCAGCAGGCGTTCATAGCCTCGACAGGGTTATCTTTTAACCAACAATTATTCATTGTCCCATCTGTATGAATTTTCAAATTTCAAAATGATATTCACTTGGATTGAATCTCACTTGGACCTTGTCCCCTTTTTCCTTTTTTGAATGTAATCTTTCTCTTTTTTGGTTTCTTAAAAGACATTGTCTAAGCGTGGTAACCTGCTAATGACAATATCATTCACTGGTTGTAACTAAACTAAACAAGCTGGCTCTTGATGAGACCCCTTGTCCTCTGATCGAGGAAACCACTAGCTATTACCCTATTTGGTATGCGGTATTGGTAATATCAGTTTAATCAGTTCCCTATGAACATGGTAAAGAAGCTCATAATGAGACTTTTTATCTTTTAAGTTTTTTATATTCACTCTGAAAAAGGAAAATTTTAGAAGATGGGGTGGATCATTGGTTCTTTTGAGAGTTTTGGGTGATAATGATAGAGTTTTTTAAGATGTTGATCTGCAAAAAAATCCTTACTAGGTTAAAGATGCTTTTCTGGACTGATAACAAAACCTTCATATTCCATAAAGATAAGAGTTTGTTCATAAAATAAATGTTTTAAGCAAGGTCAAGTTTTTCCAAAGAAATCAAGTTTACTTTAGTACTCAAATGTCCTAATTACTCCTTTTAACTCTTACTTTCTTATAAAAGGGAAAAAACAGAAATGTTATCAAAGATTTTATTTTGAAAAGCCAAAAGTAAATACTATTTGACCATTATTTTTCTAGAAAGCAATATGTTACAAAATTGGAAGAGGCTATTTCCTAGGAGAAGTATTTTTTCAAAAAAATTTCCATTAACGGGCAAAGAATCCTTCTTACCTGACAAGTCTTGTAAAAGAAACGTTCATTGTTTAATTTTTTCAATGATCTGAAAAGGGCCAAGCCATGGTCTTTGGAATTCGGTATGTCTACCCTTTTCCGCGTGTGCTTTATCCCATTTTAGAACCAAGTCACCTACTTCAAGGTTTTATGACTGGCAGAAGTTGTGTCAAAATAAGCTTTGACCAATTGTTGATGATGGAAGTGGTTTTCTTTAGCCTTTTCTCTTTCTTCTTCAAGCTTGAGAATTTGAAATTGTCTAGCCTGGAGAGAAGATGAAGGGTCTTCATCGATAAATTGCACTAGGTAAAGAGATGGGATTACTATGTTTGTGGGAATAAAAGCTTCTTTTCCATAAACTAAAGAGAAAGAAGAAGAACCAATAGAGGCTTTCTGAGTAATCTTGTCTGGCCATCGAGAAAATGTTAATGTTTTGTGCCAATTCCTGTGATTTTGATCAATAGTCCTTTTGATAATTCTAATGAGGTTCTTGTTTGTTGATTCTGCTAATCCATTACCTTGAGGATAATAATTGGATGAATATTTCAACTTGAAACCTCGCTTAAGAGCAAATTCTACCATTGTATTTCCAGAAAAGTAAGATGCATTGTCCAACATTAAAGCTGAGGACAAGACAAACCTGGTAATTATGTACTGATCAATGAAGTCCATAATATTTTATGTATTAGATATCTTTAATGGGACAACCTCTACCCACTTAGTAAAGTAATCAATAGCTGTAAGGATGTACCTATGATGTTTGGAAGAGTTAGGAACAATCTCACCAATTATGTCTAATCCCCATTGTTTGAATGGTTGTTGGATGTTAATTGGTTGTAAAGGGAATGTTGGCTTTCTTTCTCTTTCGGCTGTGGTTTGACAATTTTTTCACTTCCTTGTATATTCATGTGCATCTTTAAATACTGTTGGTCAATAATACCCTACATGTAGGATTTTGTGAGCCATGGTATTTCCTCCAAAATGTCCTCCAACTGGTCCATCATGTAATTCCTGCATGACCTTTTTGGCTTCAGGCTTCTCTATGCATCTTAGTAATACTGAATCATAATTCTTCCTAAACAATACATCATTGACTAGCTCATACTGATTTGATTTCAATCTCAAAGCTTTCTTTGTTTTATAATTAAAATCCATAGGAGTATATCCATTTTTTAGATAAAATTTCAAATCAACATATTGTGATTGCGTCTCATTGAGGCTTACCTCTGATATTTTTACTTCATTACCTTGATCTTCTTCTGGTGTTAACTGGGAAGCTCCTATTAACATCCTGCAAAAACCTTGGCCCCTGACAATTTTAGCTGGTCGGATTTCTACATCATATTCTTGGAGTGCAGTTACCCAATTAGCTCTTTTCTCCCCTACTTCTCTTTGGATCAATAGTTGTCTTACTGCAGGGTAGGCTACAATTATCTTTGTATGGGTTTTAAGAAGAAAAGGTCTTAAATGTTTCAAAGTTTTAAAAACAAAAAATGCTTGTTTATCTACAGTTGAATAATTTACTTTGGCACCTTGCAAGTTAGAATGGAAAAAGGAGATGGGCGCCTCAACATTTTCATCATTCAGCTGTGTCAAAACTGTTGCATATGATGTATCAGATGAGAAAGTATATAATACAAAATTTTGAGAAAGTCATCGGCTTTCAATGAGGGAGTATTAATAATAGCTTTTTTAATCAACTCGAATGACTCTCTTTCATCCTTGTTCCATCTGAAAACTATATTTTTTCTTATCATCGCTTGAAGGGGTAGAACAATTTGTGAAATATCTGGGACAGATGTTTTTACAAAATTTATTTGGCCTAGGAATGATTACATGTTTTTCTTGTTGTGTGGGAGGGGATTTTTTAATCTCTTGGACTCTATGAGGATCAATGTAAATTCCTTTCTTGGATACTATAAACCCAAGGACTTTTCCTTCTGGTAAAGCAAAATAGGATTTTTTGGGATTTAATGAAATGCCATATTTCTTGCATCTTTCGAAAATGTGTTTCAGGTCACTTAAATGATTGTTCCTATCCTTGGAATAGACTTTGATATCATCCAAGTAAATAACCACTGATTTATTGATTGGACTTCTGAAAGCAATGTCCATAGCACGTTGAAATGTGGCACCCGCATTAATGACTCTGAAAGGCATCTTCTAATAGGTATATGTTACCCACTTGGTCCTAAATGTTGTCTTTAATCTGTCATCTGGATGCACAAGTATTTGATTATATCTTGAGAATCCATCTAGAAAGGATATTAATTCAGAACCTGCAACTGATTGTAATATCTGTTCCATGGTGGGCAAGGGAAAATTACTTTTTGCAAGCTTGATGCAGGTTTCTAAAACCAATACAATCCTAATATCTCTGTTCTTTTTCCTTACGGGTACCATATTTGATACCCACTTAGAATGTCTAATAGGGAATATTATTTTGGCTTTCAGAAGTTTGTTCAATTCTGATTTGATTTGACTTTCAAGGTTTGGGTGAATTTTGCAAAGCTTCTGTTGAACTAGCTTTTCATTTGAAGTCATGGGTATAGTATGTTGAGTTATAGAGGCATCATAAGTTTTGAGATCTACATAATCCCAAGAAAAAATGCCTTTATATGTCTTCAATAACCTGATAAATTATATCCTTTCTTCAGATGATAGGCCTAGACCTAGGTTGACATTTGAGGTTTTTCGTTTGACCCTAGGTTTACTACTTCAAATCTCAAAGTAGAACTTTGAGTTTTGGAGTTAGTAATTTTCTTAAATCTATCCTTTAGATCATAAAGATCTTCCATTTTGACCACAAACTTTGGGATTGGGTTATGAGCATGATTAAGTTTGATTTCTAGATCATGGTCATGTTAATCTATGATTTGTTCTTCATATGATCCCTCTGCTGTAAGGAAATTAACTATATCTGCATTGTTGTTGAATACTCTCCAATTTGTTACATTGTTGGGAATTGATGGCCTAAACATTAATTCTATTGAAAATCTGTCTAGACTAAAGTCTTCTGAGGGTATAAGCATGGATGCCACATTAGCGAGTAAGTCAGCACTTGCGTTTTGTAATCTAGGGACTGAAGATATGTTGAAAGCAGAAAAATGAGAAGTCAATTTCTGAGCTAAAGATTGATAGTGTTTAAGGTGCCCAGAGACACAATGAATTGTATTTCGCACCTGTTTCACAATTATCTCTGAATCAGCGTAAACTTGCAGATATTTGACATTAAGACCGATGGCTTTATACATCCCTTGGATTAGTGCTTCATATTCAGCGACATTGTTAGTGCACTAGAATTCAAGTCTGTAGGCCAACATGGTTTTCTCTCCTTGTGGACTGATCAAAATGCATCCTGCACCTGTGCCATCGTCTGATTTAAAACTGTCAAAATAGAGAGTCCAGAATGGAGAGTTATCAAAAACTTTATTTACTAAATTTAGACATTTGGAAGGATCTGTTTGTGAAAAATTCTCGATTTGAGAGGCTACAGCGTTATCTAAAATGAGGTACCTCTGAGCATTAAAGGATACTAAAGAGGACTTGGCCAAGTAATTTCCAGTGATATTAATAGTGAAAGCAACAAGTTTGTTGCTTCCCTCAAGGTCGGTGACTGTGTATTTCATGAATTTCTCTCGATCTACCCTAATTTGGTTAAGTTTACCATTGTGTGGCAACCACATGTGAAACCAATAAGTCATAAAATAACCTTTCAACTTTTCAGACCAATCGCTACTGAGAATTAAACCATAAAATTCAGGGATACTGGCCACCAGAATATCAATTATTTGTGAAACTTTTGGATTAGCAAAATGCCTAATTGAAACCGATGTTATTTCTCCAAACACCTCGACTTTTGTCCTATCTAGCTGAACTATGTGTACTGCATATTTTTTTGAGGTGTAATGTTCAATTTGGTACACATATCCCTTGGCATTATATTTGAGGAGACTCATGAATCAACAAGGCAATTGTGAACGTTCCTGTCGAAAATTTCATAAGTGAGCAAAAACGGAGAAACATGAGAAATAGACCTATCACCAATCAGAACTAGATCTGAAGGATCGACCTTATTTGAGGATGAGGGAGGTTTTCCCATATTGTAGGCAGCTTGAGTAACTATAGTAGATGGCAGAGGGGATACTCGAACTGCTTTCAATTCCCTTAATAAAATCTTCTGCTGATGTTTGAGTTTAGGGAGCTCATGGAGCGAGATGCTAGCTCTAGTCTTTTTCATGTCTTCCACTATATTGTATTCTACTATACCTGAGATTACCAATGTTTTTGAGGCATTTGGGGAATCTGGAGGAATAGGATCGATTTGGCTAGTTTTAGATTTCTTAGCTATTGTTTTCTCCTTTGCAGGAGTAGCAACTTTTTGCTTGTGATTTGTGATAGACGTGTCAGGAGAATTTTTGCTTCTTGTAGTCACTAGCATTGCTTGTGCCTCTTCTTTAGTTGGGAGAATAAAATCCCACATCCCATTTAGTTGAAGTTCATCTTCCATTTCGGCTTCCTCATCGTTTGGTGAATCTTCTTCAACTTCTTGGTTAGATTCAGCATTTGAAATGGTGTTTGGGGGCTGTGACGTAGAACAAGGGTTCCTTTTAAATGATCGAAAAGGTTTCTTAGGAGCAGAGGATTATGCGACCTATTTTTTAATTTCAACCATTTCGTTGGACATCGTCTTTAACACTTTTTGAATGCCTTCAAGATCGAAAGGGTATTTTGAAACCTTCTTCTTAGAGTCATCCTTAAATGTCACTTTTTTGTCTTCCTTTCGTCTGTTTGTGATCTTTTTTCCAAAGCTATGATTCTTCTTTCTACAGCCAAGGCTTCTTTCATGTTTTCTACAAGGGTAACCTTATTGGCTCTATCTACAAAAATTGCAATATTAGAAGGGAGAGATGATATATACCATTTTATTTTTACATCTACAACAGGTTTAGAGGCAGTTAGGATTTTGTTTAGCAATTTGTTAAATCTGGAGTTGAAATCTTTGATATTTTCATCTAGATTAGCTTTAAAATTAGAAATATCATTAATCAAGGACACTATGGTCCTATCATCACCAAATTTTGCAAGAAACACTTCTTCAAAAGTATCCTAGTCTCTAATTGAACCTGCTGGGAGTGAAAAATACCAAGACCCAGCATATCCTTAGAAAGTATAAGGAAACATCCTGATTACAACATATTCATGTGCAACCCCATTCAGATTCATGGCTAACATAAAATTATTTAGATGTTCTTCAGCCAGGAGATCATCGTTAGGATTATACTTAGGCAGCCATTTTTCTGGGTTTGTTGGGAGTGCATTTGGATTTGCAACTAGGACAACACCAAGATTTGTCCAAGGTTGATTGGCCATAACTTGAGTCGGGGACTGAAAAAATGGGAAGGTCGGTCCAGAAGTAGGTATAGATGGCAAAGAACTTACTACTAGATTAGTACTGATAATTGTGGTACTAATTAGAGAAGTGGGTATTTGGGAAGTTGTGAATTGAATAGAAGTGGATGGAGGAGTAAATGGATGGAAAGGTGATGTGATCTCACTAGTATCTAACTCAGATATTGATGAAGTGACTTTCCTACATCGTGGAGGAATGAGGACCTCGGAAGGGGTAACCCCAAGTCTCTCACTTTACAATATAGTCAATACACCAGTTTGTTGTAATAAGGAGGTAACGCTTTCTTCAAATACTTTGGGTCTCTATGGTTTCTCTATAGAAATGGATATCTGTTCCAATTTCTGTATCAAAGAATGAACTTCGGGAGACTCAGGAGTGTAATCTGGGGAAGGTGGTCGCCTTACTACTTCAGGAGATTAGGGAGATGTTTCTACAACTTCAGACTTCTGATCAGGAGATTCTGAATGAGTTTGAGAAGGGATAGAAATGGTGGAGGGGTTTTGACTCTTATGAATGATTTTCGAATGCTTTTTAGCTTCATATTCCATTCATAGTTGAATGCCCTTCTTCTAGCGCCAAAATGTTGTGGCATAAAAATTCTGCTATCGAAACATAGGGGATAACCACCCGGTCTAAACCTTAAGACAACTCCTTCTCCATTTAAAGTGGTGGCTTCGACTGGGGATTATGGGACCATTTTCCTAGTGTGGGTTTTAAGATGAGAGTGGGTGGTTTATGAGTGCTTTGCAATAGAATAATTATAATCTAAGTGACCTATTCTAAAATGCAATTTCTCTAACTAACTTATTCTAATATAAACCCGGGTGTTCTTGTGTGATATGCAATCTACAAGGATATCTATTTAGCATGTGATAATAAATATTGAACACAACTAAATAGAGATGATAACATAAAAGATAATTCATTTGAATAAATAGTTAGTCACAGGAATTTATAAAATATATCGCATATATGATGAGCTCTATATGAAAATCAAAACTTCAGCTAGGCATCATACAAAAGTGAAAGTATCGCTTAACAGAAATAATAAATCTCACATATAATCCATGAAAGTAAATTTTTTCCACTAATTAAATGTAAACAGAATCAATCATACATGATAATAGTACCATAGGTGTGAAGTCCTGCTCATTTGACAAATGATATAGACCAACTTCTTTCCTCAAATCAAATTGTCTCCCAAGAATACAAAATTGCATCAACAAAGGAAAGTAGTCTGATATCCAAAAGAACGATCATGTTCCATCATTTCACCAAAGCATTCACAAACTTATAATAGTGCATTCTTTGCAAATGTTTTTTATAAAATTATGTACCCTTCTCTAAATGCATGAGAAGGGTATAAATGCTACTCTAACTAAATGTGAAAAAATAGATTATATAAAATTTGCGGAGGTTTCAAACAACCTTCCTCATAACTAGGTAACTAACTCTAAAAATAAACAGAGGCTAAATAAACAAAACTAAGAGGATGACTTGATGTCTGCCAGCTTTTCCTTTAAATCACAAATATCGGTCATTGGTTGGATTTGAGGAGGTGGCCCGAAATGAGTCCTGAGCTGTGCTGTGAAGATTGCATCAGTGAGCGGTGGCAACATCCTTTGTGTAGTATGAAAGGAACAACTGAGAGTCATAATCTGGCTATGTGGCTTAACCAGATACTGCCAATATGACTCCTAGTTGGTCGTGGTTAGTTTTGTAATTGCCTCTCTTTAACTCCCTGCCTTTTCTTGCCAGTCTTTATACAAAGCAGTTAAATCAGGAATTTCTTTCGTATTGCCTTCTTTGATGAGATTGGTGGTGAACAGAATGTGATTCACTGCTTTGACAATGTTCTTTGATACTCCATCTGCCCTTGCGACTACTAGCTCAGCCTATTTGATTCTGGCATCCCAAACTGTGAAGAGAATGTCTTTATGAGTTTCTTCAATATTGGGTAGATTAGCCTTCTTTCCATCTTCTATTTCTTGCCACTCAATGAACTCAGAGATTCTGGTGTTTAAATCATTAAAATTTGTTCTATGGTCAATTGCCTTATTTGTTAGCTCGTCGCTAGTTGTCAGATAGGGAGTAATATGTGACATCTTTTGGCAGAAATACTCTTGCTTTCTCACCAGAAGGGAATTTAATTCCAAGGCCTCTTTGATGAACTCCTCAGTAGTGGAAACGTCCTTGTATCTTTCCATGGATTGCTGCATTTCCTGGAGTTGTATATTTTCTTCTGATATATCAGCCTCATGGCTTATTTTCAGGACCTCCATGTTTTGCTGTAATTGCTTGAGTTGCTCCATCGCCTGCCTGCTTTCGCTTGATTTCTCTACCTCGAGCTCTTGTTCAAGTTGTGCAATTTTCTCCTCTTTCTCCCTTAGTAAAGTAGAGACCTCAATGGCCTTGTCCATAGTGGCCGATGCGTATGCTCCCATGAACTGTGATAGTCTAGTCAAGTTCTCAATCAGATTGAAAGGAATGTCCTTGCAGACAATGTCCATGGGCTCATTTCCAGGTGGGAATTCAGGTGCATCTACCCTTCTCCTTTTTCTCTGCCTTCTAACTACAGCCTTGTGGAGAGGGCTATAGAACACATCGAGTGGAGGTATTTCAGTCACTTTGAGAGAAATCTTCGATGTGGGCAGAGCAGGGATAATTTCAGTATGCTGGGACGTTGTTGCTTGTTCCTCCATAGGTATAGATTGTTCGTCGACAGACTTGGGCTCTGTATCTTTATGAACATGTGGAGGAGTTTTGAATTCATCTGTTTCTTGGGAATTTGAAGCTTTGGGAGTGCCTTGCAATTTCTGATTAAACTAATCCCACTTCTACTCCAAACTACTACCTTTGGTCTCTGAAACGATTTCTGTAGTCGGGTTGCTCATCACTTGCTTCTCAGCTGACTTCCTACTAGACGCAATTGTGTTGTTGGTGTCTTGGGGCTTTTGTGTGTCTGCTGTCTTCTTAATGTTTACCCGAGAGTCTATTTGAGACCTAGGACCTCCATTATCAATAGTGACGCTTGGAGTGGTCTTATCCTCGGGTTTTAATAGATGCATTGGGATCACCCGGAGCCTCTCATCTCTGAATTCCTGAAATCTTTGAAAATATTCAGGTTTCAGATTCACTTTTGCCCATTCGAACGCTTATTCGAAGGATACGGCTAACTGTAACAAATCCTCAAAATAATTATCATCATGATTGTATGGCTTGAGCTTTACTCCAGTAGTGACATTATATGCCACTTTGTTTGGATCAAATTTCCTCTTAGGCAATGTATGAAGCCTGAGGGCCTCCATATGTGCTAATTCCTTAGTGGCATGAACAAAATTGGCTAAAGCAAAAGAACCGCATTTGACAGGGAAAATGGGCCATATTGACTTCTTGTTGTCTTTGAGAACTTTAGTCAGACCCTTTCCCACAGTCTGGTAGGCAATCTCTCTTGCGAATAACTTATCAGAAACATGTAAAGGAAGGACGTGTGGATTAGCCATGCTACCAAAAACACTAATATAGGTGAACCACTCTTTAATACAATACTTGTCGACAGTAAGCAGGTCTGCTGCAACTTCTTGGGAAAACCTAAGGGCTTTCTTATTGAAAATAATTTGATGTCGGGGCAACACAACAGCATGGAATATCTTATAGAAGTTAGGTATGTAATATGATTCCCATAATTTCTATATGAAATATGGATTGGGTAAGTATATTGTAACGTCCATTTCCAACCCACCATTGGAAATGTTGTGCAAAAATAGATAGCATCCATAATGTAGGCACTAAAATAGAAGGGAGGGAGGTTATCTGAAAAGGAGGCTTTCTTCTGTTTATATTCGGGAATGGTGGTGGCTAGGTTGTCAAACAGGATGGAATGCCAATTCATGATATGGGAATTAACATAGGCATCAATCAGAGGAATCCA
This sequence comes from Pinus tabuliformis, assembly GCA_031772625.1. Taxonomy (NCBI): domain Eukaryota; kingdom Viridiplantae; phylum Streptophyta; class Pinopsida; order Pinales; family Pinaceae; genus Pinus; species Pinus tabuliformis. Next base: position 675,572,604 of record CM062817.1, read on the forward strand.
TTCTATTGAAAACCTAGTATTATTGGGTAGCCCATAAAATCTACATAACAAGGCTACTGCATAGTTGTAGGGATTTTCCAAAGAGGCTATAACATACATAATTGATTTGTCATACTTGAATTTGTTGTCCAACACCCTCCAACCCTGAATTAGCTTGAAGGGGTCTCGGTACTTCTTTGCAAAATTAGCCACAAATGTGTTGTCGTAGATATCCTGCAGATCAGGTATGTGGTACATCTTCTTTAGATCCTCTGCTCTGAACAACCCTATGAGTTCCATCCTTGAATTCTTGAACTGCCTATCTTCAATGATAAGGTTTTCAATCACACACCTGATCATATCTATATAGGGGAGGATTTTAGCTCTTTTTCCTATCTTATGAAGGAATGAATAGGAAGCATCTCTACATTGAAGTCTTGAAGGCCTTTTTGAGTCACTTTTTGCTCTGGTAACAGTAATTTTAGGATGTTCATCCTCCAGCCTATTGTAAATTACTTCCCAACCTATTGCACCTCTAGCAACAGCACAAACTGTATCAGCAAAGATAGGAGCCATCTCTGTAAACTCAGCTTCAACAATGGTTTGTTTGCTCTGTTTTTGCATCACCTTTCTTAGTGACATGCCTTTTGTCTCTTTCCTAAAATAGACGAGATATATCAACGCAGACGATATCTAGTAATTAAGATTGAAAGCTTCTCTGAAATGACTTTGGATCGTGAGAAAGGTTTTAATGAGATACTCAATTATAACTACCCATAACCAGGAAAATGATTATCCTTCCTCGGGCCGCTAAATATTTAATACCCTGTCGACTCGTTTGTTTTGGTATTTAAAATGTAATTATTCCACACAATTTACTGGACTTAATCACGCATCACGGTCTTAAAAGAGATAAGTATAGTGTTACCGGATGTATTAAACAAAATGCGATTGCAGGGATCGCAATATCACATTTCGCAAATCATTTGTGGTTGTTCTAATGGAATGTTCAAGTTTCTCGCGAACTATGCGAAGTGCAATTATGAAATGACAAGGTGATGTTATCGCAACGGGAGACCTAATCGCATATCGCAATTTTGTAAAGTTTTTTTAACATGGTCATGTGGAAAAGTGTGATTTGTGATTTGCGATGTGGATTTCATCCTTAGTTTGTTTTGCAAGGTATTGTTAGGAATTTTCTTAGAGTTAGGGTTTTATTATCCTAAGCCTAAAAATTTAAAAGGGTCCCCATTTACAACTCTAAGCCTAGCTATTGTTTGTTATAAATGGGGGGGTTGTTTCATAGTACAACAACAGTAGAAATGATACCGTATTAAATAAATTAATTAGCGTTTCTATTTCTCATTCACATTACCATTGAACAAGAATACAATAAGAAAATATAAGGCAAAACATAATTTTATGGAAAATAAAAGGAGAAGAAAACTTTGTTTATTAATAATTTTATTAATTAAGGAGTTAATTATAAAAAGGTGAGCTATATGCAAATTTGGTGTATTATTAATAAATGATAAGAAATTTGCAGATATTCATGGCTCAATGACAATATTCATTTGTTGTGGGACAAATTCAACATTTTCTTCTCTTTCAATCATTAATAATATTACTTCTGTGAGCTATCATCTTTTCTATTTCCATTCTTCATATCTCCTCTTCGTTTCTTTTTCTTTTCACTAGGGAATTCCATTTTAATGGGGTTTCTTTGAGGAACAACCATCACAATAATTCATTTCCTTTTATTTTAAACTCTATTTTTTTATTTCATCATCATCTTGATCAATAAAATCACACGTGGATTGCACCTAGCCTAGCCATACCACATAGACAAATGTACCCACAAGTTTTGGACCATAAACCTTTTTCATTGCCTTACCAAAACACCTTGTGCCTTAATAGAACATTGTCATTGACTACCTTATGTCACATTAAAGTTTAAAATTTTCTTGCCCATAAAAAAAAGAATAATATTGATAATGATTGCCTCCAAATTGTCTCATTTAAAATAAGAAACTTAATTATAATCATAAACATATAATTTATGGAATTTGAACATGAGTGTTAACAGTTCTTCCTCCACACTAGGATAAACCTCATTGGCATTCATATTTTCAATTTTTTTATTATTATTACACAATTTAATTTAATTTATTAAAGTTTATTCAATTTTTATCATTCCTTTTCACTTAATTTTTAAGGGTTTTTCTTTTTCAAAACTTCAATTTTTTCTTTTTTTCTTTTTTTCTTTTTGTTTTCTTTCCATATCTTCTCACTTAACATTTAAGGGTTTTTCTTTTTCAAAACTTTCAATTTTTTTTTCCATTTTCCCATATCTTCTCATCTATTTCCTTATGTCATTTCAATTTCAAATCTATATGATTTTATTACTTTATCTTAATTTTTTTACATAAGAATTACTATTTCTTCTCTTTCACTTAAAAAAAATATATTTTATATCATTCACCACAACTTATTCAACTTATTCATATTGTAATAGTATATATCATTCACCTTATCATATATTATAATAAGTTTTTTTAATATTTATAATTTATTTATTTATTTTATGTTTTATTTTCCACCATTTATATGTCAATCGGTTTTTATAAATAAGGTTAATCAATTTACCTTTAAGCTTACCATGAGATATCCATACCAAATTATTATCCATGGTAAATTATTATCCTTAATATAAATAATATATATGACTTACTTGAGAAATTTGACTTACTTAACCATCCTCAAACACAATAATTAATAAACACCCTATATTGACTTAATTAAAAATCACCCTGATTTATAATTCACATAAACTCAAATTCATTACTAGATATTATTTACTAGCACAACCAAATTAATAAATGTTGTTGATATACGTCGTAGGCATCAACTTAATATATGCTATATTATAAACCTAATATGCTAAATAAATATATGAATATAACAAATGTTAGATCATAGGCTTTTGTGATCCATAATGTAAATAATAATGTCTTTCAGATTAATCACATCAAATCCTAATGATGTGATTAATACGAAAGACATTATTATTTAAAATATATCACATCTAAGGTTTTATAGATATTATAAAACCTAAAGAACTAAAACCCAAAGGAATAACATTGAACCCTAGCATTAATATTAAACCATAGGAATATAAACCCTAAGATTAATAAACCAAAGAGATTATTATTATAAACTTAAAAGATTAATAAACTCAAGGAATTAGTATTAAAAACCCAAGGGATTAATATTAAGAACACAAGAGATTAATATTATAAACGTAAGTGATTATTATTATTATAAACCCAATGGATTAATAAACCCAATGAGTTTATATTTTAAACCCGAAAGATTATAGGAACAAGGGATTTATGTTAAACCCTATGAATAATATTATAAAACCTATCAATAATATTGTACTCTTAGAATATGAACCCTTAGATTAATAAAACCAAGAAATTGATATTATAAAACCAAGGCACTAATAAGCCCAAGGGATTAATACTAAAAATCCAAGGGAATAATATTAAACCCAAGGGATTAATATTAAACACAAGGGATTAGTATTGTAAACACAAGGAATATAAACTCTAATATAAATATACTAAACCATAAAAAAAAACATGGTTAACCATGGTTGATTTTCATATTGAGATGATATTTGTCACAATGTGACGCTGGACCATGGTTGACCAAGAATGATTTTCATATTGAGAGAATTTTTTGTCGTAAGGTGGCGTTGGACCCTCGTTGACCATGGATGATTTTCATATTGAGACAAGTTTTATCACAATGCGACGTTGGACCATGCTTCACCATTGATGGCGATGGTTGTCACAATATGACATTGGACCATTAGACAATCTTTGTCACAATGTGACCATGGTTATTGACCATGGTTAACCATTGTTGACCATGTTGGATTTTCATATTGAGACAATTTTTGTCACAATGAGATGTTGGACCATGGTTGACCATGGTTGATTTAAATATTGAGACAATATTTGTCACAATGTGACATTGGACCATGGTTGACCATGATTAGCCATGGTTGAGTTGATTTTCATATTCAGACAATATGGTTGACCATGGTTGACCATAGTTGACAATGGATGTTTAAATGTGGCATTAAAATATGAGATAATCTTTGTTACAATGTGACCATGGTTAACCATGATCGATAATGATTGACCATGATTTGTTTTGATATTATGAAAATATTTCTCATAATACGACAATGGGCCATGGTTGACCATGATTGACCATGATCAACCATGTTTGACTAATGTTGATCATGATTGACCGTGGTTAATCATGGTTGAACATAGTTGACCATGATTGCTTTCCATATTGAGAAAATATTTGTCACAAACCCATATTGAGATTATTATAAACTTAAGAGATTAATAAGCCCAAGGGATTAATACTAAAAACCCAAGGGATTAATAAGCCCAAGGAATTTATATTATAAACCCAACAGATTTATATTAAACCCTAGGAATAATATTATAAACCCTGTCAATAATATTATACCCTATGAATATTAAACCCAAGACACTAATAAATCCAAGGGATTAATACTAAAAACCCAAGGGAATAATAATAAACCAAGGGATTAATATTGTATACCCAACGTATATCAACCCTAAGATAAATATTATAAACCTAAAACAAACTTGGTTGACCACAATTGACTATGATTGATTTTCATATTAAGACAATCTTCGCCACAATATGACGTTGGACTATGGTTGACCATGTTTGATCATGATTGAAAATGGTTGACCATGTTTGACCATGATTGAATATGGTTTACCATGTTTGACCATGATCGAAGATGGTTGACCATGGTTGATTTTCATATTGAGACAACCTTTGTCGCAATGCGATGTTGGACAATGGTTGACCATGGCTTTCATAATGTGATATTAATAAATCCTTGGATTAATAAACCAAAGGGATTGATATTATAAACCCAAGGAATCAATACTAAAAACCCAAGGGATTAATATCGTAAACCCAAAATATATAAACCTTAAGATAAATATTATAAAACTTAAAACAAACTTGGTTGATCACAATTGACCATGGTTAATTTTCATATTGAGACAATCTCTGCCACAATGCGACGATGGACCATGTTTGATTTTCATATTGAGCCAATATTTCTCACAATGCGACGTTGGACAATGGTTGACCATGGTTGTCATAGTGTGAAGTTGGGCCATTAGAAAATATTTGACACAATGTGACCATGGTTGACCATGGTTGATTTTAATATTGAGACAATCTTTGTCACAATGTGATGTTGGACCCTCATTGATGATGATTGGTCATGGTTGACCATGACTGATTTTCATATTGAGACGATCTTTGTCACAATTGGATGTTGGATCATTGTTGACCATGGATGACCATTGTTATTGACCAGGGATGATCATGATTGACCATGGTAGATTTTCATATTGAGATAATCTTTGTCACAATGCAACAATGGGACATGGTTAACAATGGTTGGCCATGGTTGATAATTATTGATCATTGTTTACCATGGTTGACCATGGTTGATATTCATATCGAGACAATATTTGTGACAAAGTGCCATTGGACCATGATTAACCATGATTTATTTTCATATTGAGACAATCTTTGTCACAATGCGACGTTTGACCATGGTTGAGCATTGATGATTTTCATATTGAGACAATCTTTGTCACAATGAGACGTTGGGCCATGGTTGACCATGATTTTCGAAATGTGATGTCAGACCATGAGTCAATCTTTGTCACAATCTGACCATGCTTATTAACTATGGTTGAGAATGGTTGACCATGATCGACCATGGTTAACCATGATTGATTTTCATTTTGAGAAAATCTTTCTCAAAATACGATGTCGGACCTTGGTTGACCATGGTTGATATTCATATTGAGACAATATTTGTCACAATGTGGCGTCCAACAATGGTATACCATAATTAACCATGGTCGACCATGTTTAACCAATGTGGACTATGATTGACCATGGTTGACCATGATTTCTTTCCATATTGAGAAAATATTTGTCACAAACCCATATTAGAATTATTATAACTAAGGGATTAATAAACCCAATGAATTTACATTATAAACCTAATGGATTATAAACCCAAGGGATTCTATGAAACTCAAGGAATAATTATAAACCTTATCAATAATATTATACCCTAGGAATATGAACCCTTAAATTAATAAACCCAAGGAATTGATATTATAAACCCAAGGCACTAATAAACACAAGGAATTAATATTGTAAACTCAAGCTATATAAATCCTAAGATAAATATTATAAACCCTATAACAAACATGGTTGACCACGTTGACCATGGTTGATTTTCATACTAAGACAATCTTTGTCACAATGCAACATTGGAACATTGTTGACCATGGTTGACCATGATTGACCATGATTTATTTTTATATTGAGAGAAACAATGCGACATTGGACATTGGTTGACTATGGTTAACCATGATTGGTGATGGTTGACCATGGTTGATTTTATATTGAGACAATATTTGTCACAATGTTACGTTGGACCAAGGTTGACCATGGTTGTCACAATGTGACATTGGACCATGGTTGACCATGACTAACCATGATTGACGATGGTTGATTTTCATATTGACCGCAATAGACCATGGTTAACTATGATTGGTTTTAACATTGAGAAAATATTTGTCACAATGCGACGTTGTACTATGGTGGACCATGGTTGACTATGATTGATTTTTATATTGATGAAATCTTTGTCACAATGTGATGTTAGACCATGGTTGGCCATGATTATAAACCCAAGGGATTTATATTAAACCCTAGGATTAATATTGTAAACCTTATGAATAATATTATACCCTAAAAACATGAACCCTTAGATTAATACATTGAACGAATTGATATTATAAACTCAAGGGTTTAATAAAAAATAATAAAACAATTGATCCAATTTTTATAAATAAATATTAATAATTAATAATAGTAAAACATTGTGAATTAAAAGTGTTTTTTTTATTTTGTTAAGTGGATTAGTGGCTACAAATGTCATATTATGTCTTTATTATCAACGGTTAGAGAAATATCTTTCATTTTATCCCTTAAATCTTTCCAATCTCTTTTGACCTAACTAGTTAGCTAAAAGTTATAATTAATATTATTAACCTATAATATTGATTTTCATATTAATCCATAATAATAAATTTAACTATTAAATATACAAATATATTATAAAGTTCAATACTAGCATTCAAAATTATATAATCTTGATTTTAAATAAAATGTTGCATATTCAAACCCATATATTTCATATTTTAAATTATATTTTTTCAATATCATTTTCCATTTATTAATTTTCCTTAATTTTAATTTATTTCATTGTTACTAGTATTATTTTAAAAATTATAATAAATTCTCGTAATAATCTCCCAAAATTTAATAAATAATTTATATTAATATTAATTTCTTTCCATTAACACGCTGCCCAATCTCTTTATCTAATTTGTAATATTAATTTTGCCAAATTTAACTATTCTTAAGATATCTATTCACTTTACCATTAATGTAAAATTCTTTTTATATTGGTCATGCATCATTTAATATTTATTCACTTTACTATTAATATAAAATTCTTTTTTATATGAGTGAGGCATTCTCTACTCTTATTAAAAATTGTGTCCACTTTCGATCCACTGCCGCCCACTAAAACCATTGTATGGCCTGTAAGAATAGTGAGACAAATATCCAATGTCCCCATTATACAATCAAACCATTAAATAAAAAGTCGAGCAATCAACAAAGAGGTTTATAGCGAAACGCAATTCACTTAAAAAAAATTCATAATCTAATCAGTGTAAGCCAACAGTGCAAACGCCTTATTACATAAATATCAAAAATATTATTTCTACAACATTCTAAGATGTTTCTTAACAACATAACAATACCTTTGACAACTCAACAAGGTACCACTATTTTTTATTAAAAACTCAACAATATATATTAATATAACTAATAAATAAATATATATTAATATAACTAATAAATAAGAATATCAATTTTAATTTTAGTTCTTAAATTCTGATATCAATAATAATTAGAATACAAAAATGAGGTTCAAATGTACCCACCAAAATCCCAGTTAAAAGACAAAAGTAAATGAAGATAATCACACTAAAAATCCAAATAACGGTGGTACCCTTAATAGTCACAAGTTCTCATACAAGCTTGCACATCAAATATATGAAATGAATCAGTTAAACACATCATCCTTCTCAACAAAAATATGAGTATTCGCTTGTCATTCGTGTTTTCAGTAACCAGTTTTTAGGCGTTACCTACACAAGTTGACTAAATTACTTTTCTCCGTAAAGAGTGGAGAACTATGATTTCTTCATGCGTGGCTAGTAATCACGACTCAACTAAACTTTCTCATTTCTTCAACGACTGCTCACATGGGCCAATCACCGATGTAGATATTTGATATTCAGATGAACTGAGACATTCCTCCTCCATCAATATTCTGTATTGATATATAATATAAATTTCTACATGACTCCTCCTTTTCCCCACCAAATCCAAATGTCTGATATTTGTTGAATACAAATTTTTTCTTCTAGGACCACATATTATAAATTTCTACATGGCTCCTCTTTTTCCCACCAAATCCAAATGTCTGATATTCGTTGAATGCACAGTTATCCAAAGACCTAGTCTAATGAGGTGGAGGAGTTGCTCGCAAAGTTATGAAAATTCTGGTTATATTTAGAGAAAATACGGCAAAGATTTTTGTAAATCCAAGTTATAGTTGTTAAACTTCAAAATTTTAGGTGTCTTAGAAGTTTTTGATAGTGCTGAATCTATTTCCACCATAAAAACACTATTCAAACACTGACTCTATAAAATTCAAACACTGGCTCTATAAAATTTTCTGAATTTTTTTATCTGAATTCCGGTCACTTTTGATTGTCGAATCAATTCAATACTGTGTTTGTTAGTGTGAATCGGTTCAATTTAATCGCTTTTTATTCCTTTCGTCGTCGGACCAAAGTCGTCGATGTATGCAAGGTGAACGAATCTAATATTACACCGTTACTCCAACAGTGGGCCCAAGCTACTGCTGCCTGATTGAGTTACATTCGTCCTCGTTGTCTCATAATACTATCCTTGGAGGCTGAGCGATCGTCAATTATTGGACACTAACTCTTAGAAAACCATTTATCCAACATGCTATATTGCAATGAACTTTCATATCTGGATATTTACTAAGATTATTTAATAACGCTTGACAATCTTAATCCTGATCATGAATAATGTTCACCAAATCTTATTATCATTTTAGATTTTAATAGGTAATCATGCTTATTTACATATACTAAAGAAATTTCCATATCCAATTTCAATCCCAACATTTAACAACGCTCGACAATCCTAATCCTATTATCATTTTACACTTTAATAGGTAATCATGCTTATTTACATATACTAAAAATCTTTCTATATCCAAAACATTATTTTATTTCAATCCCAACATTTAACAGGCCATTATCTTGTCTTCATTGTTGGATCCTTAGATCTGCTTTCAATATTTATAAAATAATCTCAATGGGGAGCTAAGATTTATTCAATCAAGCGGTTGTTAATTTGGCGTGTGTACACTGTACATCATATTCTTGGAGATTGTTTTTTATATATAACGTAAGTTGGGTTGCCTTTACTGATGTAATTAAAAAGCCAAAATAGCTACAAAAATCAATTCCCAGACAACCTTTAATTAAAGTGCATCATAATAGTTCCAGGAGTGCTAATTGTAATTAGCGTTAGAGCTGTACATGAAAATGTCTAACTGAGAGTAAAAACGATATGACTTGTCGTCAAAAATGGTAGCTAACCACAGTTATAATTTTCATATAAAATTATTATTATCAATTTTTTATAATAAATATATGAAAAATTTAATATAATTATATTATTGGAAGGTATTTTTTTAATTAAATTTTTATTAATGAAAGGTTATTTACTATGAGAATATATTTTTGAAAGACAAAATTTTAAAATTATTATTATCAATTTTTTATAATAAATATATAAAAAAATTAATATAATTATATTATTGAAAAATATTTTTTTAATTAAATTTTTATTAATAAAAGGCTATTTACTATGAGAATATATTTTTGAAAGTCAAAATTTTAAACAGATCATTTCTTGACCAAAAGCATAAAGACCTAAAACCTCAAAATCAAATTATGTAAAGACTAAAAAAATCCAAATTCCAACCTTCAATATAAATTCTCTTAAACGACTTAACTGAAACCCAATTCCAGCCCTGAATGTCAGTTCCCATAAACGACTTAATTGAAACCCTCCAGTTCCCTGAGCGACGGTGGTTGGAAAATGACAATGTAGAGGCTGTCGTTTCACAAACAATGGAAGCGGATTAGAACGACCACCAGTTTCCTTTCTTAAATAAATTGTAAATTGTAAGGATATGTTTCAAGAAAAAATTAAAGATAAGAGCATGTTAAAGAAATTGAAAAATTATTCACCCTTAAGGTATTATTATTTTCTATTTGTACAGCCATATTTATCAAGGTAAATATGATTAATATAAGTTGGTAACTGTATATCAAGCATATATATCAACCACATTTTACAATGTGGTTGATATATGCGGATAGGCTTATATCAACAACATTAATAATTATTATAGGTATTTAGGATTATTAATAACTATATAAATAGCTCTATAGAATTATTAATAACTACTCCAATATATTAACAATCAAATACGAACATACTAAAGAAACTGAAAAACTATTCACCCTTAATACATAATTATTTTATATTATTTATATTAATTAGATTTGACTCGTCTCATTTTAAATATTTACGATATTTTATCAATTTTAATAATTTATATTACTTTATTTTTATTATCGAATTTTTAAATTTCTTATATTAAATATATTATATTCTTATTGTTTGGATTATTATTATTATTATTATTTTAATAATATTTTAGGTTGTGTTAACATTTTTTAAATATATCTTTTATTTTAATTAATGGATTATAATAATATCCTTTTTCATCGTTTTATATTTTATGGTTACTTTTAATGATTAATTTATTAGATTTTTAATAGCCAGTAACCTGTCCGTTGATATTAAAATATTTATAAATATCAACCTAATTTATTTTCCAGGGATTCTAATGTAAATATGAAAAGATGTTTAAAGGAATGTAATTTGAAATTTGATCACTTTATAGTAATTAACATATATTGGTGCTCCTGTTCTTTAGAGACTGTGCATTGACGTCGTACCTAAGTGAGTACATACGCTGATTCAGCAGAGTGGTGGAAGTAAAAGTGGACCCCATTTGATTCACCATTAACAACTCTAGCTGAGGGATTGGATGTTCAACAAATCAAATGAATCCATTCGATGCAAGTTGTTATCGCCCATGATAAGGGAGAGCTCTCATACTACTGTCGTCCCGGGAAGGGAGGAATAAAATGGCTAGAAAAACAAGATTCACAATATTATAATGATCCGTTCTGAGTCGCAACAATCATATTTTGCCATTACAAAAGGTCGGTCGTTTGCCCATGTGCCCGCCATTGAAAATTGGAGAATGATGGACCCCATCGTCAACAGACGATTGAAACGTGTTTTGTTATGTGCCTGCTTCTCAATCTCTCTCTGTGTTTGAGTTTGGACATATGAGAGGAGACGACTGCAAACCTAGATGACACCGGCTTCCTGCGGGGATTGTTGCAGTGTGCAAGACTATCACCACTCTCTCGCAGATAATAGAATTTTACTGAAAATGAGGTACACAGACGGGCACGAACAAGGCACCTTCCTTCCCTCCAAACAACAGCTTAGGAAAGGTCGCTGGTCACCAGAGGAAGATGAGAAACTCATCAATTATATCACGAACAAAGGCCTCCGGGGCCGTTCCTGGAGATGCCTAGCCAAGCAGGCTGGTAAATAATTAAACACTCACTTTGACCCTTAGTCTGCTAAGTAAAACGTAGGTCCATTTGGACAGATTCTTTTAATACCCGTACCCTGAGTATCAAAGTTCAGAAATCAGCTGCTATACAATCAAGGTGGCGAAAATGTCCCCGTGGGCATATCTCTTGTATATGTCCATTAAATAAATGAAATTTTCATAGATCTATGCTATCTGAGATCCAACCTCTTGCCGCTCCTGAATCTAGGCTAATATGAATCTGTTTGTTGAGATCTCCTGTAATATGCATTATTTAGTTGATTTGCTGTTGTTATTACTGTATTATTTAGTTGATTTGTTGTTGTTATTCAAGTATAGATCTATTTTAGATTGGCCCTGATTTTCTTTATTTTTGCGAGGGGAAGGTGGGGCTCTCAATTAGCATTACCTAAATATTGGATCCAAACAGCTGCCCATTCATGGCTTGAGAGCGCTTTTTGATGGCAATAAAAGAACAACAATTTTTATGTTCTTTTCTTTCGGTTTAATAAATTTCTGTTTAGAAGGGGTTAAGAGGAAACGAGGATATATTATAATATTGAATCCAATGAAATGCCCATGCAGGTCTGCAGAGATGTGGAAAGAGCTGCAGGTTCAGATGGATTAATTACTTGCGGCCTGGCCTTAAACGCGGCCCAATTTCACCCCAAGAAGAGCAACTGATCATACACTTCCAATCCATTCTGGGTAACAGGTTTGTTTTTGTTTTCCTCTACTCTGAGGCTTTCCTTCTGAGAATTGTTCTATCACATGAGAACCCGCCGGTCCCTCACTTAAATCTCTGATATCAATAGCAGTAATTATTCTATCACATGAGAGACTTCTTGTCCATCAGTAAACTCTGCGAAATCTTTAGTAGTAGTTGTTCTGGGAGTCCGCCCACTCGTCGGTATTTTAACTGTTTCATTTTGTTGGTGCCAAGTCAGCCCATTAACCTGGGGGTTGAGTGGTGCAGGTGGTGTCAAATTGCTCCCAATTTGCCAGGACGCACAGACAATGAAATCAAGAATTACTGGAATTGTTGCATCAAGAAGAACCTGCTAAAACACGGCCTCTCCTCTTCGTCCATTGACGCTAACGGCAACGCTGACACTAAAACTAATACCAAATCAGTGTGTGTTCGTCCTCATCCTCCTTTTTGTAATGCCTATAAGTCGTCTCACACTACCCAGCCGTTGCACGCCATGCCTGAAGGGTACCCGTCACTTCTTGATAACAGCTTTAATAAGGTGACCAGTGCAGAAAATCGGCACGCTTGTGTTCCCAACCTATTGGAATTAAAACAAGAACAAGTACTAGAGGATGAAAATCGTGTATTTTCTTGTTCTCAGGTGTGGATTGATTCTTGCTCTCACACCAATCATCACACTCTTACATCTCCGAGTCTGCAAAGCAAAGGCCCATTTTGTAAGGCATCAACATCAGCGAAATGCGACCAATTAGTAGACTGGGAGACAACACTGGCGCCTTATGAAACCCTAGAGTTCGCCAATAACTCTGTTGGCTGCGCCATCACCATTCCTGCTCTGGTTGAGATCAGCGATTCAGCTAAAATTGAAAATGATGGCGACATCATCAATGAAAATGAGATGATGATGAACCATTTGTCATTGACAGCATATTCTTCTGGAATTACAACATGGAGCGCTAATGGCGATTCAAACACAACAGTTTTTGCTGATGTCTATCATGATGCCTTTAACGCTCATAAGGGCGCATTTAGTATTCTGGAAGATTGCACGAGCCAGCAGGACGAGAAGAGAGCTCTTCGGTCATGCCCGCCAGTTAATTCTCCGTCCCAATTTAGCGCAGCAGCAATAACATGCGCCAACGTTTATCAGTACTCTAATGTGCAGGGTCCGGGTGATTGCCAGGATCATCTCATTTTGAAGAACAGTGAGGTCAATTTGGACAGACGGGTGCAGGATGGTGATCAATGGGAATGCTCATCAATTCCCAATAAAGAAGAAAAGGCAGCGCCTCCTCCTACAATGCTAGGAGGAACAGGCAGTGCAACGTTCGATTTTGAGTGTGGAGGTGAAGCTTTTGGTCAAATAAACACTTGGGCAGAGGACCATCTGTACAGTATCTCTACTGATGCGGCTGTTTCTTCTGAGATCGATACAGTGCTATCGAACTGGATGGGGATGTATTGACCATTTGCGTACTGCGTTTATCTCTCATTTCCGCTATGGGCTTTGATGTTTGATTGGATGTTATAAAATATAGGACTCTAATTTTCTCATACAAAAAGGGGAGTGACGGATAGCTGGCCTATTCACACTTCTACTCCCAAAATCAAATGTATGTCATCCGCTTACGTCTTTCGATTACGTCATTTGTTTAGCTATATAACGGTTGCTGCTGCTGCAAGGGTTTAATCTGTAGGTTGGAAATAACCTAATCGTACAGCAATTGGAACTTTATATTTTAATCAATTTGTTTCCAATTTTATTTGAATTTGGAAATTTTTAAATGGTTGATTGAAATTGCACTATTGAAATGTTTAATTAAAATCACACTTCGGGATACGAAATAGCAGATTTAGTTTGTAAAACCGTGAAATATATAAAATTGTAAACTGTGTAATTGTATATAAATTTTTACAAATCCTTTGAGAAAATTTTGCAGATATTTTTGAAATGTCTGTGGTCAATATTCAAGATTTTGAATGCACTAAAATTTTTGTTTTGGTGCTCTATAATACAGTATAGTACAATTTTATGAATACATGATCTGGAAAAGTATTAGTTTAAGTGAGTGAGGCTCTATTCTAAATTCCACTATGAGTAAATATTCTTTACCTCTAAATGAAAACACTAGATAACATGATCTCCACAGCCAATGACGAATTCGCTGATTTTGAATGGAAAGATGACAATGTAGTGGTAGCACAAGTAAAGTCACCCTCCAAGTGTCATGTTCAGAATGCATATTTTGTTTTTCTTCTGGGGAATTTGCTGATGAGTACAATCATAGATATAGGTTGGGCAAAGCAAATTCAAAGAATCTCAAACGAAAAAAAAAGAGATTATGTATAACCAATTAGGTTGTCCTCGTGAGGTTTAAGAATTATATATATATAGATAATAAAATGTGAATATGAAATTAATTTTATATTAGAATGTTGAATATTTAAAGTGAGAGAAAAATATCACATTTATGATAAGTAAATAATTTTTTGATTTGATTTACAATTGCATTTATGTGTTTGAAAAAAAAATGAGAAGATTATTTATAAATCACTATTTTTAATGAGTGAAAAGAATATATATATATATATATATATATATATATATATATACTAAAAAAATATTTTAAAATTATAATTTAATATAAATTGTATTTCGTAAATATATTTATAATTATAATTATAAAGCTTTGTTTATATTTTATAATATATTTTTTATTTAATCTGAGTTAGTGAATGTATTTATTTAACCATATTGAAAACTTAATATTTTATATGGAGTATAAATTATTAGCCCTTATCTCTAATCTCCCGTCATTTTAACCTAGCAAAATATTAACAATTAGTGAAATTACAAATATTTGAAATTATTATAATACAAACATTTTGCAATAGGATAAATAAAAAAATTTCATTTTTCATTTAAATTAATAATTAAAATCTTAAAACAAACTCCATCTAAAAATTTAGACTTTTCACTCGTCAAATATAAAATGCAGTGATAACTAATATAATATTCAAATATAAAGACTTATTGAATTTTTTTATTATTATTTTTTTTGTTAATAATAAATATAATATTTTTTAAATTTAATTTTTTTAAGTTTTTAATTTTTATTACCGTAAATTAATTGAAAATTTAATCTATTATCAAGAAACTTGTTGAGATGTCGTTCATTCAAACTTCACTAAATTAAAATACCATGTTTAACAAATCTATAACATAACTTTAGTACATACCTCTAATTATTATATTCTATCGTTAAATTATTATATATAATATTGTGTAGATTTTGATTTTTGATCATGTAAATGCCAACCAAATAGTTCGATTATTTGTGATATTTCAAAGTTTAATGTTTAAGTGTTTTATTTGTGAAATATTTATTTCCATGTTTAAGTGATTACCTTATGAAATATTATTTATAAATTAGAAGTGAATAATTTTTTTATTGTATTAGATATGTGATAAATTTAAATTTTATTTTTAAGACAATGATATGTGAATATTTATTTCGATTTGGCTGTTTGTCTAAATTGTTTTTTCTTTTTTACACTCACTATGGATGTGATTGAAGTATGGAAATTAAGTTTGTCTAAATTGTATTTTATTTATTTTTATCTATGTTGTATGAGTTTTTGGAATGTGGGAACTTTGGAAACTTAGGTACGAGAACAGTTAAAATTTAAGGAAAATGCTAATCAGGAGCGGTAATATTATATAATAAAAATATTAAAAATTAGGAAATCCATATAAGATTCCTTCTTTCTCCAAAAATGCATACCTTTGAGAACACAAGTAAACAAATATTTTTGCATGGACAATATAAGCCAAATGAGATAAGATGCTTTAAAAAGAAATGAGTTTAACTTTCTCAATGTTTAAGTGACCTCACATTTTTTATTTAATTCATAATATGGTCAACTAAATTATAAAAATTGTTTTCCATCTCTTCTTGATCTCTTCTTGATGATGATGGGTTGTGATACTTAGTCCAAAACATCCAAAAAACAAGAAATCCATGTAGGATTCCTTTCTCCAAAAATGCATACTTACGAGAACACATATAAACAATTATTATCCTTGCATGTAAGGGATAAGCTAAATGAGATAAGATGCTTTGAAAAGAAAGAATTAAAATTTCTTAATGTTTATTTGACCTCACATTTTTATTTAATTCATATTATGGTTAGTTAAATCATAAAAAATCTTTTCTATGTCTTCCTCATGATAGGTTGTGATACTTAGCCTGAAACGTCAAAAAAATAAGAAATCCACAATTCTTTCTTTCTCCAAAAATGCATATGTACTGAACACAAATAAACAAATTGTATCCCTACATGGAAGGGATAAGCTAAATAAGATAAGATGTTTTAAAAATAAATGAATTAAACATTCTCAATGTTTAGCTAACCTCACATTTTTATTTAATTCAAGTTATAGTCAAATAAATCATAAAAAATATTTTCCATCTATTTTCGATGATAAATTGTGATACTTAACCTCAAATATAAAAAAAAAAAAAAAACACAAAAATACATACAAGATTCATTCTTTCTCCAATTTTTTTGTGACATGTTAATATTTAGTTTCCAACAATAATTAAATATTATATTTATCACTAACACCAATCAAACATAAATACTATTTAATTTGCTATATATTAAATAAAGAAACATAACATTGTAATTCTAATTCAAATATCACATCCTAAGTAATAAACAAAATACACAAACTCTTAAAAGCCATAAAATACTAAATATGTAAACTAAAACAAATTGTTTCGCATACTATCACTATGATTTGAAATGAGGGCATGAAGAAGCTCTAGGTTGTAAAACCAATTTACCCATAGCTAAAGGTTATGTTAGTTGCGAAATATTATTACATGATGCACCAATATTTGGTATCCAATTGATATACTGCATGTAGAGTTTATTTATATAATGTAATAGAATTCAAATATTGCATCATATTATTGTATTATTTCTATATATAATATTAAATATATTAAATAAATTAATTAGTGTTTTTCATTAACATTACTATTGAACAAAAATGCATTAAAAAATATAATCCAAAACATGATTTCAAAACATAATTTTATGGAAACTCAAAGGAGAAGAAAACTTTGTTGATTATAAAGCTTATTAATTAAGAAGTTGATTATAAAAGGTGAGCTATATTTATTGCTTTATACAATATTAAATAAATTAACTAGCTTTTCTCTTTAACATTACAATAGAACAAAAATACATTAAAAAGATATAACACAAGACATAATTTTATGGAAACTCAAAAGAGAAGAAAACTTCATTGATTACGAATTTTGTTGATTAGGAATTTTATTGATTAAGAAGTCGATTATAAAAAAGTGATCTATATGCAGATTTGGTATAATATTAATAAATGATAAGAAAATTTTAGATATTCATGGTTTAACGACAATATTTATTTGTTGCGAGAGAAACTCAATATATTCTTCTATTTCAATCATTAAGAATATTACTTCCTTGACTTATCATCTATTCTATTTTTATTTTTCATTTTTCCTCCCGCTTCCTTTTGCTTTTCACTAGGGGATTCCATTTTAATGGGGTTTCCTTAAAAAAAACCATCAGAATGATTCATTTCATTTCGACTGCTAAATAAATTTTGAATATTTTCTCCACTTTCTTCCCCAAAACACTAAATTTTTATTATAAACAAATGTTCTTAGTGATCAATGAGAACTATGCCATGCATTTGATGAGTTATGTGATACGATAATTAATTATTCCTTCCTCTTATTTGTGAGTTTTATTTTGGCATATGCTTAATGTAAATGTGGCATGCATATTTATATAATTTTATTTAAGAACTATAAAAATGTGATTTTCATTATCTAAAATAATAAAAATTGTGATTTGTTAAGAGTAAAAAAAAAATAATAAAATATTACTAAAAATAAAAAGATATCAACAATCCACTTATAATTAAGTATTTTTATATTTTTTTCATTATATATTGATATTTATTTTTCCTTTTTAACTTTTTATTATTTTTATTTTAAAATATATTTTCTATTTCATTATCACCTTGATCATTAAAATTACACTTGCATTACACCTAACCTATTTCACCTAACCTATTTCATAGGACATAGACGAATTTAACCACAAGTTTTGGACCATAAACCTTTTTCATTAACTAATTCCTTGACATAAGACCTTATCCTTTAATAAAACACTGTCTTCCACTACTACTTTTTTTTAAAGGGGGGCTAAGTCCCCTTGAAAAAGCTATTGATATTTAATTTTCCTTTTTAATTTTTTATTATTTTTATTTTAAAATATATTTTCTATTTCATTATCATCTTCATCATTGAAATTACACTTGCATTACACCTAACCTATTTCATATGACATAAACGAATTTAATCACAAGTTTTGGACTATAAACCTTTTTCATTAACTAATTAGACCTTATCCCTTAATAAAACACTGTCATCGATTAGTACTTTTTTTTAAAGGGGGGGCTAAGTCCCCTGGAAGAAACTTTTATTATTAGGCCCGATTTGTACAATATTTTACATATAGATCAAACATCACATCAATCACATTTTTAACTCCAATAAAGCTGCACTATCATATTTTTAACTCTGATAAAGCTGCACTATGATAGCTTGCTTAGCACCACATCAACAGGGATCGATTGTGGGTGGGGTGCGAGAAAGCCGACAACCCCCACTGCATGAACCATGCACTCAAGGGCATTAACAAACGATGTCTAGAGTGCCCATACTAGGCACGAAACTCAATTATAATAGTAAACATGTCCTTTATGGAGTTTGAACATGAGTGTCAACAATTCTTCCTCCGGACTAGAATAAACCTCATTGACATTCATATTTTCATTTTTTTTAATTGTTACACCATTCAATTTAATTTATTAAAGTTTATTCCATTTTTATTATTCCTTTTCATATATTTTTTCTAACGAACTTTTAAGGATTTTTCTTTTTCAAAATTTTCAAATGTTTTTGCCCTTTTTTATATCTTTTCATTTATTTCTTTATGTCAAATGAATTTGACATTTAAATGATTTTATTAATTTATCTTAATTTGCTTAAATAAAAATATTATTTAATTTTTTTTTCACAAAAAAATATTTTATATCATTTACCACAACTTATTCATATATTATAATATTTATATCATTCACCAGAACTTACTCATGTATAATAATAATTTTTTTAATATTTATAATTTATTTATTTATTTTCAATTTACCATGACATATCCCTACCAAACCCTACCAAAATAATATCCTCAGTAAATTATCATCCTTAATATATTTGAGAAAGTTGACTTATTTAACCATCCTCAACTTAAATAATAATCACCCTCATTTATAATGCACATAAACTCAGATTCATTACTAGATATTATTTAGGAAAAAGGGAAAGTTGACTCACTTAACCAACTTCTATACTTGAGAAAGTTGACTTATTTAACCATCCTCAACTTAAATAATAATCACCCTAATTTATAATGCACATAAACTCAGATTCATTACTAGATATTATTTAGGAAAAGGGGAAGTTGACTCACTTAACCATCTTCTATTAAAAATTTGAGAAATTTAACCAAATACATCATTCAACTCTTCCTTCTTTAAATTTCAAATAACCTTAAGCGACTGTACATCTTCAGTTATGTCAGTAGGTACCAAAAAAAGACATTACGGAGAATAATATGCAAAAAAAATCACTTTTAAGATTTTACTCTTTAGATTTGTAGATCACCCTAAAATCCTTATCTCAATCGAACCACAATTCTCTCATTATCTCATTTAATACGTCATTATTATCTCTTCATTGAAAGGACCGGCCGATAAATGCAATGTAAATAGAAATGATGGGATGTAGGGTTAGAATTTCAAAACAGAATCGTTTTTCAAATTCGAGGGTTTTCATATATTTTCCTGGTTTGTATTTAATAACGAGTAAAAATTTTGACAGGTTTATAAAATTTTGAACTATATTTGACAGACAAATCACTCCAAGATGAACAAATTGTTCATCAAATAACGGACAAATCACCTAGGACAAACAAATTGCCCATCAAATTCCATCTGTAATAGGATGATACATCGTTACATTGCTATAACAACATATTTTACTGGCTAAAGGCTGAAACAAGCACGTTACAATTCTCCACTTCACTGTGCAACAATCAACATGTGACTTAGTGCGCTAAACACTCAAAATGGAACAAGGCGGATAAGTGTTCCAGCAGAAGCATCACACAAAAATAGCATACTCAACTAAACATGTATCCACAACTGAAAGCTTGCGTCCATATGATAATGATTCAACCGAAGTATGATAAAGTTATGCAGATGAGCAGCAACCGAAAACAAAATTGCCAATACATATAAACCAGCCAAAGTAGCTACTTCCAAGACCAGCACCATACAAAGAAGGTGTCCATGGTGAGCTAGTGCCAATAAGCTCGAAGGACTTAAATATGACCAATATAACCATATGAAATGATGGTTTGTCAAATATAGTGTGTTTGTATTTCTGCCATCAACCATATATAGTAATTGCGCGAGAATTTTGCTGATCAAATTCTGGCATTGGCATTGTTTAAATTAAAATGATGTGATGATTTCTCTAACACATATATAGAAGCAACGTATGAATATGTTCCCACTCATTAGGGTTAGCATTAGCAGTTCCTCCAAAACATACACTTAGGTTATTTGCCAGTGTATCAATATGTGTATAAGTTCCAGCATCAGCTTACGTTCCAGTAAATTCACCAACATTTATGCACAGATTGGTGGCTTTTAAATATTGCATTGCGGTCAGTTTCTAAGTATTTGTCGTGCAGGAATTTTTAAATAAAATTGTGAGCAGCAATTTGCTTTGCGCTCTCCCTATAAGAAAATGCGAGGATATCTGCACAAGTTGCCATGGTTAGCAGACCTTCTCAATCTTAATTTTGCTTCATTAATTACATCAAATCCGTGAACACAATCCATGAAGACTTGGATTGTTAGCTGGACTATCTTTCTCTGCAGTATTGTTGGTTGTGGAGTCTATCAGAACAGCGCCATCGTATCCCTGAAACCACATCCCATTTCAAAATTAAGGCACTATAGTCTATAATTTCGTTTGTATTGACTTAGTTACAGATTGGGCGGAATAGAATGTCAGTTTTATGGTTTTCTTATTTTTCAGTACTGAAAAGCTCCGGCATAGCTCTATATAGAATTTGTTTTTCAGGATTTTTTCAACATAATCATTATGTTTTGTGAATAAAATTACATAATCATCATGTTTTGTGAATAAAATTCTGCAAGAAAATTATCATTAAACCCTCCCAGCCACCTAAACTATACATCATTGGCTCAGTTTTATGATTTTCACTCAAAACAAATACGCCAAAAATTGCAAGAATCAAACGAAATATTGTGATTTCTGACCTTGGTGTCTGTGCATTTTGATTGGGGTTATGAACGAAGGATGATCGTAAAGCTTCTCCTGCTTCTGCTCTGCCTGTTCTGCTTATAGTTGCGTTTCCAGTTCCCTACGCGACGGTGGTTGGAATGACAAGTTAGAGACCGTCGTTTCAAAAACAATGGAAGCGGATTGGAACAACAACTAGTTTAGTTTTTTAAATAAATTATAAGGCCACGTTTCTGACAAAGAGAGAGCATGGACAGACAAACACAGAACAGAAAACACATTCAAACAACTCACACACAACTTGTTTGATTCATCACTGAGCTTGGCAATTTATACACAGTTTTCAGCTACGGGTAAACATTAACTGCACCGGATGAATAGTGATCGGTGCCGTCTAAACAGTGATCGGCGCTAACTGAACAGTGATCAGCGCTGATCGTGATTAATGCTTGACACCTCCCCTTAATCACGATCTACATGTTAACTTGCCTGCCGGTCTAAGTCTCAGCTAGGCTTACAACATAATTTGGATTTTCTACAATGTACAACTTATTTCTACACATTTCAAATTTAACATTTCCAAGAGGCTTGGTGAATATGTCAGCCACATTTTCATTTGTATTACAATATGATAAGTCAATTTCTTTTGATTGCAATTTTTCTCTTACAAAATGATGTTGTGTCTCAATGTGTTTTGTCCTTGCATGATACATAGGATTATTTGCCAATTTGATAGTGCTTTGATTGTCACATATGATTATTGTAGGTGCTTTTGTGTTTCTCCAACATCTTCAAGTATTCTCCTAAGCCATATTGCTTCACAGGTAGCACTGCATAATGCTTTATATTCAGCTTCAGTGGATGACAATGAAACAGTTGGTTGTTTCTTACTGCTCCATGATATTGGTCCTGAACCAATGTTGAAAACGTATCCAGTAGTAGATTTCCTATCATCTGGATTTCCAGCCCAGTCAGAATCAGAATAACCTGCCAATTCAACATCAAATTCATCAGTATACATAATACCAAAATTAAGTGTTCCTTTCAGATATCGAAGGACTTTCTTTGCTGCTTTCCAATGGCTTTCACAAGGCTTAGCCATGAACTGACTAAGTATGCTGACAGAATATGCTATATCTGGTCTGGTAGTGGTGAGATAGTTCAGACTTCCCACCAGTTGACGATACATAGTTCCATTCACCTCTTTGGTTCCATCATCACTGCACAATTTGACATTCTGTTCTAAAGGAGTAGATGTTGCTTTGCATTCAGTCATATTGAATCTTTTAAGGATTTCCCTTGTATATTTGCTTTGTGTGATCAATGTCTTACCAGGCTCCCTCCAAACTTCAAGACCTAAACAATAATGCAATTCACCAAGATCCTTCATCTCAAATACATGTGACAACTGATTTTTTATTTCTTCAATCAACTTGCATGCATTTCCTGTTATGATAAGATCATCAACATATACAGATATTAAAGCAACATTCTTGTCTTCATCTTCCTTGATGTATAAGTTAGGATCATTCTTGCTTCTCATAAAACCTTTCTCATCAAAGAAAGAATCAATTTTCACATACCATGATCTTGGTGCTTGTTTTAAGCCATATAAAGCTTTCTTTAACCTGCAAACCAAATGCTCATGTCCCTATTTTACAAACCCTTCAGGCTGGACTAAATAAACTTCTTCTTTTAACTCACCATTCAAAAATGCAGATTTGACATCTAACTGATGCATTTTCCAATTATATTTTGTAGCTAATGCAATCATAATTCTAATTGTGTTCATATTAGCTACAGGTGCAAAAGTATCTTCATAATCAATTCCCTCCTTTTGTGAATATCCTTTAGCAACCAATCTAGCTTTATATTTATCAATACTTCCATCAGCATTAAATTTAGATTTATAAAGCCATTTACATCCTATGGGAACTTTATTTTTAGGCAATTCTGTTAATTCCCATGTGTCATTTTTCATTATAGAGTTATATTCTTCATTCATTGCATTTCTCCATTCTTCATATTCTTTAGCTTCATCATAGCTTGAAGGTTCTACAACATTCATAATCTGAGACATTAATGCATAATCTTTATACTTTACAGGTACTTGACTTTGACGTGATGACCTTCTTGGAGTTTTACTGCTTTCATCTTTCTTTTGGCTTTGCAGAGTCTCCTCTCCTCTCTTTGGAGTGTCATCACTGCTTGATGCTACTTGTTCTTGATTTTGTACCTGTTCCTGTGCTTGTTCCTGTTCTTGTTCAACACTTGTGTCTAATTTGACATAATCATCAATATTATGCCATACACTATTATTTATTTTATTACCTTCATTTGCATTCTCATGAAACATCACATCCCTACTTGCAAGCAGTCTATGAGTACTGGGATCAAACAATTTGTATGCTTTCTGATTATCACAATAACCAATAAATATGCACTTAATTGACTTTGCATCAAGTTTTCTTCTTTCATCTTTTGGATTATGAGCAAATGCCTTGCAACCAAAAACTCTTAAATGACTCACTTTTGGTTTGTACCCATAAAATGCTTCAAAAGGTGTTTTAAGCTCTAAACTTTTGGTTGGACTCCTATTTTTCAAATAAACAGCAGTATTAATGGCTTCAGCCCAAAAAACATTAGAGATATTTTTACCTTGAAGCATACTACGTGCACATTCAACTAGTGTTCTGTTTTTCCTCTCAGCAACTCCATTTTGCTGAGGTGTATGTGGCACTATAAATTGTTGCTGAATCCCATTGCTTTTACAATATTGATTAAATTCTCTTGATTTGAATTCTCCCCCTTGATCAGATCTCAAGATTTTGATGTAATTACCAGTTTGTTTTTCTACCATATTCTTAAATTCTTTAAAGTACTCAAAAACATCACTCTTCTTTCTTATGAAATAAACCCATGTATATCTAGATCTATCATCCAAAAAAATAAGAAAATACCATGCTCCACCAATAGATCTAGTTTGCATAGGTCCACATACATCAGTATGAATTAATTCAAGTATTTCCCTTTGCCTTTTTTCTTTATGTATAGGAAATTCCTCCCTATGTTGCTTGCCAAGTACACATGCCTCACATTCAACATGATCATTTTTCAAGACAGGAAGACCTTCAACCATAGTGTTCTTTTGTAGTAGCATTAAATCTTTGTGATTTAGATGTCCATACCTTTGATGCCATAAATCTACTGTTGATATTGCTGTAGATGCTAATGCTTGATGACTTTTCCTGGTCACATCCAACTTATACAAGCCTCCAACTCTGGTTCCTGTGGCAATAACCTTGTATTTATCTTGAATGTCTTTCACTACACACTGTGATTTAACAAATTCCACCTTCAAATCTTGGTCAGTAATGGTAGAAACAGAAATTAAATTCTTTTTGATATCAGGGACATACATCACATTATGAATCTGTTTCTCTTGTCCATTAGGAAAATTCACACCTATTACTCCATAACCTTGAACTTTAAGTGATCTGTTATCTCCTAGGCAAACATATGTTCCATCAATATTTTCATGATATTCATCAAACCACTCCTTATTACAAGACATATGGAGTGATGCACCAGAATCAATGAACCAAGCATTCTTATCATCATTTTCCACAGACAATGCAGCATCAAAAACAAACAATTTAAGATTTTTAAATCCATCATTGATATCTTTGTCCACAAAATTTCCATTATGCCTTCTGTTTCTCTGCCTAGACTCATTATATTTCCTTTTATAGCAATCTTTAGAATGATGCCCAGGTTTGCCACAATAATAACATTCATCATTTCTCTTTGGAAATTTAGACTGTATCATACCTTTTTGTTTTGCTTGAAACTTGCCTCCTTTGTTCTTGTCCCATGGCTTGCCTCTGTATGGATATTTTCCCTTGGCCAACAATGCCAAATCTGAACTGCTAGAGCCCAAATTAAAGTTCTTCATCCTCCCCTCTTCTTGTAGAAGAATTCCTGTCAATTCATCAAATGAAGGGGGTTTCTCTCTAGCTGCTAGACTTGAAACAAAAATTTGATAATCTTGCACTAAGCCATTTAATATTATGGTGACTAAGTCAGTATTAGAGACCTTTTCACCAATATCTCCTAACTTATCACTTAAATCTTTGACACGAGATATGAAATTGCTTATATTTTCATTTACTTCCATTTTTAGAGATAAAAGCTTAGTCTTCAAAAACAAGATTCGGTTTGTATTTGCTGTCTCATACAAACCCTTCAACATATCCCATGTTTCTTTTGATATCTTGCAATCTCTGATGTGAGGAATAATATTGTCCTTTACGGACATACGCAGCAGCACCTTTGCTTTTGTCTCCCTTCTCTCCCAATCTGGAATAGAACCTACAACAGTGGGTTTGGGCTCATCCCCACTCACAATGGACCACAAATTATTTCCTTCTAAAATAGTCATTAACTTAAATTTCCAGTTCACATAATTTTCTCCATCAATTTTGGTGGATTCATTCATATAATTATCAAGCAACAAACTTGCCATGATAAGAAGCTTTCTGTAATCACAAAAATGCCACCAAATCTAAATTTTCCACCACTTCAATTATTAATTTCCTTAATTAATCACTAATAATAACAACCCCTTTTTTTACTTATTCCTTAACAACCATGGGCTTTGTTTTTTTTTTAATAACTCTATACTTGAAGAAAAGACACAAAACATTATATAACCATACGTTATGATTCTTTCCTTCCAAAGCGACCTTAGAGAATTAGTCCAATCTTATAAAGTCACTTCAAAAATGAGTCTTTTCTTCTAACACGGCCTTAGAGAATTAGTCTTCAATAAAACATGTTTATAGCTAGAACCAACTTCTCAGAAATGTTCTCATTTTCTACTAGAAATTAGAGAATGCATAATCAAACCACAGGCTATCATTTTCTCAGAAAAACATATGCTGCAATTTTTTTGTTACAACCATATACGACACACAGTTTTATATCAGCAGAAACACAAACCTCCTTTCTTCAATTCGAAGACAAGCTTTGCCCTTCGTCCAGCACACAAGCAAATTTCTCCACGGAGCTCCCTTGAAATCCTCGGCTCTTATTTTCTTGAGAGAAAACGGCTCTGCCTAACTCCTTCAGCCAACAGCTTTCTCAATCTGACTCTGCTTCTCCTCGCAGCGCCTTTACCAATGACTTTCTCAACCCAAACTTCAATTGCACTCTTCTCCAATGCAGAAAAAACTCTCACAGTCGCACCACTTGCATCAATAAACTCTGAATATCAATAAACTCTGAACACTCAACACTTGTCTCTCACAAGCTAACACAGCGTCACGCTCTTAATGCTGGTCTCTCACACAATCCCACGCTCTCAACACTGAGAGATGGCAGCACCGTATAACAAAAAACTCTCACAGCCGCACCACTTGCTCTGATACCATGACAAAGAGAGAGCATGGACGGACAAACACAAAACAGGAAACACATTCAAACAACTCACACACAACTTGTTTGATTCATCACTGAGCTTGGCAATTTATACACAGTTTTCAGCTACGGGTAAACATTAACTGCACCAGATGAATAGTGATCGGCGCCGTCTAAACAGTAATCGGCGCCGACTGAACAGTGATCGGCGCTGATCGTGATTAATGCTTAACAGTTTCATGAAAAAAATTAAAGAAAACAGCATGCTAAAGAAACTGAAAAACTATTCACCCTTAAGCCATAATTATTTTATATTATTTATATTAATTAGATTTCACTCATCTCATTTTAAATATTTACAATATTTTATCATTTTATATTTACAATATTTTGTCATTTTTAATAATTTATATTATTGGATTTTTAAAATTTCTTATATTAAATTTATTGTATCTTTATTGTTTGGCTTATTATTATTATTTTAATAATATTTTAAGATGTTGTTAATATTTTTCTACTGTTATATTGTTTTTATTTTTAGTTAAAAAATATGATTTTTACTTATTTTTTAGAATTCTAAATAGGTTTTATAAAGTTTTTGAAAAAATTAAATATTAAACTAAATATTTTGAAAATCAAAAATAATTTTTGATTGTTCATTTATATGAAATAACTAATTATATGGTGTTTAAAATTAAATTGTCAAAAAAAAATTAAAAACAAAAATTAACAGTTAATAAATAGTACATTTATCAAATCCAAATATTTATGAAAACGAATTGTCATTATATAAAGTACCAAAGCAAGTGTCATAACATTTAACATTTAATAAATAGTACATCTATCAAATCTATTTTAATATTTATTTTTATTATATACATTTTCTAATAAAAATATACAAGATAATAGATATAGTCATTAATATATTATATTATATTATTTTTAATCTGAGAGTTTTTAATTTTAACACCTATTTACAATATTCATTTAAATTAATTTATTTTTTATGTTTAACTTTATTCCCTTTTATATTTTATAAAAATTAGTAGGTAAAATATTTGTTGACATGACATGTAGATATAAATTTTCTATTTTATTCTTTTAAGATGTAATTTAAAGTTGTTTTTAAAATATCATAGCTCATTCTCAATAATAAGTTTGGTTTTTCTTATCTCAAACATATATTTAACTCACTAAGATGTTTATTTACATCAATAGTATGTAAAGTGCATTTAAGTGGTTCAAGTAAATTTAAAATGAAATTACATTAATTTTATTTTTATTTTTAATCTATTTATATTTATATTAATGTATAATTAGTAGGAAAATTGTTTTAAATCTATTACAAGGTAAATCATTCATTGAATAGTTAGAAATTCTAAGTCATTATGGTGTGCTTATATCTATTTATATTTTGTATATCTTTATTAAATTTGGTCAACTTTAATAATAAGGAATATTTTAGGTACCAACAAAGTTTATAGAACTTAACGATATCAAAATGCATCATAAAAGTGTAAAAAACAAATCTAGAAAAGCTATAGAATCACTATATGAAAAATATTGATATTGTATTTCAAAATTTATATATTTTTAATTTTAATACAATTTTTTACATAATAATAACAGTATATGTAAATTGAAATTTATGATTACCACGTAACATAATTCATATATAAATGGTTTTGGAAATTTTTAATTTTATAAATATTTAAATTAATTTAAAATGGCTATCCATTACTTTCTACACCAAAAACAAAAATTAAGCAACAACCCCCCAATATTACCTCTTTTAAATATATCTCTTTTTTTTATTAATAAATTATAATAATATCTTTTTCGTCGTTTTATATTTTATGGTTACTTTAAGGACTAATTTATTAGATTTTTAATAGTCGGTAACGTGTCCATTGATTTTAAAATATTTATAAATATGAAGATGATTTATTTTCCAGGCATTCTAATGTAAATATGAAAAGACGTTAATTGAATGTACTTGTAACTTTGATCACTTTATGCATATACTAGTGGGCCCGTGTTAAATCTTCTTTGAGATACGGTGCATTGACGTCGTATATAAGTGAGTACACACGCTGATTCAGCAGAGTGGAGGAAGTAGAAGCAGACCCATTTGATTCACCATTAACAACTCTACCTGAGGGATTGGATGTTCAACGAATGAAGTTAATGCATTCGAATTGAGTTGTTATCGTTCATGAGAGGGAGAGAGAGGGCATTGTGCGGGAGAGCTCTCACACTCCGGTCGTCCCGGGGAAGGGAGGAATAAAATGGCTTGAAAAACAAGATTCACAAATATTATATAGATCCGTTCTCAGTCACAACAATCATGGTTGGTCGTTTGCCCATGTGCCCACCATTGAAAATTGGAGAATGAGGGGCTCCATCGTCAACAGACGAGAGAAACGTGTTTTGTTATGTGCCTGCTTCTCAATCCTTCTCTGTGTTTGTGTTTGGACATATGAGAGGAGCCGACTGCAACCCTAAGGTGACACCGGCTTGTTAAATGTGTAATTTCAACGCAGCCGAAAACCACCAAACAAAACCATCTATCTTGTTCGCACCGCCTTTTGGCAAAGGCTGTTTTTCCTTGGAGCCCTCCGAACACTCTCACCTGCCGCCACGCGTCTCTTGTACGAACCCCCCAAAACCATTTTCCCCGGACAGTAAAGTTCGTTTGTTTTGCCCGAGGTTGGTGTGCGAACCTCGTTGGATCAGCCAAGTATTTTGGACGCGCGATCTCCGCCGTCGATCTCCGGAAGGTGCACGGGCCCACGACAAGTCAGATTTTGCATGAAGTTTTTGTTGACCGCCGAGAAGGGGATTAAATGCTTTTAATGTGTTTACGTAGTTTTGGTGGCGGCCATTAATGAGATAATGGGCATACGTCCCATGTGTTTAATATAGTCATGGGCATATATTATTATATGTTTTTTTATATATTTTTTATGATGTAGTAAATAGACTACGTGCGGTAGTTCAGTTTTTTTTGGGATGTATGTTTTATATAAAACATTGTGTCGAGCCCGTGAGTGTATGTAGTTCATGTAAGTTTTTTTTTATGTTGTGAGTGGTGGTTACGCACGTGAGTGCGATTGTCTTTGTAAAAAGCACAGCAGTGCGTTATAGAATTTGGAATGAAATGTTTTGTTTTTAGCCATTGAAGAACTGAGGACAATTTTTGTAATATCCACAGCAGTGGAAAATCTGTGAGAGCAGCAGAGTTGTTTTTGTAATTCCCTCTTTGAACAGAGGAAGAAATATGTAACAGAGTTTCAGTTTGTTTTTAATTAATAGAAATGCTTTGTGACTGTGTAATGGTGTCTTCTGAGTCATTTTGATTTTAAGAGGTTCTTGTCAAAAGATCCTGGACAGAGGAAACAGAGTATTGTCTCTGTGGTGAATTTTGTTTTGTTGGTTTTGGTATTTCTCCATTGAAAATACCCAACAGTGGTATCAGAGCAAGGCTTAGGCTCTTTGTAGGAGACAAAGAAGCTGAAGGGAGAAGGTTGTTGCTGCAGCAAAACCTCTCAGGTAGACAGAAGACTCAGACAGCGAAGGATTCAGGTATTCCCCAAAAGCATTTCTCTTGTTATTGCTGAAGACAGTCAGTTTTTTTTTTAAAAAAAATCACAGTCAAGGATTTAAAACCATAGTTCAAGATGCAAGGAATGGCAAGCACAAGCATGGGTATGTTCAACACCCAGCTCCCACACTTTAATGGGAAGAACTATGACTACTGGTCTATAACCATGAGAGCTTTGTTCATCTCTCAAGATATATGGGAACTAGTAGAATATGGGTTTGAGGAACCAGCAGATGAAACTGAGTTCAATGCATTAACTCAGGGAGAGAAGGATCAGCTGAAGCTCAATAGGAAGAAGGATGCAAAGGCCATTGTCTTGTTGTATCAAGCAGTGGACCAGAGTATATTCCCAAGGATAGCAGCAGCTACAACATCACATGAAGCATGGCAAACTCTCAAGACAGCCTATCAAGGCATGGAGAGAGTGAAGACAGCAAAATTGCAAATGCTGAGAAAGGATTTTGAAAACTTGAACATGAAGGAGTCAGACAACATTGAATCATTCTTCACTCATGTGATTGGTGTAATCACACAAATGAGAACTCATGGAGAAACAATTGAAGATAGAAGAATAGTGGAGAAAATATTGAGGGTCTTACCCTCAAGGTTCGATGCCATAGTCACCACCATTGAAGAGACAAAGGATCTCTCAAAATATTCAGTTGATGAGCTACATGCATCACTGATAACTCATGAGCAGAGGTTGAGTAGGAATGAAAACTCATCCCTTGAGCAAGCCTTCAAGACCCAGATGTCCTTTGGAAGAGGAAGAGGTCAAGGCAAAGGAAGCAAAAGAGGAAGAGGCAGAAGCCAGAACAGAGGAGGAAGGAACAGCGCATCAAATGCACAAGGAAGAGGCAGCAATCCAAATCAGAACCAAGGTCAAGGCAGCAACCAACAAAGAGAACAGTATCAGGCTCAAGGACAAAGGTATGATAAATCTAATGTTCAATGCTATTATTGCAAAAAGTATGGACATTATGCTAGTGATTGTAGAAAGAAACAGCATGATATGAACAGCAGACAAAATGCAAATGTTACAAGAGAAAACAGCAGTCAAGAAAATGTCCTGTTAGCTTGTAACATGGCTGAAACACATAGTGAGGACATATGGTTTTTAGACTCAGGTTGCAGCAACCATATGACAGGGAATGTAGCCCTCTTTTCAGCCTTAAATCAGAATTTGAAATCAGAGGTCACTCTAGGAACTGATAGTAAAGTGTCTGTTATGGGAAAAGGGGAGGTAAAAATATTCACAAAACAAGGAGAAAAGAAAACCATAGCAGATGTCTACTATGTCCCCGGAATGAGATGTAACCTATTGAGTGTTGGACAACTTATCCAAAAGGGTTACAATGTTTACTTTGAAAATGATGTGTGCACCATCATGGACATACCACCCAGCAAAAGATGCATTGCTGAAGTGAAGATGACAAGGAACAGGATGTTCCCTCTCCGGATCCGGGCAGACATGAAAAACAAAAGGGAAATGGCAGCAGTCACCCAAGAGGCCTTCCAAAGCGTGCCAAAGGATGAGAACTGGTTATGGCACTTGAGATTCGGGCATCTAAATTTTGGAGGTCTAAACTTATTGAGCAGAAAAGGAATGGTAAGAGGATTACCATTAATAGAGAAACCGGACAGCCTATGTGAAGGCTGCATTTTGGGAAAACAACACAGAGAAAGTTTTCCATCAGGGAAAAGCATAAGGGCAAAGGCACCCTTAGAGATTATCCACTCAGATTTGTGTGGACCAATGCAAGCTCCATCATTAGCTGGCAGCCTATATTTCTTGACATTCATTGATGATTTTACAAGAAAGACTTGGATATATTTCCTCAAGAACAAAAGTGAAGTCTTTGAGAAATTCCAAAACTTCAAAGCACTTGTGGAGAACCAAAGCGGGCTGCACATAAAAGTATTGAGAACTGATAGAGGAGGTGAGTATATCTCAAATGAATTCCTAAAGTTTTGTAGAGAAAATGGAATACATAAACAGTTCACAACTCGGTACACCCCACAGCAAAATGGAGTTGCTGAAAGGAAGAACAGAACCATCATGGAGATGGCAAGGAGCATGTTGAAGGCAAAGCATTTGCCAAATGAGTATTGGGCTGAAGCTGTACATTGTGCAGTTTATATTTTGAACAGGTGTCCTACAAAGGCAGTCATGAACAAAGTGCCAGAAGAGGCATGGAGTGGGAGAAAGCAAGGAGTCACCCACATGAGAGTTTT
Organism: Pinus tabuliformis; assembly: GCA_031772625.1. NCBI lineage: Eukaryota > Viridiplantae > Streptophyta > Pinopsida > Pinales > Pinaceae > Pinus > Pinus tabuliformis. The sequence continues at coordinate 675,606,056 of CM062817.1, forward strand.
TGGGTGTGTGGCCTATGCACACATTCCGGATCAGCTAAGGAGGAAGTTGGACAGCAAAGGGGAGAAGTGTATCTTTATTGGATACAGTGATGAATCCAAAGCCTACAGGCTGTACATTCCATCTACCAAGAAGTTCTTTGTCAGCAGGGATGTTCAATTCATTGAAGAGGAAGCTTGGGATGGAAGCATAGAGAAAACAGTGAACATTAAAAGCTGTTTGCCTCATGATGAAGATGAAGAGGAGGTGGCTGAAATGAATCCCCAAACAGCAGCACCAACACAAGGACAGCAAGGGACACCATTGAGGATCAATGAGAGTGCTTCTCCAAGCACACCACAAGGAGGAAATTCAAGTGCATCTTCAAGCACTTGCACACCAAGTGAAAGAGGTAAGAAGTTTAGAAATCTAAGTGACATTTATGATGAAGGAATGAATTCCTTATTTGCCTTGTTTTGTCATGTTGATGATCCTATTCATTTTGAAGAAGCTATTAAAGATAGGAAATGGATAGAAGCTATGGATGAAGAGATGAATGCCATAGAGAGAAACAAAACATGGGATTTGGTTGAGCTACCGAAAGGCAAAGAAGTCATTGGTGTGAAATGGGTCTACAAGACCAAGAGCAATGCTGAAGGCAAGATTGAAAGGCATAAAGCAAGGCTGGTTGTCAAAGGATACAAGCAGCAGTATGGGAGAGATTATGAGGAGACTTTCGCCCCGGTTGCAAGAATGGAAACCGTGAGAGCAGTGCTGTCCATAGCAGCTCAAAACAAATGGAAAGTCTACCAAATGGATGTGAAATCAGCATTCCTAAATGGAGTGTTAATGGAAGAGGTCTATGTGGAACAGCCTCTCGGATATGAGAAGAAAGGAGAAGAGCACAAAGTGTGCAAATTGAAGAAAGCTCTTTATGGGCTGAAGCAAGCGCCAAGAGCATGGTACAGCAGGATAGATTCATATCTATTGGATAATGAATTCGACAAGTGTGAAGGAGAACCCACAGTCTACATCAAGGAAAAGGATGGTAAGATTTTAATAGTTGTCTTGTATGTTGATGATGTGATTTTCACAGGTAATGATGATCAGCTCATTAAGAATTTTAAATCAGTCATGAAGGATGAATTTGAAATGACTGATATGGGTTTCTTGAGATACTTCTTAGGCATAGAAGTAGATCAAAATGAAAAAGGAATTTTTATATCTCAAGCAAGATATGTAAATCAAATTTTGAGCAGATTTAAGATGGAAGAATGCAAGGCAGCCATCACTCCCACAGTAATGGGATTAAAGCTCAGCAGAGAGGACAGCAGCAAGGATTTTGATCCTAGCTTGTATAAAAGCATTGTGGGCAGTCTTATGTATTTAACAGCCACTAGGCCTGATTTAATGTATTCTGTTAGTTTGATTTCCAGATTTATGGAGAGGCCAAAGGAGGCACATTGGCAGGCAGCAAAGAGAATTTTGAGGTATGTCAAAGGTACCAAAATGTTTGGAATTCTATATCATGCCTCAGAACATTCAGATTTGGTTGGGTACACAGATAGCGATTGGGCTGGAAGTGTAGATGATCGGAAGAGCACTTCCGGTTATGTTTTTAACATGGGTTCAGGAGCCATTTCATGGGCTTCTAAGAAGCAATCCATTGTAGCGTTATCTACAGCAGAGGCAGAATATGTGGCAGCCACAGCAGCAGCATGCCAGGCAGTATGGATGAGAAGGATGTTGAGAAGCTTAGGCCAAGAGCAGGCAAAAGCGACAGTGGTCTTTTGTGACAATAGCTCCGCTATTGCTTTGTCAAAGAATTCAGTGTTTCATAAGAGAACGAAACACATTGACACAAGGTTTCACTACATCAAAGAATTGGTGAGCAATGGAGAAATTGTCTTAGAACATTGCAGGACTCAGGAACAGGTAGCAGACATTTTGACAAAGCCACTGGACCAGAAAAGCTTTGAATTTTTGAGGAAGTGTCTGGGTATGACAGAATGCCCAGCTGTTGAAATTAAAGGGGAGTGTTAAATGTGTAATTTCAACGCAGCCGAAAACCACCAAACAAAACCATCTATCTTGTTCGCACCGCCTTTTGGCAAAGGCTGTTTTTCCTTGGAGCCCTCCGAACACTCTCACCTGCCGCCACGCGTCTCTTGTACGAACCCCCCAAAACCATTTTCCCGGACAGTAAAGTTCGTTTGTTTTGCCCGAGGTTGGTGTGCGAACCTCGTTGGATCAGCCAAGTATTTTGGACGCGCGATCTCCGCCGTCGATCTCCGGAAGGTGCACGGGCCCACGACAAGTCAGATTTTGCGTGAAGTTTTTGTTGACCGCCGAGAAGGGGATTAAATGCTTTTAATGTGTTTACGTAGTTTTGGTGGCGGCCATTAATGAGATAATGGGCATACGTCCCATGTGTTTAATATAGTCATGGGCATATATTATTATATGTTTTTTATATATTTTTTATGATGTAGTAAATAGACTACGTGCGGTAGTTCAGTTTTTTTTGGGATGTATGTTTTATATAAAACATTGTGTCGAGCCCGTGAGTGTATGTAGTTCATGTAAGTTTTTTTTTATGTTGTGAGTGGTGGTTACGCACGTGAGTGCGATTGTCTTTGTAAAAAGCACAGCAGTGCGTTATAGAATTTGGAATGAAATGTTTTGTTTTTAGCCATTGAAGAACTGAGGACAATTTTTGTAATATCCACAGCAGTGGAAAATCTGTGAGAGCAGCAGAGTTGTTTTTGTAATTCCCTCTTTGAACAGAGGAAGAAATATGTAACAGAGTTTCAGTTTGTTTTTAATTAATAGAAATGCTTTGTGACTGTGTAATGGTGTCTTCTGAGTCATTTTGATTTTAAGAGGTTCTTGTCAAAAGATCCTGGACAGAGGAAACAGAGTATTGTCTCTGTGGTGAATTTTGTTTTGTTGGTTTTGGTATTTCTCCATTGAAAATACCCAACAGGCTTCCTGCGGGGATTGTTGGAGAGTGCAAGACCATCACCACTCTCTCGCAGATAAGAGAATTTTACTGAAAATGAGGTACACAGACGGGCACGAACAAGGCACCTTCCTTCCCTCCAAACAACAGCTTAGGAAAGGTCGTTGGTCACCAGAGGAAGATGAGAAACTCATCAATTATATCACGAATAGCGGCCTCCGGGGCCGTTCCTGGAGATGCCTCGCCAAGCAGGCTGGTAAATAATTAAACACCCACTTTGACCCTTAGTCTGCTAAGTAAAACGTAGGTCCATCTGGACAGATTCTTTAATACCCGTACCCTGAGTATCAATGTTCAGAAGAAATCAGCTGCTATACAATCAAGGTGGCCAAATCGTCCCCGTGGGCATATCTCTTGTATATGTCCATTAAATAAATGAAATTTTTATAGATCTATGCTATCTGAGATCCAACCTCTTGGCGCTCCTGAATCTAGGCTAATATGAGTCTGTTTGTTGAGATCTCCAGTAATATGGATTATTTAGTTGATTTGTTGTTGTTATTCAAGCATAGATCTATTTTAGCTTGGCCCTGATTTTCTTTCTTTTTGTGAGAGGGGAAGGTGGGGCTCTCAATCCTAAATATTGGATCCAAACAGCTGTCCATTCATGCCTTGAGAGCGCTTTTTGATGGCAATAAAAGAACAACAATTTTTATGTGCATTTCTAGGTTCTTTTCTTTCGATTTAATAAATTTCTGTTTAGAAGGGGTTAAGATGAAACGAGCATATATTATAACATTGAACCCAATGAAATGCCCATGCAGGTTTGCAAAGATGTGGAAAGAGCTGCAGGCTTAGATGGATGAACCACTTGCGGCCTGGCCTTAAACGCGGCGCAATTTCACCCCCAAGAGGAGCAATTGATCATACACTTCCAATCCATTCTGGGTAACAGGTTTGTTTTTCTTTTCCTCTATTCTGAGGCTTTCCTTCTGAGAATTGTTCTATCACATGAGAACCCGCCCGTCCCTCACTTAAATCTCTGATATTAATAGCAGTATTTATTCTATCACATGAGAGACTTCTTGTCCATCAGTTAACTCTGAGAAATCTTTAGTAGTAGTTGTTCTGGGAATCCGCCCACTCGTCCGTATTTTAACTGTTTCACTTTGTTGGTGCCAAGTCAGCCCATTAACCTGGGGGTTGAGTGGTGCAGGTGGTGTCAAATTGCTCCCAATTTGCTAGGACGCACAGACAATGAAATCAAGAATCACTGGAATTGTTGTATCAAGAAGAAGCTGCTAAAACACAGCCTCTCGTCTTCGTCCATTGACGCCAACGGCAACGCTGACACTAAAACTAATACCAAATCAGTGTGTGTTCGACCTCATCCTCCTTTTCGTAATGCCTATAAGTCGTCTCACACTACCCAGCCGTTGCACGGCATGCCTGAAGGGTACCTGCCACTTCTTGGTAACAGGTTTAATAAGGTGACCAGTGCTGAAAATCGGCACGCTTGTGTTCCCAACCTATTGGAATTAAAACAAGAACAAGCACTCGAGGATGAAAATCGTGTATTTTCTTGTTCTCAGGTGTGGATTGATTCTTGCTCTCACACCAATCATCACACTCTTACATCTCTGAGTCTGCAAGGCAAAGGCCCATTTTGCAAGGCATCAACATCAACTAAATGCCACCAATTAGTAGACTGGGAGACAACACTGGCGCCTGATGAAACCCTAGAGTTTGCCAGTAACTATGTTGGCTGCGCCATCACCATCTCTGCTCTGGTTGAGATCAGCGATTCAGCTAAAATTAAAAATGATGGCGACATCAGCAATGAAAATGAGATGATGATGGACCATTTGTCATTGACAGCATATTCTTCTGGAATTACAGCATGGAGCGCTAATGGCGATTCAAACACAACAGTTTTTGCTGATGTCTATTATGATGCCTTTAACACTCATAAGGGCACATTTAGTATTCTGGAAGATTGCACGAGCCAGCAGGACGAGAAGAGAGCTCATCGGTCATGCCCGCCAGTTAATTCTCCGTCCCAATTTAGCGCAGCGGCAATAACATGCGCCGACGTTGATCAGTACTCTAATGTGCAGGGTCCGGGTGATTGCCAGGATCATCTCATTTTGAAGAACGGTGAGGTCAATTTGGACAGAGGGGTGCAGGATGGTGATCAATGGGATTGCTCATCAATTCCCAATAAAGAAGAAAAGGCAACGCCACCACCTACAATGCTAGGAAGAGGAGGTACAACGTTCGATTTTGAGTGTGAAGGTGAAGCTTTGGGTCAAGTAAACGCTTGGGCGGAGGACCATCTGTACAGTATCTCTACTGATGCTGCTCTTTCTTCTGAGATCGATACAGTGCTATCGAACTGGATGGGGATGTATTGACCATATGCGTACTGCGCTTATCTCTCATTTCTGCTATCGGTTTTGATGTTTGATTAGATGTTATAAAATATAGGAGTCTAATTTTCTCGTTAAAAAAGGAGACTGATGGATAGCTGGCCTATTCACACTCCTCCCAAAATCAAATGTATGTCAGCCGCTTACGTCTTTCGATTACGTCTTCAGTGCACGTCATTTGTTTAGCTATTTAACGGTTGCTGCTGCAAGGGTTTAATCTGTAGGTTGGAAATAACCTAATCTTACAGCAATCGGAACTTCATATTTTAATCAATTTGTTTCCATTTTTATTTGAATTTGGAAATTTTTAAATCATTGATTGAAATGGTACTATTGAAATGTTTAATTAAAATCACGCTTTGGGATACGAAATAGCAGATTTAGTTTGTAAAACCATGAAATATAAAAAATCGTAAACGGTGTAATATGGAAACTCGTAGGTTAAACGGCTAATATTTTTTTTTGGGAAAAAAAAAAATTACATATCTTTTAATGATTTTGAGAAATTTTCGCAGTTTCCGTTAAAATTCAAGATTCTGGATATCCTAAAAGTTTTAATGCTTGATCTATTTACACTGCAAAAAAAATTGGTTTAAAGACATACAAATTTCTTAAGATTTTTTTTTCCTAACTGGATGTGTTTTTTTATGGATATTTGTTACAAATAAGTTTTAAAAAACTTTGTAAATTGTATAGGAAAAGCAGACTCACAAAGAATGAAGAAAAAATGTTCATTCTCAATATTATAAATCAAATAAGTTTAAAAAAATTTATAAATGGTACAGGAAAAACAGATTCAAAGAATGAAGAAAAAATGTTCTTCTAATATTATAAATCAGTTAAATAAGATTATATTGGAGACATCAACAATAAATGATTCCAGTTAGACTGAACTAAACTGGACTAACTGAGATTGAACTAGGACACTTGCATAGAGAGGGACACTTGCATAGAGAGTTATGACACCTAGCAGGTTCTTGGAATTGGTCTAAGTCTTAGCTAAGCTTACAATTTAAAATCAAATTACAATTTTCTTTTCTTTTTTGTTTCTCCCACATCTTGTAGCCTATGAATCGCTTAAATTTTTTCTTTTTATTATATCCTTCAAATCTCAGTTTCATCATTCGTTGGCGCAGGTTTTCCATTGTTCCACTGTGTCTAAGCATGTCCTCAGCTTCTTCAAAAATCCGTTGCCACATGTCATCTTTTGTTGTGTGATCTTCATTATCAATTCACTGCAACATGAGTTTATAATAAAAAAATATTTCTTCATGACTCCAATACCTGAAAATTTCAGTGATGTTTTTGTCATTCAAGTTGTCTTCAATATTCATTTCTGTAGCTTCTATGCAAAATTTATCAAGGCATGGTGTTGCAAGGCATGCTTCAATGAAATTTAGTTCTTCTTCATAATCATCTTGTTTCCTTGCACACTGCAAATCAATGTTAGGAATAAAAATATTTGTTGAACCATATCGGTTATGTTCTTTCTGCTCTACAATGAGAGCTTTCTCTACTTGCACTTCCTTCTCCATGTTTGCCTCTATCTCTATTTTCTCTTTGTGGGCTTCGTTCTTTGCCTTTGCTTCTATCTTTGTCACTTCCACTTTTTTCACTAACTCGTGTTGTTGCATACATGTTGTCTTCTTGTTGGTTTTTAGATTCAAATGAGTTTCTCTCACCAAATAGTATCATGTTGATATCATGTTTTTGTTGCATCATCTACAATCATTCATCATTAGGCAACAAGTCTTCATCAAAATTTACATCAACAGTATTAATTGTTGGATTCATCATAACGCTAGCTGCTCCAATGGCTGCTTCATTGTCATCAACAAGCACTGTTGCTGGATTCATCAAATTGTTATCAACAAGCGCTGTGTTGGATTCACCAAATTGTTGTCAGTAAGCTTTGTTGTTGGATTCACCAAACTCTTCATCTTCAACTAGATTACTCCCCCAATACCAAAACTCCTTTTCATTTCCAAATCTTCAAAAAAAAATTCAAAGATCTCGTGCCGCTGCTTCGACTTTCTTATCCTATTGGATTTTCCTATTTGTTGAGTCACTATGACTGAAAAAACAAATTAAACTTCAAACATAGTGATTTCTTGCAATAAATAAACATCTTTGTGGTGGCCTCTCTATTGCTTAGCTTCCACAAAATAAGTAGGTATACAAATTCTCTACTAAGGCAACAATTTCACAATGTCCAAAACCAATTGAAATGATACCCTTTTGTAATATCCTTTCCAAAGATTTTAAAAATTTCATTTAAAAAAAACAACCTTACCAAAGTCTCTAGACTTTGCTTCACTCTTCAATATCAAGGCCCCTATTTTTTTAATCAATACTCCCTCATGAACCCTCTTAAAAAAAATTGAAACGACAAAATTAAAAAAGCCAAGGATTTTTTTTGTTTCATAAAAAAACCTTTTTCAATTCTTAAGGCATCATAACAAAACTTTCGAAATGAAAGGCCTCTTAAGAAAAAATTTTGAATTTTACAAATGATCTGTGACATCTTAGTGTTTCACAAAATATGAGGCCTTTTTAATAAAGAAATGAACCTTTCATAGAAGGACATGACATGAGGGTTGATTTCAATGCACGGAGGAAAAAAAGTCGAAACATATTGTACTCGTGCTCCCAATATTTGACCTTCATTGAAGCCGGGGGAAAAATCGCATAAAAACATTTTTGCTTTGTCACTTTCACAACTCGCAATAGAAGTGCTTTACGCAATTTTGTGCACTCTTTCAACTCACAGGGTGCATCAATTCTATTTTCTTTACAATCTCATAATTTTTCCACTGTTTTGCACATTTTTTTTTGTTGGAGTGCAAAACGGATACATTTGGCTCTTTTCATAGGTGTGAAATTGACACACTTTTCTTTCTTCACAGGTGAGAAATTCAAGTTGCTTTTGCACTTTCTCCTCAGCTTCTTGTCCACGAACATTGATGACACACTGTGCTCTCTGAAGTCTTATGCAACCTTACATTGCTTCTCTTTACTCCTATCAAGGAGCCTTACACAACCTATGCTATGATACAATGATAAAGAATGAAGAAAAACGTGGAGCAAAGGATTTCTCTTCTCAATATTTTGAATCAGTTAAATAAGATTACATTAGAGACATCAACAAAAAATGAATGCAGTGAGACTAAACTAAACTAGACTAACTAAAACTAGACTAGGACACTTGGATGCACGGTTATGACTGTTATCAACCCAAGAAACTCTCCTAGGTTGTATCTCAGAGATGCTCAGAAACATTACAAACTCAACAAAAATGTTGGAAAATGGTGGATGAGTGGAAGAAATGATGCATATTCAAGCCAGATAACCACTTCTACTATGCTTAATCCCAGACATGGGTGAACACCCCCAGGCTACAAGGCTTTAGACCACCAATTACTCACAGTTTGAGGAACAGGTGAAGATGGAGAATATTGACCACACCAGCATATGCATAGGACCCTGTGATGGTCGGCTGCAACCAGCAAGGAGGTCTACAAATCTATTTCCTAATGCACAGACAGGATGATAGCTCTCTGGCATTAAAATAACAGAAACCTGCATGCTAATTAATTAATACATACTAGATTCTAACACAGAGGTGGGATGATAGCCCCTCTAATGCTAAACATCAAGAGCACATTAACAAATGCATAACAGGCACAGCCTGGAACAAAGAACAAGTGGAAAGTGAGCAATTAACAACAAAAGAAGCTTATATTAGCTGAAAATGAAGACCAGACGCTGCAGGTATCACAGTAGTTACAGTCTCCAGAAGTTAAATTTTACATCAAAAATCATTCATCAACCCCATTACCTCTTCTTTCTGGGTATATATGGAGGTTGATTACAAAAATGTCTGTTATCCTATGCGTGGAGGGGTCATAATGGACCACCAACCACATTTACAATCTAATATGGGTTTCTGCTGCAAACTGTGCATTTTAATAAATCAATTTGACATTCACTGGTACTTTGTTGTCCTTCCTGAACAGGTGGAGTATTGTTTGAATAAATTCAATAACTGTTGTAGGCATTGAACTGCTCGAGGATTATCCTTTCTTTCTCGGCCATGCTGCTCTTGAATGTGGTAGCTGAGAATTTAATGTGTAGAGTGCTGGATCATGCCATCCTTCCTCCTTCGGGTGCACAGAATAAGCCAAAAACATGAAAACCGTATGGAAAATGGATGCGGGCCTGGGAATGAATGCTAACCGTTGGATGGAATTGGCGAACGACTGAGATCTCATGGCAGGAGGCATTGGGAAGACGCGGGGCGGAGTGAATATGAACCATCGGATCTCGTAAATAGATGGCGGGGATCAACTTACAGGGATATCGGGAGATACACGGATGGAAGAGTGTGGGTCGTCGGATCATGGTCGGGCAGATCCGACGGCTATCGAGAGGTCAAACAACGTGGGAGATAACGCATGGGAGAATGTTGGTTTCAAGCGGTAAGCAGTTTCCTCGCACCGCTTACGGGAGGCAGGCGGTATCCGTATGCGACCGCACGATCCAGTCTTTGCGCGACACATGGTGGAGGAAAACCACTTTCCCCGCGTATTAACGAACGCGCAGTTTGCAGTGGCAGGAAGTGTGACTGCCGTCTGATCGCGGCGGGGATGATCGAACGACGGGGATTAATCGCACACGTTTAATGATTGATGTGACAGGGAGGGCCTCGGCGGTAGCGTGTTTTCGCATGTGCGCAGTTATATGACCGCGGTCACATAGGTTTAGCCTTGCACTCAGGACCCGAGGGGAAAAATGGTTAATATGGGGTTTACATAGGATTATAGAGGAAAACAGTAATAACAGGTTAAGGGAGAATAAGGAGAACGGAAGGGGAGGAGGAAACGGAAGTAGCGGGAGTTATAAGGGTATAAAGCAAATGAATGGGGAAGGATCAAATGAACCGCTGCAAGCTCCCTTTTTGCAAAAAACACACGACCACAGTGTCTTTGACCTAACAAATACCGAATAATGCAGCAGGGCTAACATTGGCTCCTTCTGGGGATGAGATCCTCCCTGTGAGGTCTCAAGATCCTGCAGATCAACGCCTTCTTAATGAAAACAAATTAGCCAAAATTCCTAGTATTCCATTGGGCATGGAGTCTACTTTGCCTACACAAAACTGATAAAAACAAAATATTTACAACTTTTAAGGCCAAATACCTTAAATAACATAATTCTTCAGAAAGCGCCCATTAACTGAGCCATCAAAAACTGCTTCTCCTCCCATACTTTTCAGTATGAAAGTGTTATTCCCTTGAATCTGTGAAATAATAAAAGGGCCTGTCCAGAAAGCATCAAACTTCCCATGATTGCCTTTCTTTTCTTTCAGTGCATCCCACTTCAAAACCAAGTCACCAACCTGAAAATTATCTGTTTCTACCTTCTTGTCAAAAGCATCCTTGATCTTTTTCTGATGTGTTGCAGCCTTTTCAACTAGCTGTTCTCTAATCTGATGTACCTCTACTAAATCAATGATCCTCTTTTCCATGTCTTCTTTTTCATTCTGTTCTGTTTGAAGGAATTTTGCCATAGGGAGAGTTAGCTGAATTGGGAATACAGCATCAGTGCCATATACCAGCTTGAAAGGAGAATTCCCTGTGGATTTCTTAATGGTCACTCTGCCAGCCCACAATGCATACTTGAGCTTTGAATCCCAATTCTTTTTATTGTCCTCTGACAGCTTCTTAATTATCCTTATTAGGATTTTATTAGAGGATTTTGCCAGACCATTTCCTTGAGGATAATATGAGGTGGAATGACCCAGTTTAATGCCCACTAAATCACACATTTCCACCAATTCTTTTGCCCTGAAGGCTGCTGCAATATCTGTGACCAGTTTATGTGGACAACCAAATCTGCTGAAGATATTCTCTGTCAAAAACTTCATGACCACACTGTGATCAGCCTTCCTGGTAGGGACTACTTCAATCCACTTGGTAAAATAATCAGTGGCTACTAATATCCATCTGTGCTGGCCACTAGAATGTGGATTGATTTCTCCAATGAAATCCAAGCCCCACTGCTGAAAAGGTTTCTTTGCAAGTATTGGTTTTAAGGGCAGGGACTTCAACTACTGTTTTCCTTCAAATCTTTGGCACTTGTCACAAGATTTAACAAAATCAAATACATCAGAAAATAAAGTGGGCCAATAGTACCCAGCTCTGAGAATTTTATGGGTTGTAGTCTTCCAATAATGGTGCCCTCCACACATGCTAAAATGAAACTGCTGCATGACTTCTATTGAATGTTCTTTGTCTAGACACCTCAAAAGCACTCCAGATGGATCCCTCTAGTAGAGCAGATTTTCATTAATGCAATATTTAGCTGCCCTAAGCTTAATAGTTCTGGCTTGAATTATAATAAAGCTTGAAGAAATTTCTAGCTTCAGCAAGAACTTAATTATTGTAGAATACTAATCACAAAAAGTTAGATTTTCGGCCACTGACTGTTTTCTGTTTGGTTCAGCCGTTTTTTCTTCTTCTGCTTGACCATTTTCTGCAATTATGTACAAAAAATCAATATCTAAAGATCTGCAATTTTCTTCAGCCAACAATCTGGCAAGACCCTGACCTCTGACCAACTTGTTGGGTTTCAGTTCTATATTAAATTCAATCAATTTTGCAATCCATTTAGCCCTTCTTCCATCAGCATCACGTTGTGTCAAGACATCTTTTATTGCAGTAGAGGGTACATATGCAATTATCTTGGAATGCAGAATGTAAACTCTGAAGGCTCTCAAGGATTTGATAAGAGCATATGCTTGTTTTTCAATAATATCATCCGCAGTTCAACATCCCTCAAGTTTTTGCTGAAAAATGCTACAGGATGTTTTGAACCTTCTTCATCTGCTTGCAATAGAACTGTTGCAATGGTATCTTCAAAGGCAAATGATAATACATGGAACTCCTTACTGTAATCTGGACTCATTAATGTGGGACCCTCCATAATAGCTTTCTTAATGGACTCAAAAGATTTTCTTGCTACATCAGTCCACCTAACCTCTGACCCTTTCTTCAACATGGAGGTAACATGCTTCACTAGTTTTGCAAAATTTGGTATAAACCTCCTTACAAAATTAATTTTACCCAAAAAGCACTGGATATCTTTCTTTGATCTTGGGACAGAAAAACTCTGTATTGCTTTTTCTCTTTTTGGATCAATTCGAACACCTTCAACAGAAACAATATGTCCTAACAGCTTGCATTCTTCTAAAGCAAATTGTGATTTTTTAGGATTGACTGAAATCCCAAACCTTTTGCACTTCAAAAACACCTTTTTCAAATGCTGCAAATGGTCTTGATGGCTGCTAGAGTATATGTTATGTCATCAAGGTAGATAAGGACAAATTTATCCTTCTCTCGCACAAATGCTATATCCATAGCTCTCTGAAAGGTTGCTTCAACATTCATCAATCCAAAAAGCATCTTAGCATACATAAAAGTGCCCCAAGGAGTGGTGAATGTAGTCTTCTCTTGGTCATCTGGGTGCACAACAATCTGATTAAAGCCTAAAAATCCATCCAAGAAAGACATTACTTTGGCTTCTGAGACTTTTTGCAACAAGTGCTCCATCTTCGGCAGAGGATAGTTGTCTTTCTTGGAGCATTTGTTTAAATTTCTGAAATCAATACACAGTCTGATTTCTCCACTCTTCTTCCTCGCAACCAGCAAATTGGCTGCCCATTTGGAATATCTAAGAGGAACTATAATCTTGGCAGCCAATAACTTTTTAATTTCTTTTTCAATCATAGGGAGGAGCATAGGATTTATTGGTATCAGCTTCTGTTTGAAAGGAATGGTGTCTTTCTCCAGAGGGATTTTATGTTGAATAATATTTTTGTCATAGGTTTTCAGGTTACTATACTCCCAGGCAAACACATCAGCAAATTGCTTCATTAATTTGCAGTATTCAGCACTCTGGTCAACAGACAAATGAGTGGACAAATTTATGTATCTAGGCTGACCTGGACTTCCTATATCATGCTTATAGATTGCAGATTGATATTCTTTCTGGGCAGCTTTGTAAGGCACATCATTTTGGTCAAATAGTCTTTCTAGAGGAATCAGACCCTTTGGAATATGATTACTACGAAGCTGGACAATGCTGTTTTTGCCAATTTTATTTCTAAGCTGAACTTGGGGTTTTTCTTTCAAGGCTTCATTATCTTGATCAATTTGCATTTCAGAGAACTCATCAATGACTTGTAGAAACCTATTTATCTCATCATCATCATCAAAAACTTTCCAATGGTGGACATTGTCAGGCAAGGATGGTCTATACTTCATTTGGACTTCATAAACTAGTCTGGGAGGCATGGGAGGGACAAACATGCTAGCAGACACAGCAAGGGAATCAACAAGCTAATTTTTGGCTCTAGAGATATATGAAATACAGACATTTTCAAAGGAATCTTTGAGTCTCCATAGCTCATCTCTGTATGCTTTCAGCCTTGGGTGCTTTGCTTGAAATGTTTTATTTACTTGCTGAAAGATCAGATCAGCATCTTCAAACACCTTTATATTCTTAATTCCTCTGTCTTTTGCTACATTAAGGCCCAACAGCAGAGCCTCATACTATGCTATATTGTTAGTGACCTGAAAAACCAGCTTAAAAGACAGCTGAATGCTTTCTTGTTCTGGAAATACTAGCACCACCCCTGCTCCTGCAGTCTCCCTGGAACATGCTCCATCAAAGAACATCTCCCAAACCTGACTTCCTTGCTCTTCTTTGGCTTGAACTGGTTTCCTGAGCTGCATTGAGGCCTTCTAAGATTCTTCTATTTGGAGAATACATGCTCCAAAATCAGTGTCCACTGCATATATGGGATGATTAGTAGGAATTTTTTTATCACTGATGATATATGCCAGTTGTGCTTCTTTATACAATCTCCTGCTTTCTCCTCCAAAAACTGGGACTGTTGCATAAGATAGATCATTCTGTAATGTCCCACCTAGTCTCTTAATCCATCCTCCGGACAGCAGCATGCCAAACTTAGGAGGGACATCTGATACCACAATATCCATCATCATACTCTTCATGGGCAGCTGAGTTAAGGTAATGGCCAGGTCTTTAATCAATCCTAGGCATTTCACTTTCCTTGAATCAAAAGAGAACAAATCATGATAAGGTCTAGTGATGTCAAGGCCTAACTCTTCCATGACAGCTTTAGGCATCAAATTGTGGTTGGCCCCTGTGTCTAGCAGGCAATTGTGGAGGATTTTGCCATGAATGGTCAAGGAGATATAAAAAGATGGAGGATTATTATCAGCAGGTTCAATCATGGGGCTAAGCACAATCGCAGGCTTGTCATCTTGCAAATTGACAGAGTCAGTGGAGGTTTGTGTGATTTCTAGCTCAAGAGCTTCAAGGATAGGCTTTCTAAATACTTCACTCTTTACCGACTCTACCAGAGGCACAGAAATTTTCAAAATCTGAACTTCTGACTCAAAGCTGAAAGAAAAAGATAACTTATCATAACCTTTTACCTCTTGAACTGGAGCTTTAAGAATGAATGGATCAGCTGCTGGTCTTCTCTGTTTGATATTCTGTGACTCTGTTTGGACAGCAGCTCTTTGGGCAGGATTTTCTTTGACAATTTTTTGCATTTGACCTCAGATTGTATCTTTGTTGTTCACTAATTTGTAGAACAACCTCTCTGTCCCACTCCTGATGGTCTTGTTCCTGCAGCAAATATTCTTCATAAGTAGCCAAAGTTAAAAATGTAGTGCTGCCTTTATCTTCCATGCAATGAATTTCATCCTCATATTCTCCAAATTGTTCCCCCTCCATGACTACATTTTGGAAATGAGCTTTAACTTTCTGTTCTTCTTTTGATTCTTCACCCCTTTGAATAATTTGCAACTATTCATTTGCTCTTCCGAAAGGATTTGGGTTTCTTGGATCAAATGTGTTCTACTGCCTTGTCTTTCCCGAATTCTGCTCAACCTTTAGCTTAGAAATTTCAGCAGCTAATGACTCTATCATCTTAGTCATTTTTTCTAATTTAGGCTCTAAAGATGATGCAGAAGAAGTAGAAGCCTGACCTCTCTGCCTCCTTCTGTCAGCTTGACATTTGAGCTTTTTTGCAGCCATGATATTAGACTCTACTTCTAGGGCTGCATCTTGCATGTCTGCCAGAGTAGCACATCTCCTTTCTCTCAACAGTAGGTAGAAATCAGAGTCAAAAGCATTGGCATAAGTGTGTTTGGGATAGGTGGGGGTAGGCTTTACTTCAGCTGGTATCTTACTATACATATGATTAAATCTTTTATTGAACTCAGGTAGTGATTCCCCATTTTCCCTCTTTAGGTTGCCAAACTCTGTATGATAATACATCAAGTCTTTTTTATCTCCCCAGTGCTTCAAAAATGCATCATCTAAGGCTTCAATATATGTTATAGATCTTTGGGGTAATTCTTTGAACCACTTCCTAGCCTCTCTGTCAAGGCTCTAGACAAAAACTCTCATCCATACATCATTTTCACTTATATCTAAGTTATCAGCATAACTGTAAAAAGCTTCAAGGTGTTCTTTTGCTGTTACTCCCTCTGTGCCAGTGAACTTAGGCATATATTTCTGATATTCTCCCACATGCATAGGATTCAAAGGAACAGGCAAGACCAAAGGTCCATATCTAGCAGCAAAAATTCTTTCTATCTTCGTGGGTGCTTGCTGGCTTGCCATGATTGGGATATGTGGAAAGATACTGGCAGATTGGATTGTAAGAAGTAATGTGATGGATGGCAGAGACAAAGGGATGTTTTGGACTGTATGAGAAGCTTTCTTTGGACTGAGATTCAAAGGGGAACTAACTGCACAAGGGGTTGTATTAATCTATGAAGGAATTTCCTTATTAATAGTGTTGGGCTCTAAAACTTCAAACTGTATATCTTCAGCTACAACTTTATCTTTTAGAGATGCATGAGATTTCTTAGGCTTACCTGATCCCGATGCCCCTTTCTGTGATGCTTTCTTCGATTTGAAAGTCCTCTCAGGGTCAGGCACTGGTTCAGCTGGTGATTTCTGAGGATTTCTTCGAGTATGTCTCACAAACTGAGCCAGAACTTCAATGTGGAGTTGCCAAAGGTTGGTCTTCCTCTAGTGGAGTCGCTAGATAGATGATTACAACCAGAAATGTGCCCAGACCTTATCTATCATCAAAATCTGGAACTGTGTCATTCTCCTAGGGAAGCTGAGCTTCAATCTCCTCTCCCCGGCAACGGCACCAATTAATGTTATCACCCCAAGAAACTCTCCTAGGTTGTATCTCAGAGATGCTCAGGAACATTACAAACTCAACAAAAATGTTGGAAAATGGTGGATGAATGGAAGAAATGATGCATATTCAAGCCAGATAACCACTTCTACTATGCTTAACCCCAGACATGGGTGAACACCCCCAGACTACAAGGCTTTAGACCACCAATTATTCACAGTTTGAGGAACAGGTGAAGATGGAGAATATTGACCACACCAGCAGATGCACAGGACCGTGTAATGGCTAGCTGCAACCAACAAGGAGGTCTGAAAATATATTTCCTAATGCATAGATAGGATGACAGCTCTCTGGCATTAAAATAACAGAAACCTGCATACTAATTCAATGATACATACTAGATTCTAACACGGAGGTGGGATGACAGCCCCTCTGATGCTAAACATCAAGAGACATGAACAAATGCATAACAGGCACAACCTAGAATAGAGAAGAAGTGGAAAGTGAGCAATTAACAGCAAAAGAAGCTTGTATTAGCTGAAAATGAAGACCAGACGCTGCAGGTATCACAATAGTTATAGTCTCCAAAAGTTGAACTTTACATCAAAAAATCATTCATCAACCCCATTACCTCTTCTTTCTGGGTATATATGGAGGTTGATTACAAAAATGTCTATTATCCTATGCGTGGCGGGGTCATAATGGACCACCAACCACATTTACAATCTAATATGGGTTTCTGCTACAAACTGTGTGTTTTAACAAATCAATTTGACATTCAGTGGTACTTTGTTCTCCTTCCTGAACATGTGGAGTATTGGTTGAATAAATTCAATAATTGTTGTAGGCATTGAACTGCTCGAGGGTCGTCCTTTCTTTCTCGGCCATGCTGCTCTTTGAATGTGGGAGCTGAGGATTTAATGCACAGAGTGCTGGATCATGGCCTCCTTCCTCCTTCGAGTGCACAGGACAAGCCAAAAACACGAAAACCGTATGGAAAATGGACGAGGGTCTGAGAATGAATGCTAGCCGTTGGATGGAACTGGCAAACAGCTGAGATCTCATGGCGGGAGGCGATGGGAAGACGTGGGGCAAAGTGAATATGAACCGTCGGATCTCGCAAATAGATGGCAGGGATCAACTTGCAGGGGATATCGAGAGATACGCAGATGGAGGAGTGTGGGCTGTTAGATCATGGTCAGGCAGATCCGATGGCTATCGGGAGGTCAAACAACGTGGGAGATAACGCACGGGAGAATGGTGGTTTCGGGTGGTAAGCGGTTTCCCCGCACCGCTTACGGGAGGCAGACGGTATCCGTATGCGACCACGTGATCTAGTCTTTGTGCGACACGTGGTGGAGGAAAACCACTTTCCCCACGGATTAACGAATGCACAGTTTGCAGTGGCGGGAAGTGCAACTGCCGTCCGATTGCGGCGGGGATGATCGGACGACGAGGATTAATCGCACACGTTTAATGATTGATGTGACAGGGAGGGCCTCGGCGGTAGCGTGTTTTCGCATGCGCGCAGTTATATGACCGCGGTCACATAGGTTTAGCCTTGCGCTCGGGACCCGAGGGGAAAAAGGGTTAATATGGGGTTTACATAGGATTATAAAGGAAAACAGCAATAACGGGTTAAGGGTGAATAAGGAGAACGGAAGGGGAGGAGGAAACGGAGGTAGCAGGAGTTATAAGGGTATAAAGCAAATGAATGGGGAAGGATCAAATGAACTGCTGCAAGCTCCCTTTTTGCAAAAAACACATGGCCACGATGTCTTTGACCCAACAAATACCGAATAATGTTGCAGGGCTAACAATGACACCTAGCAGATGGTTGGAATTAGATTCTCCATCATAGACTAGATAAAAAGGGCTTTGTCAATAAATAAGTTGAGGCATATCATATGTATAACTGGGATTGACATGTTTTTTGCTAAAGTCATCAAGAATAGACAACTACAATTGTGTAATGAATTTAACTAAGGCAGTTTAAAAGAGTTTTTTATAAGATGAGGCATATCTTATGTATAACTCGGATTGACATGTTCTCTACTTGTAAGTCATCTATTATAGAAACTTGTAATTGTGTAACGGATTTAAGTAAGGTAGTTTAAAATATTTTTTATTCAAAAGATCAAACCCGAACATTTTACATCTATGAAATTTGAGACAGTTTGGGAAATAATTTTTCTTTCGATTTTTGAATGGTGAGCAAGCGCCAAATGGGACAAGCCAAGTTTCTAAGTAGAAATTAAAAGGGTGTCGCAATTGTGTATATGGACTGACGACGATTTTACATAATTCGTCAAACTTATTTTATCTCACTTGTTCAAGATTAATGTATGTTTTTTTAGATGGGGTGCCACCTCCATCACAAAAAATATGATGTCGTAGTCGTTCACCCTCACTTTTCCCTCCACATCTAGCACAATTGGCGGCAGGTATAATCTTTTGAATATGCAACATTATCCAAGTTTAAAGCATTTGGTAATAGGTTTCTTACCTTCGTGCACACTATTTTCTCTATTTGAACGATATACACTGCCATAACCATCATGCCCTTCTACTATAGTGCATGTCTTGGAGACTGAATAAAAAATTATGAAACAAAGAGTTCCTCTAAAATTGTTTCACTGTTTTCTTTATTTGGAATATAATGTTTCTTTTGGCTCTCTCTATTTATTCTTTTTACTTTCTTTTCCTCTCAACACTTTCTAGGTTTCATGGTTGGGAGAGCCAACCTGCCTTTCTGGTCCTCCACCTATGCTCCTATAATGAAGTTCATTGTTTGGGTTTAAATTATGCACTTTGCTTCTAGCTTGGTGGTGGATTTCATATCATAGAGCCTTATCTCTGCAGCTCTATAGCGACCTCCATTCAGGGAGACTTAGTCTATCTCCTAGGCATTTTCCTTTCTATTTATTCTCAAAATAATATATTTCCGGTGGTAACAATGTAAACTTGGAAACGGGAACTGATACTATTACCCGTTTTGTAGAGATAGCAAAAAAGTGACCCGATTTTGAAAAGGGGTGATGCAGAACACACATATTTTTTTTAGAGCATAGTTTTTTGCACTTTCATTTTTTTATGTACATTGCGTTTTAGAATGGTAGTGATTTTCATGCTAATTTTAAAAAATGGTTATTCTGCATCAGACCCTTTTTTTAAAATACCTATTTTTTGACTTTAAATTTTCTAATGTATGAAATGTAAATAATTATTTCGTAAATTTAATAATTTTGGAAGTGATCTTCTTCTTCATATTTTCTAGTTTTTATTTTATTTTTATTTTTATTTTTGTAGTGGGGCTTTTATTGATTTGCATATTTAAAGAAGATGGTCGATATTTTACATTTTCGATATTCTACATATTTATACATCATTAATTAAATTTTCAATCCACATGAAATAATTGTCTCTAAAAAACAAATATAAAAATATATATAAAAGAGACAAAAACAAGAAATAAAAAATGTTAAAAAAAATTTATATCATAAACCATAAAAGAATTTGGAAAAAAAAAAGAAAATTATATATATATATATCTATAAAATTAAGTAAGTAAATATTGAGAAATTAAAAAATATATATATTAACAAAAACTAGGGAAAAAAAATAGAAACAAACTAGTTTAAAGAAAAAAAATAGAAAAATAACGAAAAAAATTTAAAAAACTAATGAAATTCATATTAAAAAAAAAAAAAAAAAATGTATAAAAAAAAAAAAAAAAAAAAAATCTCACAAACCATAAAGAATTTGGAAAAAAGAAACAAAATATATATATATATATATATAAGTAGAAATAGAGAAATTAAAAAAAACATTAGAAAAAACTAGGAAAAAAATAAAAATAAATATATAAAAACAAACTAGTTTAAAAAAAAAAAAAAATAGAAAATTAACCAAAAAAAATAAAAAAACTAATAAAATTAATATTAAAAAAACAAAAATAAATTTAAATTATAAAAAAAATAAACCCAAAAAAATGGTTTTTTTTATTAAAAAAACAAAAATACAATTATCTTTTATTAAATATACCTATTTTATTTAAAAATAAATAAATAATTTTTTTTTTTAAACAATCTTGTCTTTTATTTAAAAAGAAAAAAATTTAAACAATTTTTATTATTATTATTTTTTAATTTAAAAATTCAAATTATTAAAACTACATTTTATATTTTCCAAAAAAAAAAAACTAAACCTACATTTTATGTTTAAAAAAAATAATAAAAAAAATTTAAATTTAATTTTTTTTTAAACCATCCTTTTTTAATTAAAAAAAAAAAATTATAATGTTTTTTTTAAACAATATGTTATTTATTTCAAAATATAAATCATAAAAAAAAAAAAAAAAATTTAAAACAAATTTTAATTTTTTAGTTTAAATTTAAAAAATTAATATATATTTTTTTTAAATTAATATATCAAAAAAATTAATTATAATTATGTGGGTTATAAAAAAATTAAAAACTATTATTAAATTTTTTTATTTTTTATTTATTAAAAGAATTTTTTTAAAACATATTAAAATTTTTTAATTGATATTATTGTTTTATTTAAAAAATAATTAAAAAAAAAAACGGCCCCCGGCCGCGCCACTAGCGGGCGGCGGGAGGGCCGTGGGTCGATTCCCGGGGTCAACCCACCGCCCTCCCGCCGCCCGCTGGTGGCGCGGCTGGGGGTCCAAGGGGCTGCACGCGGTGGCGCGGCCGGGGGCCCAAGGGGCTGCGTGCAAAACTATCGGGCGGGCGGATGCCCATCTATTTTCACGCATACTCTATATATAGTCGACGATGCCGTGAATAACACAATATTCAGTTTCACCCTGTAAGCAGAAACTTGGAGCATAATGGCTGCAGTTTACTCTATTGCTGTCTTGCCCAATGGCACCAATATATCAGCATCTCATAATGGTAAGTTTGATATATTGTAAAATTCGAATTCGGCATTTTATTGTTTTCTGTTGTAGGCGCTCTCATTTTGCATAATAATTTTGGAAATGGTTCTTTTAATATATCCCACTAGATGGAACGATCAAAGGGCGACTTCTTTTGGTTGCGAGGCACAAGGATTTATGTAGCTTGAAAGCCAATTGTGATGGAGGAGAAATATTTGGCGTCCGGTGGAGTAAAACCCAAAGAACTGGAGACACCTCAATGATGTTACGAAAATCTCCCTTCACATTGACAAGTGAGTGCTCTGCGTTCCTCTATTTTGAACTCCAATTGTGTAGCTTTGGCATTATTTATTTACGATGGAATAAGTTCGTGAGAGGATAAAAGGTGAATCCGTATTGTTAAAGCTCAACAATTTAATGTTTTATTCGTTTTTTCAAAATTAGATGAAAAAATAATTTTAAGCATAATATATGAAAAAATAGTTTAGGCACGCAGCCCCTTGGGCCCTCGGTCGTGCCACCAGCGGGCGGCGGTAGGGCCGTGGGTCGATTCCAGGAATCGACCCACGGCTCTCCCGCCGCCCGCTGGTGGCGCGGCCGGGGGCCGTTTTTTTTTTTTTTTTTTTTTTAAATAAAATAATAATATCAATTAAAAAATTTTAATATGTTTAAAAAAAATTCTTTTAATAAAAAAAAAAAAAAAAAGTTTAATAATATTTTTTAATTTTTTTATAACACACATAATTATAATTAATTTTTTTTGATATATTAATTTTAAAAAAAAAATATTAATTTTTTAAATTTTAAATTAAAAAATTAAAATTTGTTTTAAAAAAAATTATTTATTTATTATTTTTTTTTTTTTATGATTTATATTTTGAAATAAATAACATATTGTTTAAAAACAAAAGTTATAAAAAAAAAATTAAAATTTAATTTTGATTAAAATATTTTAATAGATTTTTTTATTAATTTTTTTAATAAATTAAAATTAATCATTTTTATTACTACTAATTAATGAATTTTTCTTTCAAAAAATAAAAAATAAAAAAAATTACATTTAAAAAAAAAAAAAATTATCTTTAATTTTTTTTTGTTTGCTTTTAAATAAATAATGAAAATTTAATAAAAAAATTTATTTATTTATTTATTCTTAAATCAAAAAGACTTTTTTTTGTAAGTTGAAAATGTTCTTTAATTTTTTATTTATTTTTATTGGAAAATACCTATATTTTTAAAATTTCGATATATTTTTTATTTTTTTTTAATAATTTGAAGTCTTTTTAGTTTTTTCTAAATGTTTTTAATATTAATTTTACTAATTTTTAATTTTATTTTTTTGTTAATTTTCTATTTTTGTTTAATCTAGTTTTTTTTTTTTTTTGGGCTAGTTTTTGTTAATGATTTTTTTTAATCTTTATATTTTTACTTACTTAAATTTATATATATATAATTTATTTTTTTTTTTTTTTTTTTTTCCAAATTCTTTTATGATTAAACAGTTTTTTTTTTAATATTTTTTATTTATATTTTGTCTCATATATATGTATTTTTACATTTATTTTTTAAGTAATCATCATTTTAATCTTAATTTCACTAATTTTTATTTTTTATTTTTGGTTAATTTTCCATTTTTTTTTAAATCTAGTTTGTTTTTAATTTTAATTTTTTTTTAGTTTTTTGTTAATGTTTTTTTTTAATTTTTCTATTGTTACCTACTTAATTTTATAGTTTTTTAAATGTGTTTTTTCTTCTTTTCCCAAATTTTTTTTATCGTTTACATATTTGTTTTTTTTTCTCCAATTTTTTTTAGATATGTTTTTTTTACTATTTATTTGTTTATAATTTGTAATTTTTTTCTAGTTTTTTATTTTTTATTTTTTATAGGTTAATTTTGTTTTGTTTTTTTTTTTTTTTTTGACATTTTACGTTTTTATGATTGATTTTATTTTTGATGTTTGATTTTTTTTGTTTTGTGTTTTTTATTTTATGTTTTGTTTTTAGTATATATTTTTATTTATGTTTTGTTATTTTTATTTTTTATTTTTTTGTTTTGTGTTTTTTCATTGTTTTAATTTTAATTTTAATTTTAATTTTTTGAAATTTTAATGTTTTTCGGGGTCATGATAAAATATTTTATGCTATTATTTTGAAATGTTGAAATTTCACCCTTGAAAAAAAAATTGTTATCCCAGCATCAACACTTTTCGTTTTGAGGGTGTTTTTTGCACAAAATTTACCATTGAGAAAAAAAAAAATGTTATTCGAACATCAACACTTCGTTTTGAGGGCGTTTTTTGGACAATTTTTGCACCAAAAATTGGTTTTCACTGTCATTTTTAAAACATGTTGAAAATTTAGCTTGGAAAAAAAAAGGTGTTATTCCAGCATCAACACTTTTCGTTTTTAGCACTGTTTTTGATGTTTTTTCGGGGTTTTTTGGCCAGAGTTCCCGTTTTGAGTTTATAGTTCCCGTTTCAAAGTTTACATTGTTTGGTGTTCCTTGCTCATTTATCTCCAACCTCTATAACTCTTTCTAATCTCTTTCCCCCTTACCATTCCTCTTTGTTGCTTTTTTGTGTACACTACCCAAAATTCTCTGTAACACCCTCTTCCCACATCTACCCAAGCAATCGGCCAACCAGGGTAAACATGTGATGAGAGGCTACTATGATATGATTCGACCTCCTAAGTCACGTTAAGGAAGTGGAACTGACCTAAACACACCATGCAAACCTTCAACATCAACAATATGATTCCTAAGAACCATCCCAACCTTTATGCTAACAAGCCCCTAAGTCCTACTGAGGTTTTGGACCACTTGACCTCTGGACGCTCTCATGCGATGGGCATGCTAGTGTCCCTCGGATTTAAGCCACATTTTCAAGCCCAGAGCCTAGGTCACTACCTAGAATTAAATGACACCTTTGGAATAGTAAGATGACATGGAAATAACAGTACGAATGCAATTAATTTAATAATACCTTAACTAGACCCCTACTAACCATGACAGGAATTTCGTCAAACAAATCATTAATATGTAATCTATAGGTGTAAATAACAAATCTTAAGGGTCTCAAACTTATCTGAGATTTTCTATGAAGCATTTTTTCCTTATCACATTAGTTGCAGTTCCATGAAAGTAAAGTTTTTCCACTAATTAAATGTAAACAAAATCAATCATACAAGATAATAGTACCATATGTGTGAAGTCCTTCTCATTTGACAAATGATATAAACCAACTTCTTTCTTCAAATCGGATTGTCTCCCAAGAATACAAAATTGCATCAACAAAGGAAATTAATCTAATATCCAAAAGAAATGATCATGTTCCATCATTTCACCAAAGCATTCACAAACTTATAATAGTGTATTCTTTGCAAATATTTTTTATAAAATTCTGGACCCTTCTCTAAATGCATGAGAAGGGTATAAATACTACTCTAACTAAATGTGCAAAAATAGATTATACAAAATTTGCAGAGGTTTGAAACAACCTTCCTCCTAACTAGGTAACTAACTCCAAAAATAAAGAGAGGCTAAATAAACAAAACTAAGAGGATGACTTGATGTCTGCCAGCTTGTCCTCTAAATCACAAATATCGGTCATCGGTTGGATTTGAGGAGGTGGCCCGAAATGAGTCCTGAGTTGTCCTGTGAAGATTGCATCAACGAGTAGTGGCAACATCCTTTCTGTAGTATGAAGGGAACAGTTAAGAGTCATAATCTGGATATGTGGCTTAAAACCAGATACTTCCAATACGACTCCTAGTTGGTCATGGTCAGTTTTGTAATTGCCTCTCTTTAACTCTCTGCCTTTTCTTGCTAGTCTTTATACAGAGCAGTTAAATCGAGAATTTCTTTCATATTGCCTTCTTTGATGATATTGGTGGCGAACAGAATGTGATTCACTGCTTTGACGATGTTCTTTGATACTCCAGCTGCCCTTGCAACTACTAGCTCAGTCTGTTTTATTCTGGCATCCCAAATTGTGAAGAGAATGTCTTTATGAGTTTCTTCAATCTCGGATAGATTGGCCTTCTTTCCATCTTCTATTTCCTGCCACTCAATGAACTCAGAGATTCTGGTGTTTAATTGTTAAAATTTGTTCTATGTTTGATTGCCTTATTTGTCAGCTCGTTGCTAGTAGTCAGATAGGGAGTAATATGTGACATATTTTGGAAGAAATACTCTTGCTTTCTCACCAGAAGGGAATTTAATTCCA
Source organism: Pinus tabuliformis (assembly GCA_031772625.1). Taxonomy (NCBI): domain Eukaryota; kingdom Viridiplantae; phylum Streptophyta; class Pinopsida; order Pinales; family Pinaceae; genus Pinus; species Pinus tabuliformis. The sequence goes on from CM062817.1 coordinate 675,631,807, forward strand.
AGGCCTCTTTGATGAACTCCTCAGTAGTGGGAACGTCCTTGTATCTTTCCCTAGATTGCTGCATTTCATGGAGTTGTATATTTTTGTCCGATATATTAGCCTCGTGGCTTATTTTCAGGACCTCCATGTCTTGCTGCAATTGCTTGAGTTGATCGGTCGGTTGCTTGTTTTCGCTTGCTTTCTATACCTCGAGCTCTTATTCAAGCTGGACTATTCTCTCCTCTTTCTCCCTTAGTAAAGTAGAGACCCAATGGCCTTGTCCATAGTGGCCGATGCGTATGCTCCTATCACTACAAAAAAACCCTGTGATTAGCATCCCTTTTTGCTTTCTTTTTTGCATCTAGAGACCATTTTTGGTGCTATTTGTGTCCATTTATCAAATATGGTGCAAAACTTGATGCAAAATTTTCACCGAGTTTTGCACCAAGTCTTACATCAAGTTTAGCACCAGGTATTGTAATAGGTTTTGCACCAGATTTTACACCAAGTTTTACGCCACGTTTTATGCCAAGTTTTGTGCCATCCTTTGCACCATGTTTTGCATCAAGTTTGGCACCTAATTTTGTTTCACCATCTTTTGCATCCTCTATTGCATCCACTTTTTGCGCCTACACTTGCATCAACTTTTGCATCATCTCTTGCATCCTCTTTTGCATCATTTTTTAAATCATTTTTTGCATCCATTTTTGCATCCATTTTTGCATATCTTTTGCATCCCCTTTGTTCCAAGTTTTGCATCGACGTTTATGTCTAGTTTTTGCATCTACTTTTGTTGCATTGACTTTTACATCTTGTTTTGCATCCATATTAAATCCTCTTTTTCATCTGTTATTGTGTCCACTATTACATCATTTTTTCTTGTGCCATAATTTGCACCTAGTTTGACACCTCCTTTCCACCTTTTTTTGTTTCTAAATTTGCATCCACGATTGTATCCTCATATACATCTAGGTTTTCATTGACTTTTACGTCTATTTTTAGTCCCTTTTTATTTCCACTTTTGTGTCAAGATTTGCATCAGGTTTTGTGTCTTGTATTGCATCTACTTTTGCATAGAATTTTGTTGTATCAACTTTTGCATCATATTTTACATCCATTGTTGCACCCATGTTTACGCCCACTTTTACATCCCTTTTTGCATCCTATTTTTCATCTTCATTTGCTTCTTTTTTTGTATCTATCATTACATCCACTTTTGTTGTGACACAATTTGTGCCATGTTTTGTACTTACTATTGTACCCACATTTTCTTCCAATTTTGCATCCATCTTTGCATCCTCTTTTGCATAAAACATTGCATCTATTTTTGCATCCACTTTTGTGTTGGGTTTTGCATCTCATTTTGTATCTTCTTTTGCATGTACTTCCATTGCATCCATATTTTGCATCCAATTTTGTTTCTCATGTTGCACCCGTGTTTGCATCCACTTTTACATCCCTTATAGCATCTTGTCTTGCATCTAAGTTTGCATCTTTTTTTTTTGTCTATTATTACATCCACTTTCTCATCCACTTTTGTTGTGCTATGATTTGTGCCATATCTTATGCCTATTGTTGCAACCCACATTTTATTCCACTATTGCATCCACATTTGTATCCTCTTTTGTGTCCAAGTTTGCATCAAATATTGTTTATGTTTTTTGCATCCCATTTTGAATCTACTTTTACATCCACTTTTGATTTGTCCAATTTTGCAGCTAATTTTGTGTTCACTATTGCACCCATGTTTGGCCCATGTTTACATCCTTTTTTTCATCCAAATTTTCCTCATTTTTGCATTCAAGTTTGTGTTCTTTTTTTTTTTACATTCATTGTAGTATCCACATTTGTTTCACCACAATTCATGCTAAGTTTTATGCCTACTATTGTGCCCATGTTTTCTTCCACTTTTTCATCCATGTTTGAATCCTATTTTGTGTTCAAGTTTGCATCAACTATTGCATCTAATTTTTCATCCACTTTTGTGTCAATTTTTTTGTCTTGTTCTGCATCTACTTATGTTGTGTCCACTTTTCATCCAAATTTACGTCTATTTTTACCCCCATTTTTTTGTTCACTTTTGCATCCCATTTCCAACACACATCATATTTTTTGCATTGATTGTATTTCTTATGACATTGAAAATTATGAACAACTGATGACAATGTCAATAATTATAACGATGATGATAATGAAGATGATGACGATGACATGAATTGTGATTGTTATGATAATGACAATGATGATAAAGATGATGAGAGTTACAATGACAATGATGATGATGACGCTAATGACCTTGGCCATTCTTCCCAATTTTTAAATGTTGTCATGGTCAAAATCATAATAATTATCTTTGGCGGCATCTTCCAAGTCATCATCATCTGATCATCATTATCATTATTTCATCTTGGTCATCATCAAGAACAATAATGGCATGAATTATGATTATGATGTTCATGATGAAGATGACAACAATTATGATAAAAATTATATTAGTTATGATGATGGGGATGATGACAATTATAATGAAAATGACAATGGTAGTAACGATGATGATCATCGATCATCTCTAAAAAATAGAGTTGTTATTTTTCTTGCATATATCATGTGTCCTGACAACCCTTTTCGAGCACTCGTAACATTTTTTAGGTTGATGATATTTCTTATGATGCCTATAATTATGAACAATTGATGACAATATCCATAATTATGATGATGATGATGATGATGACATGAATGGTGATTATGACGATAATGAAATGATGACAATAATGATGAAATTGATGGTGGTGATGATGGCGATAATGAAGATGTTGACCCTCCCTATAAACTAGGGAGATACTCATAATGAGACAAAAAAGTACTCTCAAGTTGAAATATTCATGTAAGAAGGGATCTAGATTGATAAGCATCAATGATGATTTACATCATCATAGCCAACATTGTCAAAATAGTAAGGCCTTGACTAACAAGTTTATCTCTCCATTAGATCAGAGCACAATGTTGGGACGCATAAATTTGGACACCACTGCCTCTCTAGGCACTTACCCCACCAAGTTGTTCACCAGGTATGTCCTCACATGATCATTTCCTAATCCACTATCATAATATTTGACACCAGGGAATGCCAATCCTCATGACTATTCTTATCTTGGATTCATGTACTTGACTTATGATGATTAGTCCTAGTCAAAGTCCAAATTCTCAAAGAATATTGGTCCCAGATGTTTATCCAATCCACCATTCTCCCTACTAGGCTTATGATTGTTAGACCTGGCCATAGTACATGAAACATGGATAATATGGTTTCTACCCTCACTCCCTCTCAACCAGAGAGGAGACATCCACAAGCATAAGATTTTCTCAAGAATACCCATCATTTTCATAGAGAATAACATCATTAATTTATTTTCATCACATGACACCTTTATGATTAAGCATTCATAGATTTGTGGCAAAATATTTCCCATTTTGTCATTTTTGATCAAATAAAATAAAAAAGTGAAAGCCAAAATCATTAAAGATACACTATGTTGATTTATCTAAGTCTAAACTCTAAGGTTGAAGTGAAAATTCATGTAAATCTTATATCTACGAGTTGTGCCAAACTTATGAAAACCTTATTCCCTAAGTCCTATATTTAAGAAAATGAAAAAGAAAGAAAAATAAGGGCCAATGAATGGTAACTCATGTATTCACTCCCTCTTTGGAAAATATATGATTATATACACTCCTAGTCACACTTGATCACATGTTTGTGCTGGTTAAATCATGAATTACTCTTTTCTCCTTGCATTTTCACTTCATCATTTAAGCACCTAATTGAGGATGTAGGGAATGTTTGTTGCCTAAGGCTTTCATGTCTACTCTTGGTTTACTTATGTCACACTACTGTCAATTTATGTGACGGAGTGAAATACATAAGTTTGTGGAGTTATTAGAGTGGTGTATTAAGTTAGTCACCACACACACATGTATTACATCTCATTGATCCACATGTGTGCATTTGAGACCCATTGCTTGACAACTTTAATGAAGACTACTTTATGGCTTTAATGGTATAGCTTACAAAATATCTTGTTAAACATTGTGATTCATCCTTTCTTTTCCTTGAGACACTTGATAATATTGAAGTCACTCCCAATAATCCATGGAGATGGGGAGTATAAATTACTTGTGCTAGAAATAGAATTGAGAAATAGAGGTTTTCCATTTGCGATATTGGAGTCATAGACATTGGATACATGGTAGTAGTCCTCGATGTCAATTAACTAAAATTGTATTGTCAATAATGCGAAAAGAGGTAAACATATTGGTAACCTTGATTTCTTGATCATTTCAAATAATAACCATTCCACCAAAGTATCTCTAAGCATCAGTCACTACTACTTGGAAATTCCTCCGCCATTTTCTAATTATATGAGGTAGAACCTCACTTAATACTTTCGCTTCTTATATCAACATTACTGATGGGTGCTTTGCATACCATTTTTCTTTTAAGAGTCTTTGTTTTCCTTTACTATTGAGGCCCCTCATGTTCCATGAGACTATTTTCATTGAGAATTTACATAGAAAGGAAGTATAATGTGACTAAAAGAAAACATGTCTCAAGATTTAAGTGCTTGGACAATTCCACTTCATGACTCCTATATTTCCTTAACCTGGGACCAAATGGTGAACTTGATGGCCTTAAGGGAAATTGGCCAATGAAAATCTAAAAAATAGGTGACTTTTGACTTTACCACATACAATTTAATATACTAAAAAAATATCCATAACAATTTTATCAATCAATGAATCATTAAAAAAATTGTCCAAAACAATTTCATCAAGCACTGAATCATTGCATTATAAAATACAATTTATAAACATTTTGGGAACGTTTTGCTAAAACATGCTCAAAAACCAACATATTTAACAATAATATGGACAGTAACACATTTTGATAAATTAAATAATATATTATCAAGCCTAAAAAGTGTCACTAACAGAAAACTATAAAGCATGCAACTAATGGAGGTAACCACTCAAGGCCACCATAAGACAATTAATCTATTAAGATCAAGATTAATTGGGACAAATATCTACAAAGGACAAAGGCAAACCTATTTTAACTTTATTGTTTTATTAGCCTGGTTCAAGATGAACATTTCAAGATATCATGAAGAACATAATTAGTTTTATTACATTAAAAAAACCCAAGCACATACTATAACTTAGCAAGGAATATATGTATAACACCCATGTCAACAACACAACACATGGCATTGAGTTACTTTTTTATATATAATTTAAACTCCTATCATAAAATCACAAATTTAGCATGAATGGAATGTTTAAAATCCATTTTTATAAAAACAAAATATAATCTCTCTTATAGAAAAAAATACCAAAAACTAAATATATTTTTTTAGAAAATAAAAAAAATACTAAAACTAAATATATATTAAATAAAAAACTAAAACATAAGCAAACTAGAATTTGAATTTGACACTCTTGTTCACTTTCGGAAACTCATATGATGGAATGTGATCTCTTTATCCTCATCTTTAGCTTTTTTCTAAAAAATAAAAGCATACAAAAGCGGGAGAGAGCCATCAAGCATCGGGAAGCTTTTTCCTAAGCACAAAAGCATCTAAAAAGTGGAAAAGGCCATTTTTATATGAGGAAACATTATTCACCCAAAAGATTTTTCCCAAATTGAACTAATGAGGAATTTGGAAAATCTTCATAGCCTTCACTTTCCTATATATTGGAGGCTTGGCCATTGAAAAATGATGGGAATTCTTGTATTGTCACACTGGTGAGATCTATCTTGAGAGGGAGAGTTTTGGAGCTATGAGTTGGGGGAGGTGTTGTTGCAACTACATCTGATTGTTGTAACTTTCCTCCAACTCCTTTATTCATATAGATCAATTGTTCTTCCTTCCATATGTTTCTATTCATTCTTTACTTCTTCTATTTAACTAATGGATTTATGGAATTTTGGTTTGTATTTATTTATTCAATAATATTTATATGTTTCTGATAGTTTCGATTATCAATATATTATGTTGTGAAGGTTGTTTTATTCTCTCTCTTATGTGTAGGGCCAAGCTTTGGAGCTAGCTAGGAGCACTTCCTAGCTATACTAAAGACTCCAAGAAGACCTGCATGTGAGGACTCACAAGAATTCATTCTCTTTTTCTTAATCTATATGCTACATCTTGATCTACTAAGAATCCTAAGCCTTAGAACAACCTTTCTCTTAATTGGTTTGTCCTAGGTTTCTAGGATAAACTGAGAGGGTTTTATTTTCATTTTATTTTCATCTAACCGTGCATTAAATCCTACAGCAAAAAGATATTTAGAAACTTTAATATATTTCACTATGTAAATGGACTTAGTAAAATGAACCCATAGAGGGGGTCATAAATGGAAATAAAAGTAAAACTCTAAACAAGAAGCCAAAAGTGGATTTAACCATGGATGCAAAATTGGGAGTAGAATTGGATGTTAAACTAGCCATCAAAACAAGATGCAAACAATAACACAAAAAGGGTTTTAAAGTAAAATAAAAAAATGCTGCAACACTAGACACAAAGAAGGGAACAAAATAGGGCATATGAAAGGATACCGAATTGGGCACAAACAAGGATGCAAAAATGGACACCAAAATGAGGATTCAAAGAATGGTGTACAATTAGGATGAAAAAAGGATGTAAGAAAAGACACAAAACAAGATGCAAAATGGGATTAAAAAAGAGTGAAACCAAGGATGTCAAAAATGATGCATAACTAGATGAAAATTCAAACTAAAATCTAGGTGCAAAATGAGATGCGAATGTGGATACAAAATGTGGCAGAAAAAAGGATGCAAATTTGGAAGCCAAAAAGGATGAAAAATTAAATACCAAAAAGGATGCAAATTTGGACATAAAAAATGGTGCAGAAATGGACACAAAAGAAGAAAAAATGGTGCAAAAATGGGCATAAAAATGGCTCAAATTTGGATGCAAATTGAGATGCAACATTGGATGTAAAATGAGGTGCAACAAATCATTCAAAACTTGGTGCAAAAACAAATGCAAAAGTAGACGAAAAAATGGCTCAAAATTGAACGTAACAATAGACACAAAATGGGATGCAAAGGTGGATGCAACATATGGTTCAACATAGGATGCAAATTTAGATGCTCAAAAGGATGCAAAATTGGATGCAAGAAATGGTGTTAAAAATGATGCTAAATTGGATGAAACAAATGATGCAAAATTAAATGCAAAATATGGTGCAAAAAAGGGAGATAAATAAAACGCAAAAGCAGATGCAAAAAATTGTGCAAAAATGCATGCAAAATTTGACACTAAATTAGATTCAACATATGGTGCAAAATTGGATGGAAAAAATGGTGTAAAAAAAGGGAGAAAAACTGGCACAAAAATAGATGTAAAAATAAGTACAAAATTAGAAGCAAAAAATGGCATAAGACCAGATGCAAAAATTGGCACAAACTGGATGTAAAAAAAGGCACTAAATCAGATGCCAAAGATGGTGTAAAAATCGATGCAAATTATGACACAAAACTAGAAGAAAAGAATGCCACAAAAGAGGAAGAAAAAAATGATGCAAAAATAGATGCAAAAAATGGCACAAAACTAGAAGCAAAACCTGTTGTAAAACCAAATGAAAATCTTGGTGCAAAATATGATGCAAAAAATGATGGAAAATTTGGCGTAAAAAAGATGCAAAATTTGGTGCAAAAAAGGACGCTTTAAAAATTGTACAATAGAGCCAGATTTAGCGCCAGGCTGCTCATCCCAATTGAGAAAAAAATGCACTAAAATCTGGTGCTAAATCTGGCGCAAATTGCTTGTTTTGTTGTAGTGTATGAACTGTGATAGTCTAGTCAAGTTCTCAGTCGGATTGAAAGGAATGTCCTTCCAAACAATGTCCATGGGCTCATTTCCAAGTGGGAATTCAGGTGCATCTACCCTTCTCCTTTTCCTCTGCCTTCTAACTATAGCCTTGTAGAGAGGGCTATAGAACACATCAAGTGGAGTTATTTCAATCACTTTGAGAACAATCTTCGATGTGGGCAAAGCAGGGATAATTTCAGTATGCTGGGACGTTGTTGCTTGTTCCTCCATAGGTATAGATTGTTCGTCAATAGACTTGGGCTCTGTATCTTTATGAACATGTGTAGGAGTTTTGAATTCATCTGTTTCTTGGGAATTTGAGGCTTTCGGAGTGCCTTGCAATTTTTGATTAAACTGATCCCACTTCTACTCTAAACTACTGCCTTTGGTCTCTGAACCGATTTTTGTAGTCGGGGTGCTCATCACTTGCTTCTTAGCTGACTTCCTACTAGACTCAATTGTGTTGTCAATGTCTTGGGGCTTCCGTGTGTCTGGTGTCTTCTCAGTGTTTACCTGAGAGTCTATTTGAGACCTAGGACCTCCATTATCAATGGTGACTCTTGGAGTAGTCTTATCCTCGGGTTTTAATAGATGCATTGGGATCACCCGGAGCCTCTCATCTCTAAGTTCCTGAAATCTTCGAAAATATTCAGGTTTCAGATTCACTTTTGCCCATTTGAACGCTTATTCGAAGGATACGGCTAACTGTAACAAATCCTCAAAATAATTATCATCATGATTGTATGGCTTGAGCTTTACTCCAGTAGTGACATTATATGCCACTTTGTTTGGATCAAATTTCCTCTTAGGCAATGTATGAAGCCTGAGGGCCTCTATATGTGCTAATTCCTTAGTGGCATGAACAAAATTGGCTAAAGCAAAAGAACCGCATTTGACAGGGAAAATGGACCATATTTACTTCTTCTTGTCTTTGAGAAATTTAGTCAGACCCTTTCCCACAGTCTGGTAGGCAATCTCTCTTTCTAATAACTTATCAGAAACATATAAAGGAAGGACGTGTGGATTAGCCATGCTACCAAAAACACTACTATAGGTGAACCACTCTTCAATACAATACTTGCCGATAGTAAGAAAGTCTGTTGCAGCTTCTTGGGAAAACCTAAGGGCTTTCTTATTGAAAATAATTTGATTTAGGGGCAACACAACAACATGGAATATCTTATAGAAGTGATGTATGTAATGTGATTCCCATAATTGTTTTATGAAAGATGGATTGGGTGAGTATATTGTAACGTCCATTTCCAACCCATGGTTGGAAATGTTGTGCAAAAACAGATAGCATCCATAATGTAGGCACTAAAATAGAAGGGAGGGAGGTTATCTGAAAAGGAAGCTTTCTTCTGTCGATATTCGAGAATGGTGGTGGCTAGGTTTTCAGACAGGATGGAATGCCAATTCATGATATGGGAACTAACACGGGCATCAATCAAAGGAATCCATTCTATTGAAAACCTAGTATTATTGGGTAGCCCATACAATCTACATAACATGGCTACTGCATAGTTGTAGGGATTTGCCAAAGAGGCTATAACATACATACTTGATTTGTCATACTTGAATTTGTTGTCCAACACCCTCCAACCATGAATTAGCTTGAAGGGGTCTCGATTCTTCTTTGCAAAATTAGCCACAAATGTGTTGTCGTAGATATCCTGCAGATCAAGTATGTGGAACATCTTCTTTAGATCCTCTGCTCTGAACAACCCTGTGTGTTCCATCCTTGAATTCGTGAACTGCCTATCTTCAATGATAAGGTTTTCAATCACCCACCTCATCATATCTGTATAGGGGAGGATTTTAGGTCTTGCTCCTATGCTATGAAGGAATAAACAGGAAGCATCTCTACATTGAAGTTCTGAATGCATTTTTTAGTCAGCTATTGCTCTGGTAACAGTGATTTAAGGATGCTCGTCCTCCAGCCTATTGTAAATTACTTCCCAAGCTATTGCACCTCCGACAACATCACAAACTGTATCAGCAAAGATAGGAGCCATCTCTGTAAACTCAGCTTCAACAATGGTTTGTTTGCTCTGTTTCTGCATCACCTTTCTTAGTGACATGCCTTATGTTTCTTTCCTAAAATAGACAAGATATATCAATGCAGACGATATCTAGTAATTAAGATTGAAAGCTTCTCTGAAATGACTTTGGATCATGAGAAAGGTTTTAATGAGATACTCAATTATAACTACACATAACCAGGAAAATGATTATCCTTCCTCGAGCCACTAAATATTAAATAACCTGTCAACTTGTTTGTTTTGGTATTTAAAATTTAATTATTCCACACAATTTACCAGACTTAATCGCGCATCACGGTCTTAAAAGAGATAAGTATAGTGTTACCAGATGTATTAAGAAAAATGCAATTGCAGGGATCGCAATATCACATTTCGCAAATTGTTTGTGGTTGTTCTAATGGAATGTTCAAGTTTCTCATGAACTATGCAAAGTGTGATTGTGAAATGACAAGGTGATGTTATCGCAGCAGGAGACCTAATCACATATCGCAATGTTGTAAAGGTTTTTTAACATGGTCATGTGGAAAAGTGCAATTTGCGATTTGCGATATGGATTTCATCCTTAGTTTGTTTTGCAAGGTATTGTTAGGAATTTTCTTAGAGTTAGGGTTTTATTATCCTAAGCCTAAAAATTTAAAAGGGTCCCCATTTACAACTCTAAGCCTAGCTATTGTTTGTTATAAATGGGGGGGTTGTTTCGTAGTAAAACAATAGTAGAAATGATATGGTATTAAATAAATTAATTAGCATTTCTATTTCTCATTCACATTCCCATTGAACAAGAATACAATAATAAAATATAACGCAAAACATAATTTTATGGAAATTCAAAGGAGAAGAAAACTTTGTTTATTAATAAATTTATTAATTAAGGAGTTAATTATAAAAGGGTGAGCTATATGCAGATTTGGTGTATTATTAATAAATGATAAGAAATTTGCAGATATTCATCGCTCAATGACAATATTATTTTGTTGTGGGACAAATTCAACATTTTCTTCTCTTTCAATCATTAAGAATATTACTTCTTTGAGCTATCATCTTTTCTATTTCCATTCTTCACATCTCCTCTTCATTTCTTTTTCTTTTCACTAGGGAATTCCATTTCAATGGGGTTTCTTTGAGGAACAACTATCATAATAATTCATTTCCTTTTATTTTAAAATATACTTTTTTATTTCATTATCATCTTGATCAATAAAATCACACGTGGGTTGCACCTAGCCTAGCCATACCACATAGACAAATTTACCCACAGGTTTTGGACCATAAACCTTTTTCATTGCCTTACCAAAACATCTTGTGCGTTTATAGAACATTGTCATTGACTACTTTATGTCACATAAAAGTTTAAGATTTTCTCGCCCATAAAAAAAAAAAGAATAAGATTGATAATGATTGCCTCCAAACTGTCTCATTTAAAATAAGAAACTTAATTATAATCATAAACATATAATTTATGGAATTTGAACATGAGTGTTAACAATTCTTCCTCCACACTAGGATAAACCTCATTGGCATTCATAATTTCAATTTTTTTATTATTATTACACAATTTAATTTAATTTAATGTATTGAAGTTTATTCAATTTTTATCATTCCTTTTCACTTAATTTTTAAGGGTTTTTTTTTTTTCAAAACTTTCAATTTTTAATTTTTTTTTTCCATTTTCCCATGTCTTCTCATCTATTTCATTATGTCATTTCAATTTCACATATATATGATTTTATTACTTTATCTTAATTTGTTTACATAAAATTACTATTTCTTCCCTTTCACTTAAAAAAGAATATTTTATATCATTCACCACAACTTATTCATATTATAATAATATATATCATTCACCTTATTCATATATTATATTCAGTTTTTTTAACACTTATAATTTATTTATTTGTTTTATGTTTTATTTTCCACCATTTATATGTCAATTAGTTTTTATAAATAAGGTTAATCAATTTACCTTTAAGCTTACCATGAGATATCCATACCAAATTATTATCCTTGGTAAATTATTATCCTTAATATAAATAATATATATGACTTACTTACTTGAGAAAATTGACTTACTTAACCATCCTCAAACACAATAAGTAATAAACACCCTAAATTGACTTAATTAAAAATCACCCTAATTTATAATTCACATAAACTCAAATTCATTACTAGATATTATTTACTAGCACAACCAAATTAATAAATGCAGTTGATATATGCCGTAGGTGTCAACTTAGTATATGCTATACTATAAACCTAATATGCTAAATAAATATATGAATATAACAAATGTTAGATCGTAGGCTTTTGTGATCCATAATGTAAATAATAATGTCTTTCAGATTAATCACATCAAATCCTAATGATGTGATTAATATGAAAGACATTATTATTTAAAATATATCAAATCTAAGGTTTTATAGATATTATAAAACCCAAGGAACTAAAACCCAAAGGAATAACATTGAACCCTAGCATTAAGATTAAACCATAGGAATATAAACCCTAAGATCAATAAACCAAAGAGATTATTATTATAAACTTAACAGATTAATAAACTCAAGGAATTAGTATTAAAAACCCAAGGGATTAATATTAAAAACACAAGAGATTAATATTATAAACCCTTATGATTAATATTATAAACGTAAGTGGTTATTAATATTATAAACCCAAGGGATTAATAAACCCAATGAGTTATATTTTAAACCCAAAAGTTTATAGGAACAAGGGATTTATGTTAAACCCTCTGAATAATATTATAAGACCTATCAATAATATTGTACTCTTAGAATATGAACCCTTAGATTAATAAACCCAAGAAATTGATATTATAAAACCAAGGCACTAATAAGCCCAAGGGATTAATACTAAAAATCCAAGGGAATAATATTAAACCCAAGGGATTAATATTAAACACAAGGGATTAGTATTGTAAACACAAGGAATATAAACTCTAATATAAATATACTAAACCATAAAAAAACATGGTTGACCATGGTTGATTTTCATATTGAGATGATATTTGTCACAATGTGACGCTGGACCATGGTTGACCAAGAAAGATTTTCATATTGAGAAAAATTTTTGTCGCAACGTGGCATTGGACCCTCGTTGACCATGGATGATTTTATATTGAGACAAGTTTTATCACAATGCGACGTTGGACCATGCTTCACCATTGATGGCCATGGTTACCACAATATGACATTGGACCATTAGACAATCTTTGTCACAATGTGACCATAGTTATTGACCACGGTTAACCATTGTTGACCATGTTGGATTTTCGTATTGAGGCAATTTTTGTCACAATGAGATGTTGGACAATGGTTGACCATGGTTGATTTAAATATTGAGACAATATTTGTCACAATGTGACATTGGACCATGGTTGACCATGATTAGCCATGGTTGGGTTGATTTTCATATTCAGACAATATGGTTGACCATGGTTGACCATAGTTGACAATGGATGTTTAAATGTGGCATTAAAATATGAGATAATCTTTGTTACAATGTGACCATGGTTAACCATGATCGATAATGGTTGGCCATGATTTGTTTTGATATTATGAAAATATTTCTCATAATATGGCGATGGGCCATGGTTGACCATGATTGACCATGATCAACCATGTTTGACTAATGTTGATCATGATTGACCATGGTTAACCATGGTTGAACATAGTTGACCATGATTGCTTTCCATATTGAGAAAATATTTTTCACAAACCCATATTGAGATTATTATAAACTTAAGAGATTAATAAGCCCAAGGGATTAATACTAAAAACCCAGGGGATTAATAAACCCAAGGAATTTATATTATAGACCCAACAGATTTATATTAAACCCTAGGAATAATATTATAAACCCTGTCAATAATATTATACCCTGTGAATATTAAACCCAAGACACTAATAAATCCAAGGGATTAATACTAAAAACCCAAGGGAATAATAATAAACCCAAGGGATTAATATTGTATACCCAACGTATATCAACCCTAAGATAAATATTATAAACCATAAAACAAACTTGGTTGACCACGATTGACCATGATTGATTTTCATATTAAGACAATCTTCACCACAATATGATGTTGGACCATGGTTGACCATGTTTGATCATGATTGAAAATGGTTGACCATGTTTGACCATGATTGAAGATGGTTTACAATGTTTGACCGTGATTGAAGATGGTTGACCATGGTTGATTTTCATATTGAGACAACCTTTGTCACAATGCGATGTTGGACAATGGTTGACCATGGCTGTCATAATGTGATATTAATAAATCCTTGGATTAATAAACCCAAGGGATTGATATTATAAACCAAAGGGATCAATACTAAAAACCCAAGGGAATAATATTAAACCCAAGGGATTAATATCGTAAACCCAAAATATATAAACCTTAAGATAAATATTATAAAACTTAAAACAAACTTGGTTGATCACAATTGACCATGGTTGATTTTCATATTGAGACAATCTCCGCCACAATGCGACGATGGACCATGGTTGACCATGTTTGACCATGGTTGATTTTCATATTGAGCCAATATTTCTCACAACGCGACATTGGACAATGGTTGACCATGGTTGTCATAATGTGAAGTTGGACCATTAGAAAATATTTGACACAATGTGACCATGGTTGACCATGGTTGATTTTAATATTGAGACAATCTTTGTCACAATGTGGTGTTGGATCATTGCTGACAATCAAACCATTAAAAAAAAGTCGAGCACTCAACAAAGAGGTTTCTAGAGAAAAGAAATTCACTTAAAAGATATTCATAATCTAATCAGTGTAAGCCAAGAGTAGCAAACGCCTTATTACATAAATATCAAAAATATTATTTCTACAACATTCTAAAATGTTTCTTAACAACATAACAATACCTTTGACAACTCAACAAGGTACCACTATTTTTTATTAAAAACTCAACAATATATATTAATATAACTAATAAATAAGAATATCAATTTTAATTTTAGTTCTCAAATTCTGATATCAATAATAAATAAAATACAAAAATGAAGTTAAAATGTACCCACCAAAATCCCAGTTAAAAGACAAAAGTAAATGAAGATAATCACACAAAAAATCCAAATAATGGTAGTACCCTTAATAGTCACAAGTTCTCATACAAGCTTCCACATCAAATATATGAAATGAATCAGTTAAACACATCATCCTTCTCAACAAAAATACGAGTATTCGCTTGTCATTTGTGTTTTCAGTAACCAGTTTTTAGGCGTTACCTACACAATTTGACTAAATTACTTTTCTCCGTAAAGAGTGGAGAACTATGATTTTTTCATGCGTGGCTGGTAATCACGACTCAACTAAACTTTCTCATTTCTTCAACGACTCAACATACGCTGATTCAGCGGAGTGGAGGAAGTAAAAGTGGACCCCATTTGGTTCACCATTAACAACTCTAGCTGAGGGATTGGATGTTCAACAAATTAAATGGCTAAGGGAGAGCTCTCATACTACTATCGTCCCGGGAAGGGAGGAATAAAATGGCTAACAAAACAAGATTCAAAAATATTATAATGATCCGTTCTGAGTCGCAACAATCATATTTTGTCGTTACAAAAGGTTGGTCGTTTGCCCATGTGCCCGCCATTGAAAATTGGAGAATGATGGCCCCATCGTCAACAGACGATTGAAACGTGTTTTGTTATGTGCCTGCTTCTCAATCTCTCTCTGTGTTTGAGTTTGGACAAATGAGAGGAGCCGACTGCAACCTAGATGACACCGGCTTCCTGCGGGGATTGTTGGAGAGTGCAAGACCATCACCACTCTCTCGGAGATAATAGAATTTTACTGAAAATGAGGTACACAGACGGGCACGAACAAGGCACCTTCCTTCCCTCCAAACAACAGCTTAGGAAAGGTCGCTGGTCACCAGAGGAAGATGAGAAACTCATCAATTATATCACGAAGAGCGGCCTCCGGGGCCGTTCCTAGAGATGCCTCGCCAAGCAGGCTGGTAAATAATTAAACACCCACTTTGACCCTTATTCTGCTAAGTAAAATGTAGGTCCATTTGGACAGATTCTTTTAATATCCGTACCTGAGTATCAAAGTTGAGAAGAAATCAGCTGCTATACAATGAAGGTGGCGAAAATGTCCCCGTGGGCATATCTCTTGTATGTCCATTAAATAAATGAAATTTTTATAGATCTATGCTATCTGAGATCCAACCTATTGGCGCTCCTGAATCTAGCCTAATATGAGTCTGTTTGTTGAGATCTCCAGTAATATGGATTATTTAGTTGATTTGTTGTTGTTATTACTGTATTATTTAGTTGATTTGTTGTTGTTATTCAAGTATAGATCTATTTTTGTAAGATTTTTGAGAAACACAGATAGATCTAGATCTGCAAAACAATAACAAGCTTGCAAGAGAAGGAAGAAAGCGAGCAAGAATTGAGAAAAGAATGAAAGTTGAATTCTACAATATGAGTTTTAGAATAAATACATAAAAGCAACTAAGTTAAGCTTAGTTGTACATGCAATAACTAAAGCTAACTAAAGCTAAGTGTGCTTTATCTTATGTTAATGTGTACATGTGCCACATGCAAGCAATAAGTTAACTGGAGCTAATCTAGGTGCATGTACACCAACACAGCTAGTCTACAGCTAGTCTAAGTGCATGTACACCAACACCCCCCCTTAAGCATAACTTAGGTGAGTGTGATGCAAAATGAATGAGTCCCGGCAACACGGCCATTTTAGGTACCCATATACAATGCATAAAAAGGAGGAAAGAGGGAAAACCCAGTGGGAAGAAAACCCCCCCTCAAAATATAATGCAAAAGTAGAGAAAAGCCAACTGCTAGGCAGTCGTGTCCTTCACCCCGAGTCGATCTCGCAGGAATCGAAACTTCTGCTCAGTTGTCTATGAGTAGCTATAATGAAAGGCTCCATAACCGCGTGAGTTCTCAGCCAATGGTTGATCAGTTGATGATAACCGGAATCATTGACACGGGCATGAGCTCTTGCCAGTTGCCATAAGGCTCCTTCTTCTGTTCCATCCTCACCAGGAGTGTAGACGCTTCTAACAGCTTTGCCATCAGCAGTGGGAGGCAAACACAATTCGATGGCGACAGGCTTCAGCTCTCCATCGTCTGTGAGGAAGAAAAGTGTGCGACTGGCATATGATTTAATCTCGTCGGAAATCTTATTGATGCGCTCAGCATAGAGCATGTATGGATCGTAGTAGTCCATGATAAAAAGCCTTTTGGATGCTACAGCCTGTGACAGTGAGAGGCCATCCAAGAATTTTTTGATGTGTTGTTCCGTGATCGTGCTCTTCTACGGACCGTAAACATTTGGGTCCAAGCTGCTGGATGGAGGAAATGTCTCTAAGCACTGAATGACCATAGGATTCACCCCCGCAAGTGCCTGGCGTGCAAATTCTCGATATGTCTTCCACGCGAGTTCATTGACCGCCAGGACTTGTGGTTTCAAAAAGTTGATCAGTGGATTGTCTTCAGTGGCTTCCACTATTCCCTGCACAATCTGAAGGGGACTCGGCTTCTCGCCAAGGTTCTTCCTGGAATTAAAAGGACTTTTGAAGCCCCGAACGTAGAGGTGTTCGATTTGTTCGAACGTTTCGAACGCTGATTCAAATAAATCCTCAATGGTAGGGGCAATCATATTGGCAAAAGCCATGACGGTGTGAGCTCCGAAATCCGAGAAATCTGTATGAGGAAACCTCTCGTCCGGTGGAATGTAGTTCACGTTTGGAAAACTGACTCGGCTTTCACATCTGGGATCAATTTTCGTTGGTGGGCGGCTTGTCCTACACCTTCTGGGATATGGGAATTCTTCGGATCCACCCAGCACTTCCCTTGCCAGCTCTGGACTACTATCTGGTTCCCCAATATCATTGTAAACATCATAATCGTAAATTTGATCCGATACTTTCCTCTCTCCCGTTCCATCTCCTCGCAGTTCCACCATATCTTGTTCCTTGGAAGCTTCGCTGGCCGGTGGAGCCTTAACATGCACCAGCACTGTAAAATTCTCCGAAGCTTCAGTGGCCGCAATGGCTTCGACCTCGGAATGCAATGCTATTCTCAATTTCCGTACATTTGTGGCAGGTTGATCGCTTGTTCTTTCAGGATCGATGACGAAACCCTTGAATTCGAACTCTTGGTCATCATCGGGTTGTAAGCTTGTTTGCCTTTCAATCTCTCGCAAGTTCGAAATCGAATCCAGAGGTTCGTCGTTGTCGTACACGACCGATTCTAAGCTAAAGCTTTCACGACGATTTCTATAGGTTGCGATCGAATCGTCTATCATTCTAAGCATTTCATCCTGTTTTCCAAACAATTCTTCCAAAATTTTCCATACTTCATTTGGAGTTGAACATGATTCAACATGAAATAGCAGTTCCGGAGAAATAGATAAACATAGGATGCCGAAGGCCTCGTCCATGCGATTGAAATATCTTGTTTTCTCCATTGCCGATGTTGGTTCAAATTCCATTTCCATGGTTATTCGAAATAAGCCTCTACTTCTGAGATGAAGTTGAATCTTTGGCTTCCATTCGAAATAATTATATGGAGTGAGAATTGCTGATTGTGGAAACTCCAATTTAGACTCCATTCTTTGTTGTTGCTTCAATCTTCTGAACCTGCAAATAAAATTGCTTGTGCACTGATTACAAATCCCTGTGCTTTGATACCATGTAATATTTTTGAAAAACACATATAGATCTAGATCTACAAAACAATAACAAGCTTGCAAGAGAAGGAAGAAAGCGAGCAAGAATTGAGAAAAGAATGAAAGTTGAATTCTACAATAGGAGTTTTATAATAAATACATAAAAGCAACTAAGTTAAGCTTAGTTGTACATGCAATAACTAAAGCTAACTAAAGCTAAGTGTGCTTTATCTTATGTTAATGTGTACATGTGCCACATGCAAGAAATAAGTTAACTGGAGCTAATCTAGGTGCATGTACACCAACACAGCTAGTCTACAGCTAGTTTAAGTGCATGTACACCAACAATTTTAGATTGGCCCTGATTTTCTTTATTTTTGTGAGGGGAAGGTGGGGCTGTCAATTAGCATTACCTAAATATTAGATTCAAACAGCTGCCCATTCATGGCTTGAGAGCGCTTTTTGATGGCAATAAAAGAACAATAATTTTTATGTTCTTTCCTTTTGGTTTAATAAATTTCTGTTTAGAAGGGGCTAAGAGGAAACGAGGATATATTAGAATATTGAATCCAATGAAATGCCCATGCAGGTTTGCAGAGATTTGGAAAGAGCTGCAGGCTCAGATGGATTAATTACTTGCGGCCTGGCCTTAAACGCGGCGCAATTTCACCCCAAGAAGAGCAACTGATCATACACTTCCAATCCATTCTGGGTAACAGGTTTGTTTTTGTTTTCCTCTATTCTGAGGCTTTCCTTCTGAGAATTGTTCTATCACATGAGAACCCACCCATCCCTCACTTAAATCTCTGATATCAATAGCAGTAATTATTCTATCACAAGAGAGACTTCTTGTCCATCAGTAAACTCTGCGAAATCTTTAGTAGTAGTTATTCTGGGAGTCCGCCCACTCATCGTTATTTTAACTGTTTCACTTTGCTGGTGCCAAGTCAGCACATTAACCTGGGGGTTGAGTGGTGCAGGTGGTGTCAAATTGCTCCCAATTTGCCAAGACGCATAGACAATGAAATCAAGAATTACTGGAATTGTTGCATCAAGAAGAACCTGCTAAAACACAGCTTCTCCTCTTCGTCCATTGACGCTAATGGCAATGCTGACACTAAAATTGATACCAAATCAGTGTGTGTTCGTCCTCATCCTCCTTTTCGTAATGCCTATAAGTCGTCTCACACTACCCAGCCGTTGCACGCCATGCCTGAAGGGTACCCGTCACTTCTTGATAACAGCTTCAATAAGGTGACCAGTGCAGAAAATTGGCACGCTTGTCTTCCCAACCTATTGGAATTAAAACAAGAACAAGTACTAAAGGATGAAAATCGTGTATTTTCTTGCTCTGAGGTGTGGATTAATTCTTGCTCTCACACCAATCAGCACACTCTTACATCTCCGAGTCTGCAAAGCAAAGGCCCATTTTGTAAGGCATCAACATCAGCGAAATGTGACTAATTAGTAGACTGGGAGACAACACTGGCGCCTTATGAAACCCTAGAGTTCACCAATAACTCTGTTGGCTGCGCCATCACCATGCCTGCTCTGGTTGAGATTGTTGAAAATGTAATTTCAACTGTGCAACGGTTGAGGCGTGCAGCAGCACTAAGCTAATGACCGAGCGCTTGCATTCCTACCAAAACAGCGCCGGAAAGTTACCAAGGATCGGGAGGCATAAACACTCCAATGTTATGAGAAAAACCAAATCGCAGGCAGGCAGTGGCAGCGATAAGAAATATCGCCAATGAGCGATTGCCGATATCGCATCGGCGAAGTCGCAGTGGAGGACTTACAAAGATGCATCTAAGGGTTGCGATGAGCGATCGCCGATATCACATCGGTGTATCGCTATCGGCATTTTCAATATGGCAGGCTTTACCATGGGTTATGTTGTGATCCGATAACCCGAACCCGACGGGTATTCAAAATTTTGTTTAATATTATTTCAGTTCCGTAAGCGGCTCTTTTTCGTGTTTTAATGTATTTCAGGCATATATATATATATATATATATATATATATATATATATGATCGGAGGTATCGGCCCATAGCGCGATCGGCATATCGCAATCGGGGAAACCATGGGTACACAATCTTTTATATAAGTGCTATGCGATGAAGCCCGGACCCAATGGGTTTCCGAAGCATAATGGTTTAACTTTTGAAGTCCGTCAAAAGGAAACTTTATGTGTTCTGCAGTGCTTTTCATGTATTTGAAAATATGAGGAGAAACAGAGAATTGGCGCAGAGCTAGTTAAGAGCGGACGTGAAGCAGTACAGCAGTAAGCGACTGCATTCAATTCTTAGTATGGCCGAAGAAGGAAACGGTTTGCAATTTAACTCTTTCACATTGAATTTCTCAGCCACCACAGTAAATATGAAACTCAGTCGAGGATAAGAAGGACAGCCTCGAGCAGCTCACAGCATGGGTTTCCATCCTCATTCATTAATTCGCTCAAATTTTGTATGTAATTAGTTTTTATGTAGTTGTGTAAAAAAAGAGTAGTAGTGCTCAGAAGTCCACAGAGAGAGAGTGAGAGTGCAGAAGCGCAGCAGCGCAAGTGAATGTTTGTAATACGCGGCAGCGTAGCATACTGAATGTAATGGGAAATGAATGAATAGAATAGCACTGTATTTCTTTTTGGTGAATCCCTCTGAGTGAAAGAGGGTGAATTTTGTACCAAGTTTTTTTTTTAATACAAATCCCTTTTATGCATGTTATACTCTGTTCTCAGAAACAATCTTTTAAACTTCCGCTGTGTTAAAAATCCTGTGGCAGCATCAGAGTATTGTCTCTGTGTGCAGTTTATATTGTTTTTGGGATTTTAACAGAAAAATCCCCAACAGTGGTATCAGAGCTAATACAGGCTCTTTGAAGGGTTCAAAGAAGCTGAAGGAAGGATTCTTACTGCAACAACTTCTCCAGCAGTGTGAAGACTCAGGCAAAAGAATCCAAGGTATTTTTTTTCAGTGATTTTTAATACATAGCATAGTTAAGAGTGCAAGAATGGCTGGCACCAGCACTAGCAATAGCATGGGTATGCAGCTCCCATTATTTGATGGAAAAAACTATGACTATTGGGCAATAACAATGAAAGCCTTGTTTGCTTCCCAAGACTTATGCGAAATAGTTGAAGATGGTTTTGAACAACCAGCAAATGAAAATGAGTTTAATAATCTAACTCAGGGAGAGAAGGATCTGTTAAAGAGCTACAAGAAGAAGGACTCAAAAGCCCTTTTCTTCTTGTATCAAGCAGTGCATGGAAGCGTGTTTCCAAGGTTAGCAGCAGCTAAGACATCCAAAGAAGCATGGCAAACTCTTAAAACAGCCTATCAAGGCATGGAGAAAGTGAAGACAGCAAAGCTACAGTTGCTGAGGAAAGATTTTGAGAATCTGAACATGAAGGAGTCAGACAATATTGACTCATTCTTCACTCAAGTAATTGGCCTGGTCACACAAATAAGATCTCATGGAGAGATACTTGAAGAAAGGAGGACTGTGGAGAAACTATTAAGGTGCCTACCCTCAAGGTTCCATGTGATTGTCACCACCATAGAAGAGACAAAGGATCTCTCAAACTTTTCAGTTGATGAACTTCATGCATCACTGATCACACATGAGCAGAGGTTGAGTAGAAATGAAAACTCATCTCTAGAGCAATCCTTCAAGACCCAAATGTCCTTTGGAAGAGGAAGAGGTCAAGGCAGAGGAAACAAGAGAGGAAGAGGCAGAAGCCAGAATAGAGGTGGAAGGAACAGTCCAGCAAATGCTCAAGGAAGAAACAGCAATCCAAATCAGAACCAAGGTCAAGGCAGCAGCCAACAAGGAGGACAACATCATGCTCAAGGACAAAGGTATGAAAAACCCAATGTCCAATGTTATTATTGTAAAAAATATGGGCATTATGCCAGTGAATGTAGGAAGAAGCAGCATGATGTGAATAATAGATCTAATGCAAATATTACTAGAGAAAATGTCAGCCAAGATAATGTTTTGTTAGCTTGTAATATGGCTGAAACAAACAGTGAAGACATATGGTTTCTAAACTCCGGTTGCAGCAACCATATGACAGGAAACATAGCTTTGTTTTTTGTTTTAGATCAAAGTGTGAAGTCACAAGTCACACTTGGGACTGATAGCAAAATTTCTGTTATGGGTAAAGGATAAGTTAAAATACTTACAAAGCAAGGTGAAAGAAAAACCATAGCAGATGTCTATTATGTTCCTGGAATGAGATGTAACCTCTTGAGTATTGGACAGCTTGTTCAAAAGGGTTACAGTGTTTTCTTTGAGAATGATGTATGCACCATCATGGATAGAGCACCCAGCAAGCGATGCATTGCTGAAGTAAGAATGACAAGGAATAGAATGTTCCCTCTCAGGATAAGGGCAGATCTAAAGAACAAAGAAGTAATTGCAGCAGTTTCCCAAGAGGCCTTCCAAAGCCAACCAAAAGATGAAAATTGGTTGTGGCATTTGAGATTTGGACATCTCAACTTTGGAGGTCTTAACTTGCTGAGCAGAAAAGGAATGGTAAGGGGATTACCATTGATAGAGAAACCAGACAGCCTTTGTGAAGGTTGCATTTTGGGGAAACAGCACAGAGAAAGTTTTCCTTCAGGAAAAAGCATAAGGGCAAAAGCACCCTTAGAAATTGTCCACTCAGATTTATGTGGACCAATGCAAAATTCATCTTTAGCTAGCAGCCAATATTTTCTAACTTTTATTGATGATTTTACAAGAAAAACTTGGGTTTATTTCTTGAAGAATAAAAGTGAAGTGTTTGAAAAATTCTGAAATTTCAAAGCACTCGTGGAAAATCAAAGTGGGCTGCGCATCAAAGTTTTGAGAACAGACAGAGGAGGTGAGTATATCTCCAAGGAATTCCTACGATTTTGCAGAGAAAATGGAATTCATAAACGGTTTACAGCTAGGTACACCCCACATCAAAATGGAGTTGCTGAGAGGAAGAACAGGATCATTATGGATATGGCGAGGAGCATGTTGAAGGCAAAGCATTTGCCAAATGATTATTGGGCTGAAGCCGTAAACTGTGCAGTATATATCTTGAATAGGTGTCCTGCAAAAGCTGTGATGAACAAAGTGCCTGAAGAAGCATGGAGTGGGAAAAAGCAAGGAGTCACCCACATGAAAGTTTTTGGATGTGTGGCTTATGCACACATTCCAGATCAGCTAAGGAGGAAGTTGGACAGCAAAGGGGAGAAATGTATCTTCATAGGATATAATGAGGAATCCAAAGCTTACAGGCTGTATATCCCATCTACCAAGAAGTTCTTTGTGAGCCGAGATGTTCAGTTCATTGAGGAGGAAGCTTGGGATGGAAGCATAGAGAAAACAGTTAATGTTAAGAACTGTTTGTCTCATGATGAAGATGATGAAGAGGAGGCTGAAATGCGTTCCCAAACAGCAGCGCCAACACAAGGACAGCAAGGAACACCCTTGAGAAGAAATGAGAGTGCTTCTCCAAGCACACCACAAGGAGGAGATTCAAGTGCATCTTCAAGCATTTGCACACCAAGTGAAAGAGGTAAGAAGTTTAGGAATCTAAGTGACATTTATAATGAAGGAATGAATTCCTTATTTGCCTTGTATTGTCATGTTGAAGACCCTATTCATTTCGAAGATGCTATTAAAGATAAGAAATGGATAGAAGCTATGGATGAGGAGATGAATGCCATAGAAAGAAACAAGACATGGGATTTGGTTGAGCTACCAAAAGGTAAAGAAGTTATTGGAGTCAAATGGGTCTATAAGACCAAGTGCAATGCTGAAGGCAAAATTGAAAGACATAAGGCAAGGCTGGTCGTCAAGGGATACAAGCAGCAATATGGGAGAGATTATGAGGAGACTTTCGCACCGGTTGCAAGAATGGAAACCGTGAGAGCAGTGTTGTCCATTGCAGCACAAAACGAATGGAAAGTCTACCAAATGGACGTAACAATGTAAACTTTGAAACGGGAACTATAAACTCAAAACGGGAACTCTGGCCAAAAAACCCCGAAAAAACATCAAAAACAGTGCTAAAAATGAAAAGTGTTGATGCTGGAATAACACCTTTTTTTTCCAAGCTAAATTTTCAACATGTTTTAAAAATGACGGTGAAAACCAATTTTTGGTGCAAAAATTGTCCAAAAAACGCCCTCAAAACGAAGTGTTGATGTTCGAATAGCATTTTTTTTTTTCTCAATGGTAAATTTTGTGCACAAAACACCCTCAAAACGAAAAGTGTTGATGCTGGGATAACATTTTTTTTTTCAAGGGTGAAATTTCAACATTTCAAAATAATAGCATTAAATATTTTATCATGACCCCGAAAAACATTAAAATTTCAAAAAATAAAAATAAAAATTAAAATTAAAATTAAAACAATGAAAAAACACAAAACAAAAAAATAAAAAATAAAAATAACAAAACAAAAATAAAAATATATACTAAAAACAAAACATCATTAATTAAATTTTCAATCCACATGAAATAGTTATCTCTAAAAAACAAATATAAAAATATATATATAAAAGACAAAAACAAAAAATAAAAAATGTTAAAAAAAAATTATATCATAAACCATCAAAGAATTTGGAAAAAAAAAAAAAACAATTATAAAAAATAAAATATATATATATATATATATAAAATTAAGTAAGTAAATATTGAGAAATAAAAAATATATATATATTTTAACAAAAACTAGGAAAAAAAAATAGAAACAAACTAGTTTAAAGAAAAAAATAGAAAAATAACGAAAAAAGTTTAAAAAACTAGTGAAATTAATATTAAAAAAAAAAACAAAAAATGTAAAAAAATAAAATCTCACGAATCATAAAGAATTTGGAAAAAAGAAACGAAATTAAAATATATATATATATATATATATATATATATATATATATATATAAGTAGAAATAGAGAAATTAAAAAAAAAAAAAAAACATTAGAAAAAACTAGGAAAAAAATAAAAATAAAAATAAAAACAAACTAGTTTAAAAAAAAATAAAAATAGAAAATTAACAAAAAAAATAAAAAAACTAGTAAAATTAATATTAAAAAAACAAAAATAAAATTAAATTATAAAAAAAATAAACCAAAAAAATGGTTATTTTTTTATTTAAAAAAACAAAAATACAATTATCTTTTATTAAATATACCTATTTTATTTAAAACTAAATAAATATTTTTTTTTTTAAACAATCTTGTCTTTTATTAAAAAAAATAAAAATAAAAATTAAACAATTTTTATTATTATTATTTTTTAATTTAAAAATTCAAATTATTAAAACTACATTTTATATTTTCAAAAAAAAATAAAAAATTAAACATACATTTTATGTTTAAATTTTTTTTTTTTTTTAAATTTACATATTTTTTTTAAACCATCTTTTTTTAATTAAAAAAGAATTATAATGTTTTTTTAAACTTATGTCAAAATATAAATCATAAAAAAAAAATAAAAAAAAATAAATAAAATAAAAATAAAAATAAAACCAATTTTAATTTTTTAATTTAAAATTTAAAACAAAATTTAAATTTATTTTTTATTTATTAAAACAAATTTTTTAAAACATATTAAATTTTTTAATTAATATTAAAACATATTAGATTTATTTAAAACATATTAAATTTTTTAATTAATTTTTTTAAAACATATTAAATTTATTTTTTAATGTTTTATTTAAAAATAAAAAATAAAAAATAAAAACCCCCGCCCTCCCCCCGCCCCCTCCTCCGCCCACCCTCGGCCCCCCCCTGCCCACCCCTCCCTCCCCCCGCCCCCTCCCCGGCCTCCTCCACCCGCGCAGGGCCACCCCCGGGCCGCCGCGCCCCGCCCGACGGGCGGGGGGTGGCCCTGCGTGGGTGAAGGAGGCTGGGGAGGGGGCGGGGGTTTTTTTTTTAATTTTTTTTAAATAAAACATTAAAAAATAAATTTAATATGTTTTAAAAAAATTAATTAAAAAATTTAATATGTTTTAATATTAATTAAAAAAATTTAATATGTTTTAAAAAATTTGTTTTAATAAATCAAAAATAAATTTAAATTTTGTTTTAAAATTTAAATTAAAAAATTAAAATTGGTTTTAAATTTTTTTTTTTTTTTTTTATGATTTATATTTTGACATAAGTTTAAAAAAACATTATAATTTTTTTTTTAATTAAAAAAAGATGGTTTAAAAAAAAATGTAAATTTAAATTATTTTTTTTTCAACATAAAATGTATGTTTAATTTTTTTTATTTTTTTTGAAAATATAAAATGTAGTTTTAATAATTTGAATTTTTAAATTAAAAAATAATAATAATAATAATTGTTTAATTTTTTATTTTTATTTTTAATAAAAGACAAGATTGTTTAAAAAAAAAAAAAATTTATTTAGTTTTAAATAAAATAGGTATATTTAATAAAAGATAATTGTATTTTTGTTTTTTTTAATAAAAAATAGCCATTTTTTGGTTTATTTTTTTTATAATTTAATTTAATTTTTGTTTTTTTAATATTAATTTTACTAGTTTTTTCGTTAATTTTCTATTTTTTTTTAAACTAGTTTGTTTTTATTTTTATTTTTATTTTTTTCCTAGTTTTTTCTAATGTGTTTTTTTAATTTCTCTATTTCTATTTATATATATATATATATATATATATATATATATATATTAATTTTGTTTCTTTTTTCCAAATTCTTTATGGTTTGTGAGATTTTTTTTTTTTTACATTTTTTGTTTTTTTTTTTTAAATATTAATTTCACTAGTTTTTAAAACTTTTTTCGTTATTTTTCTATTTTTTTTCCTAGTTTTTGTTAATATATATATATTTTATTTCTCAATATTTACTTATATATATATATATATATATATATATATATATATATATATTTTATAATTTTTTTTTTTTTTTTTTTTTCCAAATTCTTTTATGGTTTATGATATAATTTTTTTTAACATTTTTTATTTTTTGTTTTTGTCTTTTTTATATATATTTTTATATTTGTTTTTTAGAGACAATTATTTCATGTGGATTGAAAATTTAATTAATGATGTATAAATATGTAGAATATCGAAAATGTAAAATATCGACCTTCTTCTTTAAATATGCAAATCAATAAAAGCCCCACTACAAAAATAAAAATAAAAAAAATAAAAACTAGAAAATATGAAGAAGAAGATCACTTCCAAAATTATTAAATTTACGAAATAATTATTTACATTTCATACATTAGAAAATTTAAAGTCAAAAAATAGGTCTTTTAAAAAAAGGGTTGCGAAATAATTATTTATATTTCACACACTAGAAAATTTAAAGTCAAAAAATAGGTCTTTTAAAAAAAGGGTGTGATGCAGAATACTCACTTTTTAAAATCAGCATGAAAATCACTACCATTCTAAAACTTAATGCACATGAAAAAAATTAAAGTTCCAAAAACCATGTTCTAAAAAAAAACATGTGCATTCTGCATCACCACTTTTGAAAATCAGGTCATTTTTTGCTATCTCTACGAAACGGGTAATAGTATCAGTTCCCGTTTCAAAGTTTACATTGTTACGTGAAGTCAGCATTCCTAAATGGAGTGTTAAAGGAGGAGGTTTACATTGAAGAGCACAAAGTGTGCAGATTGAAGAAAGCTCTCTATGGGCTGAAGCAAGCACCAAGAGCGTGGTACAGTAAAATAGATTCCTATCTACTGGAAAATGAATTTGACAAATGTGAGGGAGAACCCACCGTCTACATCAAAGAAAAGGATGGCAAGATTTTAATTGTTGTCTTGTATGTTGATGATGTTATTTTTACAGGTAATGATGACTACCTCATTGAAAACTTCAAATCAGTCATGAAAGAGGAATTTGAAATAACTGACATGGGTTTGCTGAGATACTTCTTAGGAATAGAAGTAGATCAAAATGAAAATGGAATTTTTATCTCTCAAGCAAGATATGTAAATGAAGTGTTGAGTAGATTTAATATGCAAGAGTGCAAGGCAGCAATCACTCCCACAGTAATGGGATTAAAACTCAGCAAAGAGGACAGCAGCAAGGATTTTGATCCTAGTTTGTACAAGAGCATAGTTGGCAGCCTTATGTATTTAACTGCAACTAGGCCTGACATAATGTTTGCTGTTAGTTTGATTTCCAGATTCATGGAGAGGCCAAAAGAGGCACATTGGCAGGCAGCAAAAAGAATACTAAGGTATATCAAAGGCACAAAAAGATTTGGCATTTTGTATACTTTTTCAGAAAATCCAGATTTGGTTGGCTACACTGATAGCGATTGGGCTGGAAGTGGAGATGATCGGAAAAGCACATCCGGTTATGCCTTTCACATGGGTTCAGGAGCCATTTCATGGGCTTCCAAGAAACAACCAATTGTGGCGTTGTCTACAACAGAAGTAGAGTATGTGGCAACTATAGCAGCAGCATGTCAAGCAGTGTGGATGAGAAGAATGTTGAGGAGCTTAGGCCAAGAGCAGGCAAAAGCAACAGTGATTTATTGTGACAATAACTCTGCTATTGCCCTGTCCAAGAATTCTGTGTTTCACAGAGGAATGAAACACATTGATACAAGGTTTCATTATATCAGAGAATTGGTAAGCAATGGAGAAATCAGTTTACAACATTGCAGGACTCAGGAACAGGTAGCAGACATTTTGACAAAGCCATTGGATCAGAAAAGCTTTGAACTTTTGAGGAAGTGTTTGGGTATGATTGAATGCCCAACAGTTGAAATTAAAGGGGAGTGTTGAAGATGTAATTTCAACTGTGCAACAGTTGAGGCGTGCAGCAGCACTAAGCTAATGACCGAGCGCTTGCATTCCTACCAAAACAGCGCTGGAAAGTTACCAAGGATCGGGAGGCATAAACACTCCAAAGTTATGAGAAAAACCAAATTGCAGGCAGGCAGTGGCAGCGATAAGAAATATCGCCGATGAGCGATCGCCAATATCGCATCGACGAAGTCGCAGTGGAGGACTTACAAAGATGCATCTAAAGGTTGCGATGAGCGATTGCCGATATCGCATCGGCGTATCGCTATCGGAATTTTCAATATGGCAGGCTTTACCATGGGTTATGTTGCGACCCGATAACCTGGACCCGACGGGTATTCAAGATTTTGTTTAATATTTTTCAGTTCCGTAAGCGGCTCTTTTTCGTGTTTTAATGTATTTCAGGCATATATATATATATATGATCGGAGGTATCGGCCCATAACGCGATCGGCATATCGCAATCGGGGAAACCATGGGTACACAATCTTTTATATAAGTGTTATGCGATCAAGCCCAGACCCGATGGGTTTCCAAAGCATAATGGTTTAACTTTTGAAGTCCGTCAAAATGAAACTTTATGTGTTCTACAGTGCTTTTCATGTATTTGAAAATATGAGGAGAAACAGAGAATTGGCGCGGAGCTAGTTAAGAGCGGACGTGAAGCAGTGCAGCAGTAGGCGACTGCATTCAATTCTTAGTATGGCCGAAGAAGGAAATAGTTTGCAATTCAACTCTTTCACATTGAATTTCTCAGCCACCACAGTAAATATGAAACTCAGTCGAGGACAAGAAGGACAGCCTCGAGCAGCTCACAGCATGGGTCTCCATCCTCATTCATTAATTCGCTCAAATTTTGTATGTAATTAGTTTTTATGTAGTTGTGTAAAAAAAGAGTAGTAGTGCTCAGAAGTCCGCAGAGAGAGAGTGAGAGTGCAGAAGCGCAGCAGCGCAAGTGAATGTTTGTAATACGCAGCAGCGTAGCATACTGAATGTAATGGGAAATGAATGAATAGAATAGCACTGTATTTCTTTCTGGTGAATCCCTCTGAGTGAAAGAGGATGAATTTTGTACCCAGTTTTTTTTTAATACAAATCCCTTTTATGCATGTTATACTCTGTTCTCAGAATCAATCTTTTAAACTTCCGCTGTGTTAAAAATCCTGTGGCAGCATCAGAGTATTGTCTCTGTGTGCAGTTTATATTGTTTTTGGGATTTTAACAGAAAAATCCCCAACAGAGATCAGCGATTCAGCTAAAATGTAAAATGATGGCGACATCATCAAAGAAATGAGATGATGATGGACCATTTGTCATTGACAGCATATTCTTCTGGAATTACAACATGGAGCGCTAATGGCGATTCAAACACAACAGTTTTCGCTGATGTCTATCATGATGCCTTTAACGCTCTTAAGGGCGCATTTAGTATTCTGGAAGATTGCACGAGCCAGCAGGACGAGAAGAGAGTTCTTCGGTCATGCCCGCCAGTTAATTCTCCGTCCCAATTTAGCGCAGCAGCCATAACATGCGCCAACGTTGATCAGTACTCTAATGTGCAGGGCCCGGGTGATTGCCAGGATCGTCTCATTTTGAAGAACAGTGAGGTCAATTTGGATAGACGGGTGCAGGATGGTGATCAATGGGATTTCTCATCAATTCCCAATAAAGAAGAAAAGGCAACGCCACCTCCTACAATGCTAGGAGGAACAGGGAGTGTAACGTTCGATTTTCAGTGTGGAGGTGAAGTTTTTGTTCAAGTAAACACTCGGGCAGAGGAAGACCATCTGTACAGTATCTCTACTGATACTGCTATTTCTTCTCAGATCGCTACAGTGCTATCGAACTGGATGGGGATGTATTGACCATATGCGTACTGCGTTTATCTCTCATTTCCGCTATGGGCTTTGATGTTTGATTAGATGTTATAAAATATAGGACTCTAATATTCTCGTAGAAAAAGGGGAGTGACGGATAGCTGGCCTATTCACACTTCTCCTCCCAAAATCAAATGTATGTCATCCGCTCACGTCTTTCGATTACGTCATTTGTTTAGCTATATAACGGTTGCTGCTGCAAGGGTTTAATCTGTAGGTTGGAAATAACCTAATCGTACAGCAATTGGAACTTTATATTTTAATCAATTTGTTTCCAATTTTATTTGAATTTGGAAATTTTTAAATGGTTGATTGAAATTGCACTATTGAAATGTTTAATTAAAATCACACTTCGGGATACGAAATAACAGTTTTAGTTTGTAAAACCGTGAAATATAAAAAATTGTAAACTATGTAATTGTATATAAATTTTTACAAATCCTTTGATAAAATTTTGCAGATATTTTTGAAATGTCTGTGGTCAATATTAAGGATTTTGAACGCCCTAAAATTTTTGTTTTGGTGCTCTATAATACAGTATAATACAATTTTATTAATACATGATTTGGAAAAGTATTAGTTTAAGTGAGTGAGGCTCTATTCTAAATTGTACTATGAGTAGATATTCTTTACCTCTAAATGAAAACACTAGATAACATGATCTCCTATATAACAAAAGGGACAGCCAATGATGAATTCGCTGATTTTGATTTTGAATTTTCTTTTCTTCTAGGGAATTTGCTAATGAGTACAATCATAGATATAGGTTGGGCAGAGCAAATTCAATGAATCTCAGACGAAAAAAAAGGAAGATATTATGTATAACCAATTAGGTTGTCCTCGTGGGGTTTTAGAATTTTATATATAATAAAATGGGAATATGAAATTAATTTTATATTATAATGTTGAATATTTAAAGTGAGAGAAAAATATCAAATTTATGATAACTAAATAATTTTTTGATTTGATTTACAATTGTATTTATGTGTTTGAAGAAAATTCAGAAAATTATTTATAAATCACTATTTCTTAACGAGTGAAAAAATAAATAAATAAAAATAAAATAAATTATTACAAAAAAATATTTTAAAATTATAATTTAATATAAGTTATATTTAGTAAATATATTTATAATTATAATTATAAAGCTTTGTTTATATTTAATAATATGTTTTTTATTTAATCTGAGTTAGTGAGTGTATTTATTTAACCATATTGAAAACATAACATTTTATATGGAGTAGAAAATATTAGCCCTTATCTCTAATCTCCCGCCATTTTAATCTAGCAAAATATTAATAATTAGTAAAATTACAAATATTTGAAATTATTATAATACAAACATTTTGCAATAGGATAAATTAATATTTTTCATTTTTCATTTAAATTAATAATTAAAATTTTAAAGCAAACTTTATCTAAAAAATTAGACTTTTTACTCGTCAAATATAAAATGCATATGCAGTGATAACTAATATAATATTCAAACCTGAAGGCTTTGATTGAATTTTTTTATTAATAATAGATATAATATTTTTTTAATTTAAATTTTTTAAATTTTATTCCGGTAGATTAATTGAAAATTTAATCTATTATCAAGATATTTGTTGAGATGTCTTTCATTCAAACTTCACTTAATTAAAATACCATGTTTGACAAATCTATAACATAACTTTTTAAGGAAAAATACATACCTCTAATTATTATATTCTATCGTTAAATTATTATATGTAATATTGTGTAGATTTGGATTTCTGATCATGTAAGTGCTAATCAAATAGTTCTTGTGATATTTCAAAGTTTAATGTTTAAAGGTTTTATTTGTGAAATATTTATTTCCATGTTTAAGTGGTTATTTTATGAAATATTATTTGGTTACTTTATGAAATATTATTTATAAATTAGAAGTGAATAATTTTTTTATTGTATTAGATATGTGATAAATATTAAATTTTATATATGTGAATATTTATTTCGATTTGGCTGTTTGTCTAAATTGTTTTTTTCTTTTTTACAGTCACGATGGATGTGATTTAAGTATGGAAATTAAGTTTGTCTAAATTGTATTATATTTATTTTTACCTATGTTGTATGAGTTTTTGGAATGTGGGAACTTTGGGAACTACTTGGGTACGGGTGTTGGGAACGGTTAGAATTTAAGGAAAAGGCTAATCAAAGCAGTAATATTATAAAATAAAAATATTAAAAACTAGGAAATCCATGTAA
Organism: Pinus tabuliformis; assembly: GCA_031772625.1. NCBI lineage: Eukaryota > Viridiplantae > Streptophyta > Pinopsida > Pinales > Pinaceae > Pinus > Pinus tabuliformis. The sequence continues at coordinate 675,665,293 of CM062817.1, forward strand.
TATTCCTTCTTTCTCCAAAAATGCATACCTTAGAGAACACAAGTAAACAAATCGTATCCTTGCATGGACAGTATAAGCCAAATGAGATAAGATGCTTTAAAAAGAAATGAGTTTAACTTTCTCAACGTTCAACTGACCTCACATTTTTTATTTAATTCATAATATGGTCAAATAAATTATAAAAATTGTTTTCCATCTCTTCTTGATCTCTTCTTGATGATGGGTTGTGATACTTAGCCCAAAACATCAGAAAAACAAGAAATCCATGCATGATTCCTTTCTCCAAAAATGCATACTTAGGAGAACAGAAATAAACAATTATTATCCTTGCATGTAAGGGATAAGCTAAATGAGATAAGATGCTTTGAAAAGAAAAGAATTAAAATTTATTAATGTTTGGTTGACCTCACATCTTTATTTAATTCATATTATGGTTAGTTAAATCATAAAAAATATTTTCTATGTCTTCTTCATGATAGGTTGTGATACTTAGCCTGAAACGTCAAAAAAATAAGAAATCCACGATTCTTTCTTTCTCCAAAAATGCATACTTACTAAACACAAATAAACAAATTATATCCCTACATGGAAAGGATAAGCTAAATAACATAAGATGCTTTGAAAATAAATGAATTAAACATTCTCAATGTTTAGCTAACCTCACATTTTTATTTAATTCGGGTTATAGTCAACTAAATCATAAAAAATATTTTCCATCTCTTTTCGATGATAAATTGTGATACTTAACTTGAAATATAAAAAAAAACAAAAAAAATGCATACAAAATTCCTTCTTTCTCCAAATTTTTTGTGACATGTTAATATTTAGTTTCCCACTATAATTCAATATTATATTTATCATTAACACCAATCAAACAAAAACGTTATTTAATTTACTATATATTAAATAGAGAAACATAACATTCTAATTCTAATTCAAATAATTTTTCCACTCATCTCATCCTAAGTAATAAACAAAATACACAAACTCTTAAGAGCCATAAAATACCATATATGTAAACTAACGTTCTCATACACAAATTGTTTCACATACTATCACTAGCTTTGAAATGAGGGCATGAAGAAGCTCTGATTTGTAAAACCAATTTACCCATAGCTAAAGGTTATGTTAGTTGCGAAATATTATTACATGATGCACCAATATTTGGTATTCAATTGATATATTGCCTGTAGAGTTTATTTATATAATGTAATAGAATTCAAATATTGCATCATATTATTGTATTAATGTTATATATAATATTAAATAAATTAATTAGTGTTTTTCATTAACATTATTATTGGACAAGAATACATTAAAAAAAAATATAATCCAAAACATGATTTCAAAACATAAATTATGAAAACCCAAAGGAGAAGAAAACTTATTAATTAAGAAGTTGGTTATAAAAGGGTGAGCTATATTTATTGCTTTATACAATATTAAATAAATTAACTAGCGTTTCTCATTAACATTACAATTGAACAAGAATACATTAAAAAGATATAACACAAAACATAATTTTATGTAAACTCAAAAGAAGAGAAAACTCCGTTGATTAGGAATTTTATTAATTAAGAAGTTGATTATAAAAAGGTGATTTATATGTAGATTTGGTATAATATTAATATATGATAAGAAAATTGTAGATATTTGTGGATTAATGACAATATTTATTTGTTGTGAGAGAAACTCAATATATTCTTCTATTTCAATTATTAAGAATATTACTTCCTTAACTTATCATCTATTCTATTTTTATTTTTCATTTTTCCTCCTCCTTCCTTTTGATTTTCACTAGGGGATTCCATTTTAATGGGGTTTCCTTAAAAACAACCAAAATGATTCATTTCGACTCCTAAGTAAATTTTGAATATTTTCTCCACTTTCTTCCCCAAAACACTAAATTTTTATTATAAACAAATGTTCTTAGTGATCAATGAGAACTATGCCATGCATTTGATGAGTTATATGATAGGATAATTATTCCTTCCTCTTAGTTGTGAGTTTTATTTTGGCATATGCTTAATGTAAATGTGGCATGCATATCTATATAATTTTATTTATATTATTATTTAAGAACTATAAAATTGTGATTTTCATTATCTAAAATATTAAAAATTGTGATTTTTAAAAGTGAAAAAAAAATAATAAAATATTACTAAAAATAAAAAAATATCAACAATACATTTGTAATTAAGTATTTTTTATATTTTTCATTATATATTGATATTTATTTTTTCATTTTAACTTTTATTATTTTTATTTTAAAATATATTTTTTATTTCATATCATCTTAATCATTGAAATTACACTTGGATTACACCTAACCTATTTCATACGACATTATAGATGATTTAACCACAAGTTTTGGACCATAAACCTTTTTCATTAACTAATTCCTTATCAACAATCCACTTATAATTAAGTATTTTTTATATTTTTCATTATATATTGATATTTATTTTTTTATTTTAACTTTTATTATTTTTATTTTAAAATATATTTTTTATTTCATATCATCTTAATCATTGAAATTACACTTAATTACACCTAACCTATTTCATACGACATTATAGACCGATTTAACCATAAGTTTTGGACCATAAACCTTTTTCATTAACTAATTCCTTGACAGAAGACCTTATGCCTTAATAAAACACTGTCATGGACTACTACTTTATGTCCCATGAAAGTTTACAATATTCCTGCCCATAAAAAACAACAATGAGATTGATAACGGTTGCAGCCGCAAAATTATCTCACTCAAAATAAGAAACTCAATTATAATCGTAAACATATCCTTTATGGAGTTTGAACATGAGTATCAACAATCCTTCCTCCGGACTAGAATAAACCTCATTGATATTCATATTTTCATTTTTTTTAATTGTTACACCATTCAATTCAATTTAATTTATTAGAGTTTATTCAATTTTTATTATTCCTTTTCATATATTTTTTCTAATGAACTTTTAAAGGTTTTGCTTTTTCAAAATTTTCAAATATTTTTACCATTTTTTATATCTTTTCATTTATTTTTTTTATATGAAATGAATTTGACATTTAAATGATTTTATTAATTTAATATCCCTACCAAAATAATATCCTCATTAAATTATCATCCTTAATATATTTAATTTACTTGAAAAAATTGACTTATTTAACCATACTCAAAAACACTAACTAATAAACACCATAAATTGACTTAAATAATAATCACCCTAATTTATAATGCACATAAACTCAAATTCATTACTAGATATTATTTAGGAAAAAGGGAGAGTTGACTCACTTAACCATCTTCTAATAAAAAATTTTGAGAAATTTAACCAAATATGTCATTCAACTCTTCCTTTTTTAAATTTCAAATAACCTTAAACGACTGTATATCTTCAGTTATGTCAGTAGGTACCAAAAAACGACATTAAGGAGAATAAGATGCAAAAAAACCACTTTTAAGATTTTCTCTTCAGATTTGTAGATCACCCTAAAATCCTCATGTCAATCGAACCACAATTCTCTCATGATCTCATTTAATGCGTCATTATTATCATTATTATTGGCGATAAATGCAATGTAAATAGAAAGGATTCGAGGTAGGGTTGGAATTTCAAAACAGAATTATTCTTGAAATTTGACAGATTTTTATATTTTCTTAATTTGTTTTTAACAATTAGTAAAATTTTAACAATTTTATAAAATTTTGAACTATATTTAACAGACAAATCATCCCAAACGAGCAAATTGCCCATCAAATGACGGACAAATCACCCCTGACGAACAAATTGCCCATCAAATTTCATTTTCATTTCTGATTGGATGATACATCCTTACATTGCTACAACAACATATGTTACTGGCTAAGGGCTGAAACAAGCACGTCACAATTCTCCCCTTCACTGTGCAACAATCAACATGTCGACTTAGTGCGCTAAACACTCAAAATGGAACAAGGCGGATAAGTGTTCCAGCGGAAGCATCACACAAAAACAGCAGACCCAACTAAACATGTATCCACAACTGAAAGCTTGCGTCCATATGATAATGATTTCAACCGAAGCATGATAAAGATATGCAGATGAGCAGCAACCGAAAACAAAATTGCCAATACATATAAACCAGCCAAAGTAGCTACTTCCAAGACCAGCACCATACAAAGAAGGTGTCCATGGTGAGCTAGTCCCAATAAGCTGGAAGGACTTAAATATGACCAATATAACCATACAAAATGATGGTTTGTCAAATATAGTGTGTTTGTATTTCTGCAATCAACCATATATAGTAATTATGCGAGAATTTTGCTGATCAAATTCTGGCATTGGCATTGTTTAAAATAAAATGATGCTGTTGATTTCTGTAACACATATATAGAAGCAACGTATGAATATGTTCCCACTCATTAGGGTTAGCATCGGCAGTTCCTCAGTTAGGTTATTTGCCAGTGTATCAATATGTGTATAAGCTCCAGCATCAGCTTACGTTCCGTTAAATTCACCAACATTTATGCACAGATTGGTGGCTTTTAAATATTGCATTGCGGTCAGTTTCTAAGTATTTGTCGTGCAGGAATTTTTAAATAAAATTGTGAGCAGCAATTTGCTTTGCGCTCTCTCTATAAGAAAATGCGACGATATCTGCACAAGTTGCCATGGTTAGCAGACCTTCTTAATCTTAATTTTGCTTCATTAATTACCTCAAATCCGTGAACACAATCCATGAAGACTTGGATTGTTAGCTGGACTATCTTTCTCTGCAGTATTGTTGGTTGTGGAGTCTATCAGAACAGAGCCATCGTATCCCTGAAACCACATCCCATTTCAAAATTAAGGCACTATAGTCTATAATTTCGTTTGTATTGACTTAGTTACAGATTGGGCGGAATAGAATGTCAGTTTTATGGTTTTCGTATTTTTCAGTACTGAAAAGCTCTGGCATAGCCCTATATAGAATTTGTTTTCTAGGATTTTTTCAACATAATCATCATGTTGTGAATAAAATCTTGCGAGAAAATTATCCTTAAACCTTTCCAGCCACTCAAACTATACATCATTGGCTCAGTTTTATGGTTTTCACTCAAAACAAATACGCCAGAAATTGCAAGAATCAAACGAAATATTGTGATTTCTGACCTTGGTGTCTGTGCATTTTGATTGGGGTTATGAACGAAGGATGATCGTAAAGCTTCTCCCGCTTCTGCTCTGCATGTTCTGCTTATAGTTGCGTTTCCAGTTCCCTGCGCGACGGTGGTTGGAATGACAAGGTAGAGACCGTTGTTTCAAATACAATGCAATCGGATTGGAACGACAACCAGTTTAGTTTTTTAAATAAATTATAAGGCCACGTTTCATGAAAAAAAATTAAAGAAAACAGCATGCTAAAGAAACTGAAAAACTATTCACCCTTAAGCCATAATTATTTTATATTATTTATATTAATTAGATTTCACTCATCTCATTTTAAATATTTAAAATATTTTATCATTTTTAATAATTTATATTATTGGATTTTTAAAATTTCTTATATTAAATTTATTGTATCTTTATTGTTTGGCTTATTATTATTATTATTTTAATAATATTTTAAGATGTTGTTAATATTTTTCTCCTGTTGTATAGTTTTTATTTTTAGTTAAAAAATATGATTTTTATTTATTTTTGAGAATTCTAAATAAGTTTTATAAAGTTTTTGAAAAAATTAAATATTAAAGTAAATATTTTGAAAATCAAAAATAATTTTTGAAATTTTTATTTTTGATTGTTTATATATATGAAATGACTAATTTTATGGTGTTTAAAATTAAATTGTCAAAAAAATTAAGAACAAAAATTAAAAATTTTTGTATGCAACCAAGTGTCATAACAATTAATAAATAGTACATTTATCAAATCCAAATATTTATGAAAACGAATTGTCATTATACAAAGTACCAAACCAAGTGTCATAACATTTAACATTTAATAAATAGTACATCTATCAAATCTATTTTAATATTTATTTTTATTATATACATTTTCTAATAAAAATATACAAGATAATAGATATAGTCATTAATATATTATATTATATTATTTTTAATCAGAGAGTTTTTAATTTTAATACCTAGTTACAATATTCATTTAAATTAATTTATTTTTTATATTTAACTTTATTCCCTTTTATATTTCATAAAAGTTAGTAGGTAAAAGATTTGTTGACATGACATGTAGATACAAATTTTCTATTTTATTCTTTTAAGCTTTCATTTAAAGTTGTTTTTAAAATATCATAGGTCATTCTCAATAATAAGTTTGGTTTTTCTTATCTAAAACATATATCTAACTCACTAAGATGTTATTTACATCAATAGTATGTAAAGTGCATTTAAGTGCTTTAAGTAACTTTAAAATTAAATTACATTAATTTTTTTTAATCTATTTATATTTATATTAATGTATAATGGGTAGGAAAATTGTTTTAAATCTATTACAAGGTGAATCATTCATTGAATAGTTAGAAATTCTAAGTCATTATGGTGTGCTTATATCTATTTATATTTTGTATATGTTTATTAAATTTGGTCAACTTTGATAATAACGAATATTTTAGATACCAACAAAGTTTATAGAACTTAACGATCTCAAAATGCATCATAAAAGTGTACAAAACAAATCTAGAAAAGCTATAGAAACACTATATGAAAAATATTGATATTGTACTTCAAAATTTATATATTTTTAATTTTAATACAATTTTCTACATAATAATAATAACAATAATATAATAATAATATATAAATTGAAATTTATGATTACCATGTAACATACTTCATATATTGTTGAATTGAGGCTTTTATGATCCATATCAGCTTTATGAGAGATTTTTCGGCGTAAATCACAAGATCTATCATTTGTCGACGCGTTTTGAACCAGCCAGTGTGGTTCATCGTCAGGACAAGTTGAAGAACCAGATCCAACTTTGGAAATTTTTAATTTTATAAATATTTAAATTAATTTAAAATAGCTATCCATTACTTTGTATAGCAAAAACAAAAATTAAGCTACAATCCTCAATATTTTAAAATGATGAGAAAGATATGGCACCGACCTCAAAATTAAGCAACAACCCTCAACAAAAATTAAGCAACCACCCAGAATACCACAAATGCACCAAGATGGCTCCTTCTACCCACGAAGGACCACCCCCACTAGATAATCCTGACACCTCCACCTTCCATAATACCACCAATGATGGAGCGCCACCCAGGGATAGGGGATTTGTTTCCGTCTCGAGACGAGCACAAAATCGTCCACCACCTCTCAAATTCAACAACCAGAAATCATAGGCGAACCCACCGGGCCCTGCACCAAAAATCACTATTAGAGCAGGGGCACTTGGGCTTCCTCCTTTGACTGCGAGGGTTTCCCTATCAATGAGCTCCACCACCTTGTAAGAACCAGGCAGAACATGTTACCTCCAAATGCGAGTTTTTCTTCTGCACCCAGTGTTTCTTTCTGCCACCAATAACCAGGATTCCCAGCCGCAAGGACCAAACGAGCCCACTACCCCTGTATATTTCCACAACGAGCAACCACACTTTGTTTCCAACAAGCGTCAACCTTCGGCGCTTCCTCCTCCTTCCCAACAGCCACCACAACTCCCAACACCATATCCGAATGTAGAGACAAATGCCTAGTGCATTCATCACGTGTTGTGCCACCCCATACACAGAAGAAGAATAATTTCTCACATGAACAATTGACACCTCTCTAAGTCCATGCAAAATTATGAAAGCACTAGGAATCCAATTCCTCTTATCATATCCACTTGTTTTCACACATGAAAAATAACCTCCACGTGCTACCCTCATATCACCTTATCGAAAAATATAAATATAGATATAGATATTATGTTACTAAAGTGAAAAAATTGTTGAAAAGATATGTTACACATCTTTACAACATTTTTACGGACAACCTCTTTTTAATACTTTAAAATATTTTTACGGACGGCCTCTTTTTAATACTTTACAATATTTTAATGGCCTAATATATATCTTTAGTTTGTCCCTTTTCCAACAATTTACAATTTTTTATTGGCTTTTATTTTAAATTCTTAGTTGAAATATATAGTTTCTTTATTTCGTCCTATTTCTTTTATGCTTCTCAGTTAGTATTATTTTAATCTTTTATGCGATTGAGTTAGTATTATTTTAATAATATTTTAAGTTCGTCTTAATAAATATTTTTATTAACATATGTTTTATTTTTATAGTGCACGTCGTTCGATTACGTCCTAAATATACGTCATCTGTTTACAGCTTCAATATAACGATTGCTCTGTAAAGTGCTTAATTTGTAGATTGGGAATAAACTAATCTTGTGGCAATCAGACCTTATCTTTTAATAAATTTGTTTCTAATTTCAAATGAATTTGGACATTTTCTAATGGTTTGTTAAAATTGTACTATTGAAATGTTTAAATAAAATCAGACTTAAGGATATCAAATTGGATATTTTGTTCGTAAAATGTGTAATATTAAAATGTCTAATTCCAAATGGGAACCGTAACCGTGCAATATAAAAAACTGAAGACGACATTTTTCTTATTTAAAATGGATGTATTTTTTACAAATAACTTGACAGAGGAGATGATTTGCTAAACAGTTAAAAAACACTGTAAATTGCATCGGAAAAGCAGCTTAGGAAAAAAAACTCTCACTAGAGAAAGGAGATGAGGGGGCTTATAACAAGGATGGACATGTTTCAATAAGTATACACCATAAGTACGAAATTCCAATTCGAATTTGAATTCGATTTGATAAGGGAGAAATTTGACTCTATAAATTCAATATAGAAAAAATTTGACATTATACATCTTACGGATATTTAAATTTATTTTTAATAAACCATCATTATATGAAAATTTATTGAATCCTCTCACAAGGATATTTTTGTTTACTTATTTCCAGGGTTAATTTCTCCTATCTAAAATGTTTTAGACCTTTTTTGTCCCTTTTTCTTTTTTTATAAAAATTATGGATTTGCAATTAAGGTTTGTAATTTATAACTTTTATAATTTTTTCTAACACTGGATTTATCTTTTTTTCTATTTTTTTATAGGAGTTATCCATTTAACACCTAAAATTGTCACTTTATAATTTTTTCCAATATAGAAGTTACAGTTTTTTGTTTTTTTTATATAAGAGTTACTAGTTTGCAACCAATTTCCTATTTTATAATTTTTGTTAAGATAGAAGTTATCTTTTTTTATTTATTGCAATTTATCGTCATATAGAAATTACTAATTAATTATCCATTTAACATTGAAATTTGAGAGGTTATAATTTTTTCCAATATAAAAATTACAACTTTTTCTTTTTATATATATAATTTGCAACCAATTTACTCTTTTATAATTTTTATTAAGATAGAAGTTATTTTCTTTTTTTTTTTGCATTTTGTCATTATATAGAAATTAATATTTTATAATTTTTATTAAGATAGAAGTTATCTTTTTTTTAATTGCAATTGGTCATTATATAGAAATTAATGATTGGCTTCTCTCTTTCAAATTGATTTTTTCAAAAGATAGAATTAAAAATTAAATTTGAATCACATTTGGTTTAGCAATGAGGCGTCTAGATATATAGGTAAGCTATTTATATTATTTAATGTCAATAACAATAATTTTTCCTTTTAATTCATTTTATTAAATTAATTATTTAATAAAAAAATTACATTCTTTATTTCTACTTTTAAAGATTAACAATTTGCGTACCATGAAATTACTCTCTTGTGAATATCAATTACTGTTGGAATTTTCTGATAAATTCCATAACAGACAGACAAAAAATTGCTCTGTTTTTGCACTCTGTTTTTTGCACAGAAAAACAGAAAATTGCTTACTGGAAACGGTGTTTCAGCAACACAGTTTTTTTTTCAGTTGCTGTAACTTGTGTTGCAGCAACGCTGTTCGTGGTGTTGCAGCAACGTAAATTTTTGACGTCAAGTATTTTTTGAGTTACGGTGTAACAGCAACAGGAAAAATTAACTTGCGTTTATTAAAATAAAACTAACTGTTACATATTTGTCTTCCTCATACTGAGGGAATTTCACAACTTCTATTGCTGAACATCTACTTCAGAAATTCATTAAGGAACGCTTCTATTCCACACAGATAAACATCAAAAACGAATTACATTCAAATTTCTGCACTGCTGTGCATTTTCCCTTTCTGCTGTATGCTGCGCTGTTGCATCTACTCCTGTTGTGCGCTGCTGTGCATTTCACTGTTCTAAAATTATTCTTCTTCCTCATGCTGCTGCGTGCTCTCCTCTGCTCTGTGTGATTCTTCAGCTGCTAACCTTAAAACAGAACTGTTGTGTGGTATTTATATGCTAAAACATATCTGATTAAAACAATAAAATATTACAAAATATCTTCTAATGTTTATCTCTGTATTTAATGCAGCAAGGCAGTAATGCTTTTATCAAAAAACAAGTCGGCTGTCTGCAGGGGAATTCAATTGAAACTTTAATGCATATTAATGTGCAAAAATATCGGGCTTGACTTTGATGCACCGATCAGCCTGGAGTATTTACTGCAGATCAGATTCTTGTCTAGCTGTTCATTGTTGCAGTTGGAATTAAATTCCAACACTCCCCCTTAATTTCAACTGCTGCATACCCAGACATTTCCTGAAATGATCAAAACCTTTCTTTGCTAATGGTTTTGTCAAGATGTCAGCAAGCTGATCCTATGTTCTGCAGTGCTGCAAAAAAATCTCACCATTGTTAACCAATTCACGTATGAAGTGAAATTTGGTGTCTATGTGCTTTGTTCTTTTATGAAAAACAGAGTTTTTAGACAATGCTATTGCTGAGCTATTGTCACAGTAAATGGTTGTGCTCTTTTCTTGTTCATGACACAAATCTTTGAGAACTCTTCTCAGCCACACTGCTTGGCATGCTGCTGTTGTTGCTGCCACATACTCTGCCTCTGCTGTTGACAAAGCCACAACTGGTTGCTTCTTGGAAGCCCATGAGATGGCTCCCGATCCCATATGAAACACATATCCCGATGTGATTTTCCTATCATCAACACTTCCAGCCCAATCACTATCAGTGTAACCTGTCAACATGAAACTTTCAGAAGAGGAGTATAAAATACCAAACCCCTTCGTTCCATTCACATACCTTAGAATCCTCTTGGCTGCCTGCCAATGAGTCTCTTTCAGTCTTTCCATAAATCTGGAAATTAAACTCACAGCGTGCATAATGTCCGGCCTAGTTGCAGTCAAGTACATAAGGCTGCCAACTATGCTTTTGTACAGTTTTGGATCAAAATATTTGTTGTTGTCTTCTTTGGTTAATTTCAGCCCCACTACTGTTGGAGTCACAGCAGCCTTGCTATTCTGCATGTTAAATCTCTTCAACACAGCTTCTACATATTTATCTTGAGAAATGAAAACACCATTTTCACTTTGGTCTACTTCAATTCCAAGAAAATATCTTAAGAAGCCCAAGTCAGTCATTTCAAATTCACTCTTCATGACTGCTTTAAAATTAGCAATGAGAGAAGCATCATTGCTAGTAAAAATCAGATCATCTACATATAAAACAACAATAATAATCTTACCGTCATTCTGTTTTATGTAGAGTGTGGGTTCACCATCACACTTAGCAAACCCATTCTCAATCAGATAAGCATCAATTCTGTTGTACCATGCTCTTGGAGCTTGCTTCAGCCCATAAAGAGCCTTCTTCAGTTTACAAACTTTATGCTCTTGGCCTTCAACTTCATAGCCCAGAGGTTGATCAACATAAACCTCTTCTTTTAACACTCCATTTAGGAATGCAAATTTAACATCCATCTGATAAATCTTCCATTTGTGTTGTGCTGCAATAGACAACACTGTTCTCACTGTTTCCATCCTTGCTACTGGTGCAAAGGTTTCATCATAGTCTTTGCCTTGTTGCTGCTTGTAGCCTTTCACAACAAGTCTTGCTTTGTGCCTGTCAATCTTACCTTTAGCATTGCTTTTGGTCTTATAGACCCACTTAACTCCAATGGCATCCTTGCCTTCAGGGAGATCCACTAACTCCCATGTTTTACTCTTCTCAATTGCACCAATTTCTTCATTCATTGCTTCAATCCATTTATCTTCATTTACAGCATCTTCAAAATGGATTGGGTCATCAATATGACAATACAAAGCGAATAATGAATTCAGACCGGTATTGTTACTTACCTCTCCGTGTTCATAAATCTCATTCAAATTTTTGAATCTTGGTCTTCTTGGTGTGCTTGGAGTTCCATCCGAACTTGAGGGTATATCTGATCCCTGTGGTGTTTCAGTAACAGCTGTTTGTGGTGTAACAGCATCTGTTCTTCCTTGACTTCTCAAGGCTGTTCGAATTCCAGCTTGTGGTGTGGTTTGTTGTACTTGCTGTGGTGGAGGAGGAGCCACCAAGGAAGGATTATTTGCTGCTGTCCCTTGCTCTTGTTCTTCATGAGACACAATTGTCTTCACATTCACTGTTTTTTCCAAGCTTCATCTTCAATGAACTGCACGTCTCTACTTACTATTAACTTCTTGGTGGATGGATTATAGAGTTTGTATGCTTTTGACTCATCACAATAGCCAACAAAGACACACTTCCCCCCCTTACTATCAAGCTTTTTCCTTAGCTAATCCGGTACATGTGCATATGCCACACAACTGAATACTCTCATGTGAGTGACAGTTTGCTTTTGGCCACTCCATGCCTCTTCTGGTATTCTATTCATGATAGCTTTAGTTGGGCATCTATTCAAGATGTAAACTGCGCAAGTAACAGCTTCTGCCCAATACTCATGCGGCAAGTGTTTTGCCTTCAGCATACTTCTGACCATGTCAAGAATGGTCCTATTCTTTCTTTCAGCAACACCGTTTTGCTGAGGTGTATACCTTGCGGTAAACTGTTTTTGTATGCCATTCTCTCTGCAAAAACGCAGAAAGTCTTGGGAGATGTACTCTCCTCCTCTATCTGTTCTGAGCACTTTGATATAATGCCCACACTGCTTTTCAACAAGAGTTTTGAAGTGGCGGAATTTCTCAAACACTTCACTCTTCTGTTTCAGCATATACACCCATGTCTTTCTGGTGTAATCATCAATAAAAGTTAAAACATATTTATTTCCAGCAAATGATGGTATTTGCATCGGTCCACACACATCAGAGTGAACAATTTCCAAGGGTGCTTTTGCCCTTATACTCTTTCCTGCTGGAAAGCTTTCTTTGTGTTGCTTGCCCAAGATGCAGCCTTCACAAAGGCTGTCCGGTTTCTCAATCAACAGCAATCCCTTTACTATTCCCTTTCTGTGCAACAGATTCAGGCCTCCGAAATTAAGATGTCCAAATCTCAAGTGCCACAACCAATTCACATCTTTCACTTGTTCCTGAAAGACTTCTTGTGTTACAGCCGCAATAGTTCTGCCTTCCTTCAAATCTGCCCTGTGTTTGAGAGGAAACATTCTATTGCTGGTCATCTGCACCTGTGCAATGATCTTCTTACTTGGAGGTATGTCTCTGATAGTACACAAATCATCTTTGAAGAACACGTTGTAACCTTTGTTTACGAGCTGTCCAATGCTCAAAAGATTACATTTCAGACCAGGTACATAGTATACCTCTGGCACAATCATCTGTTCTCCATTTTTTGCTTGAATACTGACTCTGCCCTTACCCTTGACAGATATCTTATCATCAGTCCCTGTTGTTACCTCAGATTTCACATTTTCATCCAGATTGGCAAACATTGCAATATTTCCAGTCATGTGATTACTACAACCTGAGTCTAAGAACCAAAAATCTTCTTGTTTGTCTTGTGCTATGTTACATGTTAACAGCATGTTCTTTGGGTTCTTATCTTCTTCATTTGCAAAGTTAGCATTCTGCCTATTATTCATGTCATTTTGTTTTTTCTTGCATTCATTGGCGTAGTGCCCAAATTTTTTACAATAATGACATTGGACTTGGGATTTGTCATACCTTTGTCCATGAGCTTGCTATTTGCTTGAACCTTCAGCTTGGTTCTGATTGCAGCTCCTTCTGCTTGTGCTAGCAGGATAATTTCTGCCTCTGTTTTGGCTTCTTCCACGACCTCTGTTATTTGCTCTGCCTCGGCCTCTTCTTTGGCCAAAAGACATCTGAGTCTTGAATGCTTGCTCAAATGAGGAATCTGTTCCTCTACTCAGTCTATGTTCATGAGACAACAGAGAAGCACTCAGCTCATCTACCGTGAACTGTGAGAGATCTTTTGTTTCTTCTATTGCTACCACAATAGATTCAAACCTTGAGGGTAAACATCTCAAGATTTTCTCTACAATCCTTCTATCTTCAAGAATATCACCATGAGATCTTATTTGGGTTATCAAGCCAATAACCTGAGTGAAGAATGAATCTATTGTATCAGATTCCTTCATGCTGAGATTTTCAAAGTCTCTCCTCAACATCTGCAACTTTGCAGTCTTCACCTTCTCCATGCCTTGATAGGCAGTTTGGAGAATATCCCATGCCTCCTTAGATTTTGTTGCTGCTGTAATCCGCGGAAAAACACTTTCATGTACTGATTGGAAGAGGAAAAAGAGGGCTTTGGCATCCTTCTTTCTGTCGCTCTTCAACTGGTCTCTTTCTGCTGCTGTCAAAGCAGCCAACGCTGTTGCATCCGCAGGTTCATCATAGCCATTTTCAACCAGCTCCCATAGTCCTTGAGAAGCAAACAATGCTTTCATTGTTATGGACCAATAACTATAATTTTTCCCATTAAACTGTGGCAGTTGGGGATTTGAAAAACCTGTTCCAGCATCTGCCATCTTAACCTGTATTGGTAAAGAAAAGATACTGACTGTATTTTGAAAACAAGCAAAAACTTTCTCTGCTGGAAAAATTCTGCTCAACAAACTTCTTACAGCTCCTACAGTGAAAAAAATTCTTTGTTTTTGACTCATTGAGTGCCTAGACTAGCTCTGATACCAGGTTGGAATTTTCTGATAAATTCCATAACAGACAGACAAAAAATTGCTCTGTTTTTGCACAGAAAAACAGAAAATCGCTTACTGGAAACGGTGTTTCAGCAACACAGTTTTTTTTCAGTTGCTGTAACTTGTGTTGCAGCAACGCTGTTCGTGGTGTTGCAGCAACGTAAATTTTTGACGTCAAGTATTTTTTGAGTTACCGTGTAACAGCAACAGGAAAAATTAACTTGCGTTTATTAAAATAAAACTAACTGTTACAGATTTGTCTTCCTCATACTGAGGGAATTTCACAACTTCTATTGCTGAACATCTACTTCAGAAATTCATTAAGGAATGCTTCTGTTCCATACAGATAAACATCAAAAACGAATTACATTCAAATTTCTGCACTGCTGTGCATTTTCCCTTTCTGCTGTCTGCTGCGCTGTTGCATCTACTCCTGCTGTGCACTGCTGTGCATTTCACTGTTCTGAAATTATTCTTCTTCCTCACGCTGCTGCGTGCTCTCCTCTGCTCTGTGTGATTCTTCAGCTGCTAACCTTAAAACAGAACTGCTGTGTGGTATTTATATGCTAAAACATATCTGATTAAAACAATAAAATATTACAAAATATCTTCTAATGTTTATCTCTGTATTTAATGCAGCAAGACAGTAATGCTTTTATCAAAAAACAAGTCGGCTGTCTGCAGGGGAATTCAATTGAAACTTTAATGCATATTAATGTGCAAAAATATCGGGCTTGACTTTGATGCACCGATCAGCCTGGAGTATTTACTGCAGATCAGATTCTTGTTCAGCTGTTCATTGTTGCAGTTGGAATTAAATTCCAACAATTACAACGAAGATCTATTATCTAAAATATTTTAATATTATATAAATGCAAAGAGATTCGAACGATCTAGCCATCCTAAATAAAAAAACATGAATTTAACCCAATTGCGGCGGAGAATTAATGAATTTAACCCAATTGCGGCGGAGAATTATTTTTATTTTTATTATTTTTGTTTAAGATGCTAACAGACAGTGAAAACCAGTGATTTTACCTAGTATACTGGTTTAGCCTTCTTCATGCCCATTTAGTCAAATTTTCAATTTTTTTTTTCCAAATTCGTCAAAGCTGCTAGCAAATGAAGCTCTCTGGAAGAGTTTATCTCTGCTCGTGGATTGTAGAAGAGGTCAAGATATCAGCAATTAGGTCAAATATATCCATGTTTAAAGTACAGACTGTGTTCGAAGACAGATAAAACCAAAAGTGAAATGTTAAAACATGACTTTTTCATCCCCTAAAATTTCCTATTGGAAATAAGCATAACTCTTCCAAATTTTACTATCATCACTGTTATGAATATCTGCATATATCAAATATGTTAAAGTTCATCTTCATTGAAATTGATGAACTTCACGAAAAACATGGCACTACTGCATTTTTTAAACGCTGTTGAGTGAAAAGTTAAAAGATGTTTTTTCATCAACTCAAATTTCTTCTTGGAAATAAACATAACTTCTACAAATTTTACTGCCATCGATGTTATGAATATTTGCATATATCAAACATGTCAAGTATCATCTTCATTGAAATTGATGAACTTCACGAAAAACATGGCACTTCTGCATTTTTAGCGTTGTTGATTTAGGAAGAGGGGTGGGATTCATGAATAAAGGTGTACATGGATAAAGTTTTTTCCCGCATGCGTAATGCTACTTAAAAGAAATTTTGAAGAACCCCTTAGAAATTCCACTCAATATTTGAGCAATGCTTTCTAAGGGAACTTTTAAGAACTTAGTAGAAATCTCACTCAATGTTTGGGCAATACTTCCTAAAAAGCCGATTAAAAGTTTAAAAATGAATCCCATCAGGATGGAAATTTCATGGGCATAGTCTTTCTTAAATGCATATTACTCTGTTCAGTTTATAACACTCATGACCATGTTAATGTAGTTCTTGCTATATTTTTGGACCTTGCAAAACCGCGACCTAAAACAAAAGATTCTAATGATCGCAAGATAGGGGGATCAATTTAAGGTAATCATTGACCAACTCTGAAACTCTAATATGTGCAACAAAGCAGGGCATTCTTCTGATCTTTTTCCAAAATATCGTAGAAAAATTAACCTGGGACCTGCCCATGTAAAGGGTTTCTCTACAACTGAATGACACGCCCTAACCCCTTGCATGATGAGGAGCCTAATTGGCTTCAGCATAAGAAGTGGATAGTTATCCACAACACCCTTGCTGGATTCACTATCAAAGTGTGGATAGCTATCTCCAACACTCTCCATCAAGCCATACTTTGGTTCAGGCCTCCTAGCTATTTCCAATCATCCTCAACCCCTGGATCCTAGATACAATACCATATGGACAATAATATAGGTTGGGAATCAACCCCTGGACCTGTCCCATCCACCCACCATTCAAGACTCCCAGCCACCCGCCAATCAACCTCAATGCCTGGCTATGATACAATTTTGAAAATTGGATAGGCACAGAGACCTTAGACCTACCCACATTCAAAAAGGGGCAAAACTTACCAACAACATTGTAAACAAAAGAATGAAATGCATGGTCTAAGAGAATAAACCTACCATCAATATTAGGGAATGAAGAGTACAATAACCTAATTCTAATGATATTTGCATCCATGACAAGATAGACTATAACAAACACACACTGTAGAGACATATCGCAAAAGATATTTCATAAGATTTAGAATTGGGAAACTTGCTAATAGAAATCCTTGCTCGACATCGATGACAAACCTCTAAGAAAGCTTGATAGTCCAGCATGGTCTTAATCGAAGATATTTAAAGGGAAAAGCTAATATTAATTAAGCTCATTTCACGGATTGACAGAAGAAAATCGAGTTGGACATCATAATGCCCAGTTCTTAAGGAAATTACAGGTCATATTGCAAAGTAAGGGAGAAAATTTGGGAATAAATACATAGATTGTGAAAAACAAAAAAAGAAAAATCCCTCCAAGATACCTATTAGAGCTTTATAGAATGTGTACATTTTTTTTCTTGTTAGGGTACCCGCTACAGTGGTAATGTTGCAGGAAGAGTAGGAAATCGCATGGTGCTTATAAATGTTGAGGAAATTCACTCGCCCTGCAATCCTCGTCCAAGTACTCAACAGAAAACTTCCGGCGAGCGTGTGAGAAACCACATTTCTGTTCAATAGCATGACATTACTATCAAGCATAAATGTGCTCATGGTGCACACATGTCAGGTGCGGAGGAAAAAGGTATAAATGTGGTCATGATGCTCACATGTTAGGTGTGAAGGAAAAATACACAAAATTATGAGATGAACTGATTCAAAAGAAAAGCCTATCGGCCTAATTAATGTATGTTTTTTTCTTAAATGGGGTGTCAAATCTATCAAAAAATATGATAAATTGTAGTCATCCACCTTCTACAATCTTATAAGCATGCAATATTATCCAAGTTTAATGGAGTTCGTACTAGGACTTTTACTTTTGTGTTTACTGCTTTCTTTATTTGTGTTAATTGATTTCCTATGGCCCTCTCTGTTTATCTTTTTCACTCTTGTTTTTCTCTCAGCACTTACATAGTTTCGTGGTTGGGAGAGCAAGCCTACATCTTTGGTCCCCCACTCTACTCCTATAATGGACTTCGACTCACAATAGGTTTACATTGTTCACTCTTTGTTTATCATTTTTACAAAAAAAAAAATCTCTCAACACTTCCTTAGTTTCGTGGTTGGGAGAGCCAGCCTACCTCCCCCTCTCCTCTTATAATGGATTCATATTCCTAGTGGATTTACATTGTTCACTTTGTTTATAACTGGGTGGAGTTCAAATCAGAGGATATTTGGAGCCACCTCCCTCCTAGGAGAGTTAGTCATTCTCTGTTAAAGTAAAAAAAAATTGGTGGCCTTATCTGCATTCTCTATTCAATTTAGTCTCAAGGTAATCCTCTACTCCACTCATGATAAGCATGTTATCAAATTGTTTCCTTATTTCTACTTTTCCATCAAACTTATGAATATATTGGTTTTAATGGAAAATGTGAATAACGGACAACATATTTCTTTGTATCTCTCAAAGGTAGAGTACATCATGCATAAGAAAATCAATAAGTCTAGGATGTTTAAGCCTCATGGTGCTCTGTCCTAGGGGGTTGAGACTTGATTTCTCTACAAAACACTATGCCATCCACATTGTCACTAAAATATTCAAAAATGTATTTCCAAAGGGTCATATGGTAGGTTGCACCTATATCAAGTAAAATTTCATCTCTCCAAGAAGTGAATCAAGTATGCATATTAGTTTTGACTATCTTTAATTCTCTCCCTGGGAATTCTACATGTTGTTACATAATTCCCATCTCTATCGCCACTAATGCAATGAATATCAACTCTTTCTCCTTAATGGTGTTTACCCCCCAGCTCTAAATTTATTTCTTCCACATTCACTTCTGTGACCACTTATTTTAGGATAATCATGTGACTCATTCTTCCCTTTCTAATAAAGGCATGATACTTCTTCATGGGACTGAGTTGTTGTCTTCCTCTTATTTTGAAAACATCTCCACTAGGATGTCAAAAGTAATGTACTTGAGTTGTGTATAAGCTTACAAGGATTGAAGATAATGTGAGTATCTATGGTAGAGGGCCTTAAAAAAATTCTATGAAAGGAAATGCTCATATTAACTCTATGGCATCTACATTATGCATGATGCCTCTAATTTTAGAGGCTAGGGCCAGGTGATCATCTTATTTTAACTCAAGGTTGAAGAGTTTGACCATCAATTGAATAACATTCAATTTTGATTATGAATCATATAGATATTTCAACTTTTTTAATGAACCATAAGAATATATAATTGAAACTATATGATGACTCACCTCTTCACTTATAGGAGTAACAATCAAGTCATATAATTTTCTATCATTGTTATCCAGAATGGCTAACTCTTTATTTCATGTGGGTTTGGAGGGTGCATTATTATCCCCTCGTTCATAAATGATTTTCAATAAGTCATTAAAGATGAGGGTTTTATTGATCTCTCTTAACCATTATTTATAGATCTTTTTTCCATTCATCACTCTGTCGAAGATGGAGATGAGATAAAGCATCTTAAATAAAGTCCTATGTTAAGGTAAGAGTGATCTCTAAATATAGCATATATGACATGTTGGTTGTTTGGAAGGCCCTTAATCTGGTTAAACATGGATGAATGGAACGTGACAGCCATCATTAATAGGTTCCCATTGGGGAAAATTTTGGTTGAGGTAGGAGATGCTCAGATGGGTCGACAAAATGAGCCTAGCTAAGTGGAGCATGACAGAGTGACAAAGACTAGTAAGAGTGAGTGAACATTGCTACATTTCATCCCCATATTTCTTCCCATCCAAAAAAATTCAAGTATCAGCTTCCTCTTTCCAACATATTTAATGAGGAGCAAGCTACCAACCATTTTCTCTTTCACCTCTACAACCCTTATTAAAAATTTGAGAATCTATAGATATAGAATGGAGTCTTAGTATGTTATTGTTTTCCTTTTCTAGGTTACTTCACCTTAAAAACTGTAAGCCTCACTATATTCCATCTTTACCATACATAAAGGCCAAGGATGTGTTGTGATTGATTGTCAACTAGATGGTGACTAAACTAGATTAGGGTTTTTGAATAGGAGAAAACCACCAATAAGAGATGAAAACAATTAGAGGTAGGAACATGGCGAGGAAACAACCAAAGCAAGGAATTTTGTTGAGAAGATGCATAATGATGGAAAGAAATCCATGATAAAACTTAGGTTAGGTGCAGGTCTGTGACCTAGGATGGCACTGAATCAATAGTCAGAAGTTACAAAGAGGGCAGAATTTCTAAAACTAGCTTTGATACCATGTAAGACTAAGGTAACTCTAAAAAATGGAAGGGATTTTCGTTAACCAAGCACACATATAAATAAAATGATGTTGTGACCTTTGGCTTCTACTTCAAAGGTCTAATGCCTCTTGTTATTCTAATGTTTAATAGTCATATTTACATATTTATAAAATATTTTGAATTTCACCCAATCCCTAAGGATTAGGTGTCTAGAAAAAAGAAACAACAAATAAATGAAACATAAATTAATTTAGAGATAGGATGAAATATTTCACTGAAATAAATTCCCTATACTAGGAATATCGCCCTACTACTAACTACACTTTGTAATTTTCCACTTTTCTTTCTACATTCAAAGTCTTCTTAAACATACATTTTCTAACAACAATAATTCTTCTAGGTAGCAACTCAACTAGATCCCAACCTTCATTCTTATCAATGGATGCCATTTCATCAACTGTGGTCTTCTTTTAAATTTTACAATCCTATGAATCCAGTGCCTCTTTGAAAGTGATAGGATCATCATTAACCTTTGAAGTATACCTTTTTTGGTCCCTTATGTCCCAAAGTAATATCCTCAATACTAAAGTATTAGGTTCTTCTCCTTCTTCTAATTCAAATTATTTTGGTGACTTAGATTCTTCATCCCCCAACTCAGTCTTTACTATATCAGGTTCCTTTTCCCTTCGTAAGCTTCCTATTTGGGAACATATTTCCTTTCTATATACATCATCCCAATTGTAAAAAATATTTATAGTTATTAGGTTCTAGATTTTATAACCTTTTATACCATCTTTATAATTAATGAGGATATGCTATTCAATGTTATCATATAGCTTACTCGTATTTTTATTTGTAACATGCACATAAGAATCAAAACAAAAATTGTTAACATGTTTAAGAGAGGGTTTCTTAAACATTCCATGCATCATGGGACTTTTGTCAACCAACAATGATGACAATGATCGATTTACCAAGTAACATGTAATATACACCTCCCATACCTAGAATT
Organism: Pinus tabuliformis; assembly: GCA_031772625.1. Classification (NCBI taxonomy): domain Eukaryota; kingdom Viridiplantae; phylum Streptophyta; class Pinopsida; order Pinales; family Pinaceae; genus Pinus; species Pinus tabuliformis. The sequence continues at coordinate 675,687,159 of CM062817.1, forward strand.
ATTTTCCCAACTTGGAATATGTTAGTATGATCCTTGCTTTTTCCATGAACACCATATTCATTCTTTATACAACTTCATTTTATTAAGTTGTATATGATGTAAAATTTTACCTTTCTATACAAAAATTATTGCATAATTTCTTATTGAATTAATTCACATAGAACTCTCTGCCATTATATGTTCTCATCATCTTTATATTTTATTTGAACCTAAGGTTATGTTGGTTAATCATACCTTTGGATTTTTGGAAGTAGCCAACCAAAGGATAAAATAATATGATAGCGTTAGTTTAGTAGTTGACTAGTAGAGTAGTCGACTAAGCGATTGATGGGTTGGTTGAGTGGTTGACAAGTGAAGGAGTTGATTGAGTGGTCAAAGGAGTTGAATAAGTTACCAAATAAATTGACTCGATGGTTAGATCAAATTGAGTAGTCTATTAATTAATGATAATTGGGTCTACTAGAAGAGTTGTCCAAATGACCAATCAATGTCAATTTCATGAAAATGATTGCAACTACCAGTTCTCATTTATGGACCAAAAATTCTGTATTCAAGGAATTATGTTAGATTTGGACACTATAATCAAATGACCCTATAATTTGAATAAAGACTTATGGTTAATGAATGATGAACACGATTGATAAACTAATATTTCCCTCAGATATGTTGATCACAATGAATTATGCTTAAGTGTTGTAATAGTGTTTTTAGACATCACCCATCATCTTGGAACATATCACTATTATGTTTATTTCTTTATATTTTTTTTGTTTTATGTTCTTAATATCCTTTAATCACCCATATGGTATTAAAGTTATTAGTTTTTTCCTAGCCCTATTATCTAAAATTGTAAAGAGCCATATCTTATACTGGTTGACTCTAGGTTGTTTTATTTTTATGACTTGACCATAATTTCAAAAAAAATGGATAGATAAGAAATTTGAATATGGTTTCTAAGCTTGATCCTATAATTTTGGATGGACAAAATCATGTTATTTGGGAGCTAGATATAGAAACCATATTTAAGAGAAAAGGGCTATGGTAATACCAAGATCATTATTGTTGTCTAAAGGATGACCAAATGTTGTTTGTCATTTACATAAAGAAATATGATGTCATTGGGCTCATTACAAAATATATTGCTTCAGATCAATTGTTGTCGTTGTTGGGTATGTTTTATATTCTTTTAATGACTATCCTCATGCATTGTACAATGTGTAATGCATAGTAGGGGGGCACATGGGGGTAGTAACGCCCCTGAAAAAAAATGGATGGAAGTTTTGTTTTTAATTTTGACAATTTTTTGCACATAATTTTTCTAAAAGTGGTCTTGTGGCACATGGTGGTTATGCCCATGGTTTTGTAGTTTCAGTTCAGGAATTATGGTTGTATTCTAATATAGGGTAAGTTGATTGATGGTTCATCGATGCCATGAGATATATAATTTGTATTGTAACATATATATATAAAGCTTGCTTGTTTTCATGATTATGGGTTTCTAGTAGAAAATCTATGTGTTAATGTGTGTTTTTTCCACTACATCTTTTTTCTTTAATTAAGAATATGTTTCAACTAATTAATTGTACAAGGTTAAAACCCACATTTTGTATGAAAGAGGTTTTGGCTTGAAAGAGATGCCTTCGTGGCTAGGGGGTTTGGATTGTTCCTATGGTAGACCTCATTACAGTGGGTGATCCACATAAGCAATTCTTGTGCTGAAAAGAAGTGGTAAGTAGTTCAAATATAGAGGTAGATAAATTCAATGGGTAGAGTTTTGAGTTATTGAATATCAAAATGGTAGACTTTCTAAATCACAAAGATTCGTGGATCATTATGGATCTAGGTTTTGCACCGATGGGGATGTCAATGGAAGACTGGACCAAGTTTACTTAAAAGGAAAAGAGCACAATATGGATGTGTCCATTACATTCATAATTACTGAATAATTTAGGGGAAGATACAATAAAGTTTGTGGGACAAGTTAGGTTCTTTGTAATAATCTAAGTCCCTAGTGATTAAATTGTTCCTACAAAAAAAAGTTGTATAACTTAAGGATGTAGGATCCAGACTTGGTGACAGAGCATATAAAAACCTTAAATATTGTGGTAAGTTAGCTATTATTTGTTGCTATTAATATTTCAAAGGAGGATAAGTTTATTAGTTGTGTATGTTATCTACTATACTTGTGGGCTAGTATGCTTGTTCCTATAGGTAGTAATGAAACAACTTTAAAATTCAATGAAATAGTCTCGTATTTATTATTAGAGGAGACAAGATGGAAAAACATGGAAAGCTAGAATGGAGATGCCTTGTCTGTAAGATGTTACTACCATAGTAAAAAAAGAAAAAAAAAAGAGTACTTCAGTGAGATACATAAATCTCTAGGAATGTTGGTAAAAACATATTGAGTGTGTGAAAAAGAACGAAATTATAAGAAAGATTGTAGATCCAAAATTGTTGAGAAAGGGAAAGGATATGAAGATGATCCTTTTATACTGGAAAATCTTCTCAAATGAATAAGGGGATGTGTACATAGCATCTTAAGTAAACTTGTATATCATGATTCATGGTTCGTCAACTTAGGTGCATGCAATTAAACCACAACTTTCATATAAAAATGAAATTAAAGTATCTAAAAAGGCAAGGACTAGTTGCTTTGCCACTTATCCCACTTATTTATATAACATTGTTCTTCACTCTACTAGCTATTGTTCCTTTCGTAATGATTCCTAAATACTGCTTTTAACTTGGCTAATCACTTCTAATTTACAAAACCAAACTAAGTTTTCCTTCATGTTTCCATAATACACCTTACAAGATTGGGTATTGGAGTTTCAAACTACAAATCAATTTTGAAATGTTTGTTCTATTTTTCATCCCATGTTTACCATCTCTGGCCAAATAAAACACTGGATATTTAACCATGTATGAGGAAGAGTTAAAGTTTTTTTTTTTTGAAAAAGGTGTTTTCAATCCCGCTCCAATTGATGACTTTATCAATTTTGTAGGGAAAGTGAAGTTCCTATTAGTTCCAGATCTAATAGTGGTCATTTTTCTATGAAACATTTGGAGAAGGTTTTCCATATACTCGGTAAGATTGTCATGTAACACTTTTTCACCTCCACTAGGCCTATAATTGTCTTCTCCAAAGTTCCTAATAGAGGTCTCATAGTTTGTCGAATGATGTAGTCAACCATTTTCATATCCATATGTGAAACTTGTGAAATTTAATTGTATGTTTTTCTTTTTCTGTCAGATATATAATTACATTGAGATATGTAATTATATATATAAATAAGAAGTAAACATTGATAGATATAGGTATCATGAAAACACTTATTTCATAATATATTTTAAATGGTCAAGATTAAAAAACCATAAAAAATTCACTAAATCATAATTATTATTATTATTACTATTAAAACAATAATATGTGAGTTACACAAATATATGTTTTAAAAGACCTATAACAAGAAACATATGGTAAAAGAATAATAAGAAATAGGAGTTTAATGATACCTATGGACAACAATTGTTTGTTTGCTTGTTTTTTTTTCAATTAAATTGAAAAACAAAAATGACATACCTACTTTTGAGATCAATCTCAATCCTTTATCTTGACTACTACTAAAAATATTTTATCAATATTTAGTAAAGGTTAAATCTCTACCATCTACTTAATTGAGTCGAGAGGCTCATTCTACCTCCCAGTTTGATGTGTAAGGTTGTCCTTCCATCATTAAAGTTGAACTTTTGACTTAAATGTTGTCCTTCTGTCATTAAAGTAGAACTTTTTGACTTAAAGGTTGTCATTCCTTGATTAAAGTTGAATTTTTGATTTAAATGTTTGCATGTCGTTCGATTACATCTTAAATATACGTCATCTGTTTACAGCTTCAATAAGACGGTTGCTCTGTAGATTGGGAATAAAATAATCCTGTAGCAATCAGACCTTATCTTTTAATAAAAAAATTTCTAATTTCAAATGAATTTGGACATTTTCTAATGGTTGGTTAAAATTGCACTCCTGAAAAATTTAAATAAAAACAGACTTAAGGATATCATGTTCGTAAAATGTGTAATATCAAAATGTCGAATTGCAAATGGGAACCGTGCAATATAAAAAATTGAAGACGACATTTTTCTTAATTAAAATGGACAAATAACTTGACAGAGCAGATGATTTGCTAAATAGTTAAAAAAACACTGTAAATTGCATCGGAAAAGCAGCTTAGGAAAAAAACTCTCACTAGAGAAAGGAGATGAGGGAGCTTATAAACCAGGATTGACATGTTTCGATAAGTATACACAATTGTAATCGTGTAAGGATTTAAGGCAGTTCAAAACGCTTTTTTATGCGAGAGAACAGACCCGAACGGGCGAAGAATTGGAGAAGATTTCTGCTTTCCATGTATGAAAAGTGAGCAAGCGCCAAATGGGACAAAACAAGCTTCTAAGAAGAGATTCAAGGAACACGTTTCTAAGTAAAGATCAAAAGGGTATAGCAATTGTGTATATTAATGTATGTTATTTCTTAAATGGGCTACCAGCTCTATCAGAAAATACGATAAGTTGTAGTCATCCACCTTCTACAATCTTTTAAGCATCCGGCACTATCCAAGTTTAATGGATTTCGTAGTAGGCCTTTCACTTTTGTGTTCACTGCTTTCTTTATTCGTGTTACGCGATTTCCTGTGGCTCTCTCTGTTTACCTTTTTCACTCTGGTTTTTCTCTCAGCACTTCCATAGTTTCGTGGTTGGGAGAGGAAGCCTACGTGTCTGGTCCCCCTCTACTCCTATAATGGACTTCCACTCCCATTAGGATTAGATTGTTCACTCCATGTTTATCATTTTTACTAATTTTTCCCTCTCAACACTTCCTTAGTTTCGTGGTTAGGAGAGCCAGCCTACATCCCCCTCTTCTCCTCCTATAATGGACACCTATTCCTAGTCGATTTACGTTGTTCACTTTGTTTATAGCTAGGCGGGGTTCAATCCAGAGTATGTTGGAAGCCACCTCCCTTCTGCGAGAGTTATGCATTCTCTATCAAAGTAAAATCTTTTTGGTGGCTTTACCTGCATTCTTTAATCAATTTATTCTCAAGGTAATCTAATTTTTGTGGTCTTTTGCTCACTTCTTTCCATCCATGATAACACCCAACTCTCTCTCAGCATGTTTTTTTTGTGTGTTAGTATGTACACTACCTAGAATACCTCGCATTGGTGCTCATGCCTCTTTTCTATGTTGTGTGTACAATACCTAGAATTCCAACATTGGTGTTAGAGCCTCCTTTCTGTGTTGGTGCCTCTTGTATGTGTTCGCGTGAATACTTCATATTGGTCCTAGCAAGACTAAAAGTGACTAAAACATGTGTACACAACATAGAATTCTTGGCATTGGTGTTGAAGCCTCGTTTCTATGTTGGTGTTAGCAAGACTAAAAGGAACTAAAAAAGTTGACATGCTTGCAGATATGTGCATAGATGATTGTTTAGAAGTTACCACAGATATGTGTATAGATGATTGCTCACAAGTTACCAAAGAGAAAGTAAGAGGAGACACTTTAAGAGAAAGGCATTAGTGAATTTACAAACACTACCATTACCTTGAGTGAGTGGTTGTGGTGGTTAGTCTAACACCAACCACCCAGTAACCACTTGGAATCATTGATGGAAAAAAGTGAGGACCAATAAAAAAAAATTCATATTCATAGATGCTCTCTAAGTATTTTTTTCATAATAAAAATAATAGGAAACCTATATTTCCTTGATTCTTAAGAGGAAAATGGACTCACCGTCATATAGCACGTTAAGTATTCAATATTTTTTTCCTTTTAATCAAGTGAGTATGTTCATGATTATGATCATAGATATATGTTAGGCAATGAAACTTATGGTTTCCCAGATTCTTAAGAGGAAGAAGCATAAATGGACTCACCCTCATATAGTATATTAAGTATTCAAATGGACTCACCCTCATATAGTATGTTAAGTATTCAATGTTTTTTTCTTTTAATCAAGTGAGTATGATCATAGATACATGCTAGGCAATGAAAATTCATAGAATCTTAAAGTTATGGTTTCCTTTGTTATGTTATTTTTGAAAAATTGATTTTATGAATAAAGACAATGTTCCTATGTTAATAATTTGTTTAGATTTGTTTAGATGAGTAGACTAGTAAATAATAATAAATATTTTTTTTGTTTAGGTAAATAAATAAATATGCAATTTCTTTTGTTTAGATGAAATATAATATGAATTTGTAGCTGTTAGCCATGATAGTATAATTGGAAAAAAGCATGTTGGAAAGCCCCTGAATTGGAAGTTCAATCCATTGAACATGTCTAACAGCCAAAAAAATATCAACTTGTAGCCTACCAAAAATAATAATTAATAATGTAATAATGTTTTAAAATAATATATTTTTTATATCAACTGGTAGCTTACCAGGAATAATAATTAATAATATAATACTTTTCTAAAATCATATATTTTTTATATTTAACAAAATATATTTAAAGGTTACAAATAAGATGTTATAAAAATATTTTGAAATTGTTGTTTAATGTAAAATGCATTTTCTAAGTGCATTTACACTTGGATTGGTCATTATATTCATAAAATATTATTTTTATTTAATAATATATTTTTTATTTAATCTTTTAGTTTTTCTGTAAATAAACTGTATATCTTTCCATTGTTTTGGAGCCATCACCATTATTATATAATTGCATTAAAACTAAACCTATTCACCAACTATTTATTTTAAATTGGTAAAATTATAAATATTAGATCGTATAAAAACACAAATTCATATTTTACAATTTTAAATCAAATTCCAATATAAATAATTTTTTGCTAATATAAAATATAAAATATAAGAATAACAAACAAAATATAAAGATAACCAATATAACATTTAATGCAAATATACCTTTATAAATTGCTTTTCTTGAATCTATTATAATCCATATCATGTACCACGCTTGATAAATTTGCACCCAGACAAAAATAAAAAAGAATAAGTTTAACAATTATATATTTTTTTACATGTATTACTATGTATAACTTAATATTATGATATAATTATTGTAGATTTTAAATTTTAATTATTTAAATGATAATAAATAGTTAGAGACATTTCAAAGTTTGATGTTTTAGATGCTTTAATTATAGAATATTAATTATAAATTATTATTAAATAGTTTTTTAATATTTTAGAATATTGATGAAGTTCAATTTTCTTTCATAAAAGTATGATATGTTAATATTTATTTGGATTTGGGTATTGTTTAAATTGTTATTTGTGAGATACTCACGACTGGGATATAATTAACGATGTGAATAAGTATTGAATTGGTGCTTCGAGAAGAGAAGAGTGGTGAACTAAGAGCGTCGTTAACAGAGGTTCGGGTAAACCTTCCACACTCTTCTAATTACATATGGCATTGAATGACTATTAATGTATTACAGAAATCTCTGTGTGAGGATGAGGATGAACATTCTTTAGAGAAGACAAAATACAGTATGGGATGTAATTTTATGGAAGTAATGTGTAAAGTTAACAGTGAAGTCTAAAGCAGTTGTTGAAAGGTTAACAGAATTAATGATCAAAGACAACGGGCTATCCAATAATATGAAACCATAACAAGCCCATAATAGAATGGGAATATCCTCATATCATTTCAGTTATTCATATTCTCATACTATTTCTGCTATTCATAAATTTTAGATACGAGAGAAAAATCGGCATTTTACATTAAAAACAATTATTTGGTCAATATCGGTTGACATGCTTTGAATCCACGGATGTTCAGAATTTGGTCAAGTTCGAGAGAAGTCGGTTTACATTTTTTTTAAGGCAACATCAGCTGAAATCAATTCTGATATTAATACAAAAGTAGCAAAAGTAGCTAGTAATTCTAAATCAATTCTGATATTAATACAAAACTAGCAAAAGAAATTCTAAAACATTTTGTAGATAATATATTAGGAAGACAACTCCGAGGCATTAAATAGAAAGTGGAAACATTCATTAACAATCGAAAATATAAGAAAAATGATTTATCGTAAAATGTTAATATCAATATTTTTATAATTTATAAAAAGAAAATAAATAAAAATTGATATACATTAATTGAAATTTAACCTATTTAAATAAAAACTATCAATAAATAAAATTTGATATACATTGATTGAAATTTAATATATTTGATTTTGTTTATGTAGTATTCATGTTCAGCCAATAGGGTAAAGTTCAATGGGCATCAGCTGTGATATAAAATATTATATATTTAAGGTTCAAATCCAAATAGACCGATATATATGTATATAATTTATTTAATTTAATTATAATAATAAAGAATGCTTAAATAAAATTATTTTAATTAAAAAAAATTATAAATGAAATTAATAATTAATATTTCTAAACATTCATTCCTGGTAGTGTGGAGATTTTTTTTTTAAGATTTAATTGAAATTCAAAAAAATATGAGATATTTTTTTTAGATTTAATAGAAATTAAAAAAACATGTTTTTGCATAGTATTTAATGAATTTATTAATAATCAAGTTTAGGTGTTATATTTTAATTAAAAGTTATAATGAGGTGTTATCATTTTATTAAAGGTGTTATTATTTTATTAAATTTTAAGATTTTTAATTGAAGAAAAATAAGGAAATTATTTGTGATTAGAGATACCATAATAACAAAAGTGATGCATTATTTCTTTATGTTGTTTGACAAAAAGTTTAAAACAAGGTCTACAAAACATCACTTAATAGGTATTTAATGATGAAATTTTTCATTTTTCTTTAACTAATAGCTAGAATTAATGGAAAAAATTATTTTACACCTTCAATTGAATCTAATAACATGTTTCCCTTATACAAAATTCAAGTGAACATGGTTGCATTGGATCATAATATTCTAGAAAAACTTGTCAACTAATGTTTAGGAATTAGATTAGATTGAAAGAAATAATAAAAAAAGATTTACCTTTTAGTTCCTCACTTGAAATTTTATTTGGAACAATGCATCTTTGTCTCTACGTTCCTTGCAATGCTTCAGTTTTGTGCAAACTATGGATTCCTCTAGATTGAATGTGCTCTCTCACACTTCTTCTTTGGTCTTGGTAGCCTCATTTTCATTCCTCTTAGAATTTAACCACATTGAAAGAAATTATAGATGAATATTATAGCATTTCTCTTTCATGATCCTATCCACATCGAAATCATGCAATGCATATTAGGATCCCTCTTTTTGTTTATGGCTAGTGTCTCCTTGTCACCTGTCTTTATAGTTTCTTCTTGTCCATAATGTTTTTTTCCCTTGTTTGAGTCTAAGTAGATATAATGATCCTTCTTTCCCAACTGATTTATGATTTACAAACTAATAAGATATAACTTGCATCAAATATAGCAAAAAACTATTCCAAGGAACTTCATGATCACCCCTTGCTATTATAAGGTGATACCGAAACTGATGGATTTCTTCTTATCTAGAAATGTATTATTGCACCCACTATGTCTATTCATGGTGAAGGTATTAATATTTCATGAGATAATCCTCTTTATAGCCTATGGGATAGAATTATGACTTTATCAATGCCTTAGAGACCACCCATTTCATTATCATGAGCTTCTTTCCCATCCTTAATGCATGCACCTAAATCAAGCATCACAATAGAGAATGTCTAGTTATATTTAAATGAGAAAGAGAAATATCTTATGGTTATTGGATTTAGTAATACCAAAATAAAATTCCAATTGTTTCAACAACTATTCAAGGTTTCAATCTTAACTTATGTATCAAATGTGGGTATTTGACACTTCACTTTAACTTTACATTGAGTATTGGAAAATGAACAAAAAGAGTAGCTTTCCCCAAATTATTTAACATTATGGTCATGGAATTTTCTTGGTCTTTCTTATCTTCTTTATACTTAGTCGCTGCTAAGTTTTCTTCTTTATCTTTCTTAACCAATAACTATGTTACCAACTCATTCAATGTATAGCAATGTTTTGCTCCAATAAAGTTCACCTAGCCTATAGATCTTCCCTTTCATGTTCTTCATGAGCTATTCGAACCATTCTAGGCTTTTGACTCTACAATATTCATAGTGGCAAAGTTTCTTCACTATTTTGGTAGACATTGTAGGTGTTTACCATCAAGGTCTTCTCCAAGTCTTTGAGTCCTAATCTAATATCACATAATATATAAATAATAGCCTTATATCCTGTCCATTTTATCAACATGGATTCTTATAGTTATAATGTAATATCTTAACAATCTTCAACACAAATAAACAAATATTATCCATGCATGGAAGGGATAAGCTAAATGAGATAAGGTGATTTGAAAAGAAACAAATTAACTTTCTCAATTTTTAGCTAAACTCAAATTTTTATTTAATTCATATTATGGTCACTGAAACCATAAAAATTCTTTTCTATCTCTTCCTGATGATGGGTTGTGATACTTAGCCAGAAACATTGAAAAAATAATAAATCCATGTAGGATTCCTTCTTTCTCAAAAAATGCATACCTGCGTGAACACAAATAAACAAATCTTCTCCCTGCATGGAAGGTATAAGCTAAATGATATAAAATGCTTTAAAAAGAAATGAATTGAACTTTCTCAATGTTTAGCTGACCTCACATTTTTGTTTAATTCATATTATGGTCAACTAAATCATAAAGATGATTTTCCATCTCTTCCTAATGATGGGTTGTGATACTTATCCCAAAACATTGAAAAAAAGAAATCCATCCAGGATTTGTTTCTCCAAAAATGCATACCTATGAGAACAAAAATAAACAAATCTTATCCTTGCATGGAAGGATAAGCTAAATGAGATAAGATTCTTTGAAAAGAAATGAAATAAACTAAATGAGATAAGATTCTTTGAAAAGAAATGAAATAAACTTTCTCAACGTTTAGTTGACCTCACATTTTTTTTAATTCATATTATGGTGACCTAAATCATAAAAATTATTTTCTATCTCTTCCTCATCAGGGGTTCTGATACTTAACCCGAAACGTCAAAAAAAATAAGTAATCCACGCACGATTCTTTCTTTCTCCAAAAATTCATACTTGCAGAACACAAATAAACAAATCATATCCCTAAATGGAAGGGATAAGCTAAATGAGATAAGATGCTTTGGAAAGAAATGAATTAAATTGTCTCAATATTTAGCTGACCTCACATTTTTATTTAATTCATATTATGGTTAGCTAAATCGAAAATAATATTTTCTATCTCTTCCCGATCATGGGTTGTGATACTTAGCCTGAAATGTCGAAAAAACAAAAAATCCATGCAAAATTCTTCTTACTCTAATCTTCAATAAGCTAATTTCAAGCTTCTTGTAACATGTTAATATTTAGTTTCCAATAATTAAATTTTATATTGATCACCTATATTTAATGAAAGATATATATATATATAAACATAACATTCTAATTCAAATAATTTTATACACTCATCACATCCTCAGGGAATAAACAAAATAGGCAAACTCTTAAGAGCCATAAAATACTAAATATGTAAACTAACAATCTCGTACACAAATTGTTGCACATACTATCACTATGCTTTGAAATTAGAGCATGAAGAAGCTCTAGGATGTAAAACCAATTTACCCAGAGCTAAAGGTTATGTTGGTGGCAACATAATATTATATGGCGTACACAAATTGTTGCACGTATTATCACTATGCTTTGAAATTAGAGCATGAAGAAGCTCTAGGATGTAAAACCAATTTACCCAGAGCTAAAGGTTATGTTGGTGGCAACATAATATTACATGATGCACCAACATTTGGTATCCAATTGATATACTACATGTAGAGTTTATTTACATAGTTCACTAGCATTCAATAAACTCTACATAATTCACTAGCATTCCAATATTGCATAATACTATTGTATTGTTTCTCTATACAGTAGAAATGATACATATTGAATAAATTAATTAGCGTTTCTATTTCTCATTCACATTACCATTGAACAAGAATACAATAAGAAAATATAACGCAAAACATAATTTTATGGAAAATCAAAGGAGAAGAAAACTGTGTTTATTAAGAAATTTATTAATTAAGAAGTTAATTATAAAAGGGTGAGCTATATGCAGATTTGGTATATTATTAATAAATGATAAGAAATTTGGTGTACTATTAATAAATGATAAGAAATTTGCAGATATTCATGGATCAATGACAATATTCATTTGTAGTGGGACAAATTCAATATTTTTTCTTTTTCAATTATTAAGAATATTACTTCCTTGAGCTATCATCTATTCTGTTTCCATTTTTCATATTTCTTCTTCGTTTTTTTTTTCATCAAGGAATTGCATTTTAATATAGTTTTTTTGAAAAACAACCATTACAATAATTTATTTACTTTTATTTTAAACTATATTTTTTATTTCATTATCATCTTAATTAATAAAATCACATGTAGATTGCACTTAGCCTATGCCATACCACAAAAACAAATTTACCATAGTTTTGGACCATAAACCTCTTTCATTAACTAATGCGTTACCAAAACACCTTGTGCCTTAATAGAACACTGTCATCTTCTGCCTTAATAGAACACTATCAGTGACTACTTTATGCCCGCCCATTAAAAAAAAGAATAATATTGATAACGATTGTCTCCAAATTATCTCGTTTAAAATAACAAACTTAATTATGATCATAAACATATAATTTATGGAATTTGAACATGAGTGTTAACAATTTGTCAATTCGTCCTCAGTTCCATCGTCGTAAATTTAGGGAAGCTATTGAGATTGAAAAGAGGCCAAGCAATCTCAATAGAGATGATGGCTGGAAAATCAGTAGGTGTTGGATTCCAGCACTCTCTTCTTAGTCAGTTTTTCTGCCTCCTCCTTGTTTTTGAACTCTTTCTATATATATATATATATATATATATATAATTTTTATTTTTTTATTTATTTTTTTAAAGACTAATTTCTATATATATATATATATATATATATATATATATATATATATTTATATATATAATATATTACTAATATTATTAATATATATTATATTTAATAAATAATTAAATTAAATTAAATAAATTACCTTTTCTAACTAACTATTTAAATTATTTTATTTATTTATATATTTTTATCCCTAACTTTATGATTTTAATTTATATTTATATATGTGAGATTATTAATAAATAAATTAATAAATTACTTTTATTCTCGTCCCTAACAACGTATTATTTTATATTTATATATATATATATATATATATATATATATATATATAAGTATAATATTAACAATATTTATTAAACAATTTAAATAAATAAGTAAATTATCTTTTTAAACTAATCACTAAGTATTTTATTTATTATTTTTTAATCCTAACTTTTATCTTACTAAGCTAATATTATAACCTATATATATATATATATAGATATATACTAATAAATAAAATTTAAATAAATAAGTAAATTATCTTCTTAAACTAACCACTAAAAATATTTTATTTATTTTTTAATCCTAACTTTTATCTTAATAACCTAATATTATAACTTTAATATATATATATATATATATATATATATATATATATATATATATATATATATATATATAATTATAATTATTAATTAATTAATTAATTAATTTTTAAAACTAACCATTAAAAATATTTTATGTATTAATATTAAATTAATGAATAACAATTTGACCTGGGTCCAAAGGTCAAAATTAGCCGTTGGTTGATTTAGTTATTGGAGTCTCTGCTTAGACTATTTAAGATGCTAAGCTGGATCTGTTTCTTCAACTTGTCCTGACGATGAACCACACTTGTTGGTTCGAAACGCGTCGAAAAATGTCCGTCTACATGTGATTTACGCCAAAGTTATTCTTTCAACTATTATGGATCACAAAAGCCTCAATTCAACTATAGAATAAACCTCATTGGCATTCATATTTTCATTTTTTTATTATGATTACACAATTTAATTTAATTTATTAAAGTTTATTCAATTTTTATCATCCCTTTTCACTTAACTTTGAAAGGTTTTTCTTCTTCAAAACTTTCAATTTTATTTTTTTTTACTATTTTCCCATATCTTCTTGTCTATTTCCTTATGTCATTTCAATTTCACATCTATATGATTTTATTGTTTTATCTTAATTTGTTTACATAAAAATTACTATTTTTTCCCTTTCACTAAAAAAATATTTTAGATCATTCACCCTAACTTATTAATATTATAATAATTTATATATTTATCATACCTTATTCATTTATTATAATAAATTTTTTAATATTTATAATTTATTTATTTATTTTATGCTTTATTTTCCACCATTTATATGTCAATCAGTTTTTATAAATAAGGCCAATCAATTTACTTTAGATATATCATGAGATATCTACACCAAATTATTGTCCTTGATCAATTATTATCTTTAATATAAATAATATATATGACTTACTTACTTGAGAAAGTTGACTTACTTAACCATCCTCAAACACAATAATTAATAAACACCCTAAATTGACTTAATGAATAATCACCCTAATTTATAATTCACATAAATTCAAATTCATTACTAGATATTATTTACTAGCACAACCAAATTAATAAATACGGTCGATATATGCCATAGGCGTTGACTTAATATATGCTATATGATAAACCTAATATGCTAAATACATATATGAATATAACAAATGTTAGATTGTAGGCTTTTGTGATCCATAATGTAAATAATAATGTCTTTTGGATCAATCACAACAAATCCTAATGATGTGATTAATCTGAAAGACATTATTATTTAAAATATACCAAATCTAAGGTTTTATAAATATTATAAAACCCAAGGAACTAAAACCCAAAGCAATAACATTGAACCCTAGCATTAATATTAAACCATAGGAATATAAGCCCTAAGATTAATAAACCAAAGGGATTATTATTATAAACTTAAAATATTAATAAACTCAAAGAGTTAGTATTAAAAACCTAAGGGATTAATATTAAGAACACATGAGATTAATATTAGAAACCCTTATGAATAATATTATAAATGTAAGTGATTATTAATATTATAAACCCAAGGGATTAATAAACCCAACGAGTTTATATTTTAAACCCAAAATAATATAGGAACAAGGGATTTATGTTAAGCCCTAGGAATAATATTATAAAACCTATCAATAATATTGTACTCTTAGAATATGAACCCTTAGATTAATAAACCCAAGAAATTGATATTATAAAACCAAGGCACTAATAAACCCAAGGAATTAATACTAAAAACCCAAGGGAATAATATTAAACTAAAGGGATTAAAATTAAACCCAAGGAATATTGATTTTCATATTGAGACAATATTTGTCACAATGCGACGTTGGACGATGGTTGACCAAGAATAATTTTCATATTGAGAGAATTTGTTTTCCCAATGTGGCATTGGACCCTGGTTGACCATGGAGGATTTTCATATTGAGACAAGTTTTGTCACAATGCAACATTGGAACATGGTTAACCATTGATGGCCATGGTTGTCACAATATGATATTGGACCATTAGACAAGCTTTGTCACAATGTGACCATGGTTAACCATGGTTGACCATCATGGATTTTCATATTGAGACAATGTTTTTCACAATGAGATGTTGGACCATGGTTGATTTACATATTGAGACAATATTTGTCACAATGTGACCATGGTTAACCATGATCGACAATGGTTGACCATGATTGACTTTGATATCATAATACGGCGATGGGCCATGGTTGACCATGATTGACCATGATCAACCATCTTGGACTAATGTTGATCGTGATTGACCATGGTTAAACATGGTTGACATAGTTGACCATGATTGCTTTCCATATTGAGAAAATATTTGTCACAAAGCCATATTCAGATTATTATGAACTTAAGAGATTAATAAGCCCAATGGATTAATACTAAAAATCCAAGGGATTAATAAACCCAGGGAATTTATATTATAAACCCAATGGATTTATATTAAACCCTAGGAATAATATTATACCTTGTGAATATTAAACCCAAGGCACTGATAAATCCAAGGGATTAATACTAAAAAACCAAAGGAATAATACTAAACCCAATGGATTAATATTTTATACCCTACATATATCAACCCTAAGATAAATATTATAAACCCTAAAACAAACTTGCTTGACCATGATTGACCATGATTGATTTTCATATTAAGACAATCTTCGCTACAATGTGACATTGGACAATGATTGATTTTCATATTAAGGCAATCTTCGCTACAATGTGACGTTGGACCATGGTTGACCATGATTGAATATGGTTGACCATGGTTGATTTTCATATTGAGACAATCTTTGTCACAATGCGACGTTGGACAATGGCTGACCATGGTTATCATAATGTGATATTAATAAATCCTTGGATTAATAAACTCAAGGGATTGATATTATAAACCCAAGGGATCAATACTAACAACCCAAGAGAATAATATTAAACCCAAGGGATTAATATTGTAAACCCAAGGTATATAAACCTTAAGATAAATATTATAAACCTTAAAACAAACTTGGTTGAGTACAATTGACCATGGTTGATTTTCATATTGAGACAATATCTGCCACAATGTGACGATGGACCATGGTTGACCATGTTTGACCATGATAGATGATGATTGACCATTGTTGATTTTTGTATTGAGCCAATATTTGTCACAATTCGACGTTGGACAATGGTTGAGCATGGTTGTCATAATGTGACATTGGACCGTTAGAAAATCTTTGACACAATGTGACCATGGTTGACCGTGGTTTATTTTAATATTGAGACAATCTTTGTCACAATGTGACGTTGGACCTTCATTAATGATGATTGACCATGACTGATTTTCATATTGACACAATCTTTGTCACAATGTGATGTTGGACCATTGTTAACCATGCATGACCATCGTTGACCATGCATGACCATCGTTATTAACCAGTGATGACCATGATTAACCATGGTTGACCATGGTAGATTTTCATATTGAGATAATCTTTGTCATAATGCAACGATGGGCCATGGTTGGCAATGGATGGTCGTGGTTGATAATTATTGACCATTGTTTACCATGGTTGATATTCATATCGGGACAATATTTGTGACAAAGTGACATTGGACCATGATTAACCATGATTTATTTTCATATTGAGACAATCTTTGTCACAATGCGACGTTGGGCCATGGTTGACCATGATTAATGTGATGTCAGACCATGAGTCAATCTTTGTCACAATGTGACCATGTTTATTAACTATGGTTGACCATGATTGACCATGGTTGACTATAATTGATTTTCGTTTTGAGAAAATATTTCTCAAAATATGACATTGGACCTTGGTTGACCATGGTTGATATTCATATTGAGACAATCTTTGTCACAATGTGGTGTCGTACAATGGTAGACCATAATTAACCATGGTCGACCATGTTTAACCAATGTGGACTATGATTGACCTTGTTTGGCCATGGTTGACCATGGTTGCTTTCCATATTGAGAAAATCTTTGTCACAAACCCATATTGGAATTATTATAACTAAGGGATTAATAAACCCAATGAATTTATATTATAAACCCAATGGATTATAAACCCAAGGGATTTTATGAAACTCCATGAATAATATTATAAACCTTTTCAATAATATTATACCCTAGGAATATGAACCCTTAAATTAATAAACCCAAGGAATTCATATTATAAACCCAAGGCACTAATAAACCCAAGGGATTAATATTGTAAACCCAATCTATATAAACCCTAAGATAAATATTATAAACCCTAAAACAAACATGGTTTACCACGTTGACCATGGTTGATTTTCATATCAAGACAATCTTTGCCACAATGCGACATTGAAACATTGTTGACCATGATTGATTTCTATATTGAGAGAATCTTTCTTAGAATGTGACATTGGACACTGGCTGACTACGGTTAACCATGATTGGCAATGGTTGACCATGGTTGATTTTATATTGAGACACTCTTTGTCACAATGTGACGTTGGACCAAGGTTGACCATGATTGTCACAATGTGACGTTGGACCAAGGTTGACCATGATTGTCACAATGTGACGTTGGACCATGGTTGACCATGACTAACCATGATTGACGATGGTTGATTTTCATATTGACCGTGATAGACCATGGTTGACTATGATAGGTTTTAACATTGAGAAAATATTTGTCACAATGCGACGTTGGACCATGGTGGACCATGGTTGACTGTGATTGATTTTCATATTGACATAATCTTTGTCACAATGTGATGTTAGACCATGGTTGGCCATGATTATAAACCCAAGGAATTTATATTAAACCCTAGGATTAATATTACAAACTTTATGAATAATATTATACCCTAAGAACATGAACCCTTAGATTAATACACTAAAGGAATTGATATTATAAACTCAAGGGTCTAATAAAAAAATAATAAAACAATTGATCTAATCTTTATAAATAAATATTAATAATTAATAATAGTAAAACATTGTGAATTAAAAGTGTTTTTTTTTTATTTTTTTATTTTGTTAAGTGGATTAGTGGCTACAAATGTCATATTATGTCTTTATTGCCAACTGTTAGAGAAATATCTTTCATTTTCTGCATTAAATCTTCCCAATCTCTTTTGACCTAACTAGTTAGCAAAAAGTTATAATTAATATTATTAACCTATAATATTGATTAATATTGATTTTCATATTAATCCATAATAATAAATTTAACTATTAAATATGCAAATATATTATAAAGTTCAATACTAATATTCAAAATTATATAATCTTGATTTTAAATAAAATATTGCATATTCAAATCCAATATTATTATTTTAATAATTATAATAAATTCTCATAATAATCTCCCAAAATTTAATAAATAATTTATATTAATATGAATTTCTCCCAAAATTTAATAAATAATTTATATTAATTTCATGATGCCCAAATCTCTTTATCTAATTTGTAATATTAATTTTGCCAAATTTAACTATTCTTAAGATATCTATTCACTTTACCATTAACGTAAAATTATTTTTATATTGATCATGCATCATTTAATATTTATTCACTTTACTATTAATATAAAATTAATTTTTATATTAGTGAGGCATTCTCTACTCTTATTAAAAATTGTGTCCACTTTCGATCCACTGCCGGCCACTAAAACCATTGTATGGCGTGTAAGAATAGTGAGACAAATATGGAATGTCCCCATTACACAGTCAAACCATTAAAAAAAAGTCGAGCAATCAACAAAGAGGTTTCTAGCGAGACGCAATTCACTTAAAAGAAATTCATAATCTAATCAGTGTAAGCCAACAGTAGCAAACGCCTTATTACATAAATATCAAAAATATTATTTCTACAAGATTCTAAGATGTTTCTTAACAACATAACAATACCTTTGACAACTCAACAAGGTACCACTATTTTTTATTAAAAACTCAACAATATATATTAATATAACTAATAAATAAGAATATCAATTTTAATTTTAGTTCTCAAATTCTGATATCAATAATAATTAAAATACAAAAATGAAGTTAAAATGTACCCACCAAAATCCCAGTTAAAAGACAAAAGTAAATGAAGATAATGACACTAAAAATCCAAATAACGGTAGTACCCTTAATAGTCACAAGTTCTCATACAAGCTTGCACATCAAATATATGAAATGAATCAGTTAAACACATCATCCTTCTCAACAAAAATATGAGTATTCGCTTGTCATTTGTGTTTTCAGTAACCAGTTTTTAGGCGTTACCTACACAATTTGACTAAATTACTTTTCTCCGTAAAGAGTGGAGAACTATGATTTTTTCATGCGTGGCTGGTAATCACGACTCAACTAAACTTTCTCATTTCTTCAACGACTGCTCACATGGGCCAATCACCGATGTAGACATTTGATATTCAGATGAACTGAGACATTCCTCCTCCATCAATATTCTGTATTGATATATAATATAAATTTCTACATGACTCCTCTTTCTCCCCACCAAATCCAAATGTCTGATATTGAGTATTCTGATATTTGTTGAATACTCAGGACCACATATTATAAATTTCTACATGACTCCTCTTTTTCCCTACCAAATCTTGATATTTGTTGAGTACAAATTTTTTCTCCGAGGACCACATATTATGGCACAGTTAACCAAAGACTTAGTTTAAGGAGGTGGAGGAGTTGCCCGCAAAGTTATGGAAATTTTGGTTATATTTAGAGAAAATATGACAAGGATTTTTGTAAATCCAAGTTATAGTTGTTAAATCTCAAAATTTTAGGTGTTCTAAAAGTTTTTGATGGTGCTGAATCTATTTTCATTATCAAAAACACTATTCAGACACTGACTCTATAAAATTTTCTGAACTTTTTTACCTGAATTCCGATCACTGTCCAATCAATTCCTCTGCCTCGGTAGACGAGTCCATTCAACACTGTGTTTGTGGGCCTGAATCGGTTCAATTTGATCGCTTTTTATTCCTTTCGTCGTCGGACCAAAGTCGTCGATGTATGCAGGGTGAACGAATCTAATATTATCGTTGTCTCGCAATACTATCCTTGGAGGCTAAGGGACCGTCAATTATTGGACACTAACTCTTAGAAAACCATTTATCCAACATGCTATATTGCAATGAACTTTCATATCTGGATATTTACTAAGATTATTTAATAACGCTTGACAATCCTAATCCTGATCATGAATAATGTTTACCAAATCTTATTATAATTTTAGATTTTAATAGGTAATCATGCTTGTTTACATATACTAAAAAAATTTCTATATCTAAAACATTATTTTATTTCAATCCCAACATTTAACAACGCTTAACAATCTTAATCCTGATCATGAATAATGTTCACCAAATCTTATTATCACTTTAGATTTTAATAAGTAATCATGCTTATTTACATATACTAAAAATCTTTCAGTATCCAAAACATTATTTTATTTCAATCCCAGGCCATTATCTTGTCTTCATTGTTGGATCCTTAGATCTGTTTTCAATATTTATAAAATAAACTCAATGGGAAGCTAAGTTTTATTCAATCAAGCGGATGTTAATTTGGCGTGTGTACACTGTATATCATATTCTTGGCGATTGTTTTTTATATATAACCTAAGTTGGGTTGCCTTTACTGATGTAATTAAAAAGCCAAAATAGGTACAAAAATCAATTCCCACACAACCTTTAATTAAAGTGCATCATAATAGTTCCAGGAGTGCTAATTGTAATTAGCGTTAGAGCTGTACATGAAAATGTCTAACTGAGAGTAAAATTTAACGATAGGACTTGTCGTCAAAAATGGTAGCTAACCACAGTTATAATTTTTTATTGAAAGGTATTTTTTTAATTAAATTTTATTAATGAAAAGTTATTTATTATGAGGATATAAAAGACAAAATTTTAAACAGATCTGACCAAAAACATAAAAACCTAAAACGTCAAAAACAAATTATATAACGACTAAAAAATCCAAATTCCAACCTTCAATATAAATTCTCTTAAACGACTTAATTGAAACCCAATTCCAGCCCTGAATATCAGTTCCCATAAACAACTTAATTGAAACCCTCCAGTTCCCTGAGCGACGGTTGTTGGAAAATGACAATGTAGAGGCTGTCGTTTCACAAACAATGGAAGCGGATTAGAACGACAACCAGTTTCCTTTTTTAAATAAATTGTAAGGATATGTTTCATGAAAAAATTAAGGATAAGAGCATACTAAAGAAACTGAAAAAATTATTCATCTTTCAAGTATAATTATTTTATATTAGCACAGCCATATTTATCAAGGTAAATATGGTTGATATAGGTTGATAAATGTATATCAAGCATATATATCAACCATATTTTCCAATGTGATTGATATACGCCCATAAACTTATATCAACAACATTAATAATTATTATAAGTATTTAAGATTATTAATAACTATATAGAATTATTAATAACTGCTCTAATATATTAACAACCAAATACAAGCATACTAAAAAAACTGAAAAACTATTCACCCTTAATGCATAATTATTTTATATTAATTAGATTTGACTGTCTCATTTTAAATATTTACAATATTTTATCAATTTTAATAATTTATATTACTTTATTTTTATTATTGAATTTTTAAATTTCTTAGATTAAATATATTATATCCTTATTGTTTGGCTTATTATTATTATTATTATTTTAATAATATTTTAGGTTGGTGTTAACATTTTTTAAAAATGTCTTTTATTTTAATTAATGGATTATAATAATATCCTCTTTCATCGTTTTATATTTTAGGGTTACATTTAATGATTAATTTATTAGATTTTTAATAGCCAGTAACCTGTCCGTTGATATTAAAATATTTATAAATATCAACATAATTTATTTTCCAGGCATTCTAATGTAAATATGAAAAGATGTTTAAAGGAATGTAATTTGAACTTTTATCACTTTAAGCTTATAGTAATTAACATATATTGGTGCTCGTTTTCTTTAGAGACTGTGCATTGACGTCGTACCTAAGTGAGTACACACGGTGATTCACCAGAGTGGAGGAAGTAAAAGTGGACCCCATTTGATTCACCATTAACAACTCTCTGAGGGATTGGATGTTCAACAAATGAAATGAATGCATTCGATGCAAGTTGTTATCGCCGGAGATAAGGGAGAGCTCTCATATTACTGTCGTCCCGGGAAGGGAGGAATAAAATGGCTTGAAGAACAAGATTCACAAATATTATAATGATCTGTTCAGAGTCACAACAATCATATTTAGTCATGAAAAATGGCTGGTCGTTCGCCCATGTGCATCCGATTGAAAATTGGAGAATGATGGGCTCCATCGTCAACAGACGATTGAAACGTGTTTTGTTAATGTGCCTGCTTCTCAATCTTTCTCTGTGTTTATGTTTGAACATATGAGAGGAGCCGACTGCAACCCTAGATGACACCGGCTTCCTGCGGGGATTGTTGCAGTGTGCAAGACTATCACCACTCTCTCGCAGATAATAGAATTTTACTGAAAATGAGGTACACAGACGGGCACGAACAAGGCACCTTCCTTCCCTCCAAACAACAGCTTAGGAAAGGTCGCTGGTCACCAGAGGAAGATGAGAAACTCATCAATTATATCACGAACAACGGCCTCCGGGGCCGTTCCTGGAGATGCCTAGCCAAGCAGGCTGGTAAATAATTAGACACCCACTTTGACCCTTAGTCTTCTAAGTAAGACGTAGGTCCATTTGGACAGATTCTTTTAATACCCGTACCCTGAGTATCAAAGTTCAGAAATCAGCTGCTATACAATCAAGGTGGCGAAAATGTCCCCGTGGGCATATCTCTTGTATATGTCCATTAAATAAATGAAATTTTCATAGATCTATGCTATCTGAGATCCAACCTCTTGCCGCTCCTGAATCTAGGCTAATATGAATCTGTTTGTTGAGATCTCCTGTAATATGCATTATTTAGTTGATTTTCTGTTGTTATTACTGTATTATTTAGTTGATTTGTTGTTGTTATTCAAGTATAGATCTATTTTAGATTGGCCCTGATTTTCTTTATTTTTGCGAGGGGAAGGTGGGGCTCTCAATTAGCATTACCTAAATATTGGATCCAAACAACTGTCCATTCATGGCTTGAGAGCGCTTTTTGATGGCAATAAAAGAACAACAATTTTTATGTTCTTTTCTTTCGGTTTAATAAATTTCTGTTTAGAAGGGGTTAAGAGGAAACGAGGATATATTATAATATTGAATCCAATGAAATGCCCATGCAGGTCTGCAGAGATGTGGAAAGAGCTGCAGGCTCAGATGGATTAATTACTTGCGGCCTGGCCTTAAACGCGGCCCAATTTCACCCCAAGAAGAGCAACTGATCATACACTTCCAATCCATTCTGGGTAACAGGTTTGTTTTTGTTTTCCTCTACTCTGAGGCTTTCCTTCTGAGAATTGTTCTATCACATGAGAACCCGCCGGTCCCTCACTTAAATCTCTGATATCAATAGCAGTAATTATTCTATCACATGAGAGACTTCTTGTCCATCAGTAAACTCCGCGAAATCTTTAGTAGTAGTTGTTCTGGGAGTCCGCCCACTCGTCGGTATTTTAACAGTTTCACTTTGTTGGTGCCAAGTCAGCCCATTAACCTGGGGGTTGAGTGGTGCAGGTGGTGTCAAATTGCTCCCAATTTGCCAGGACGCACAGACAATGAAATCAAGAATTACTGGAATTGTTGCATCAAGAAGAACCTGCTAAAACACAGCCTCTCCTCTTCGTCCATTGACGCTAACGGCAACGCTGACACTAAAACTAATACCAAATCAGTGTGTGTTCGTCCTCATCCTCCTTTTTGTAATGCCTATAAGTCGTCTCACACTACCCAGCCGTTGCACGCCATGCCTGAAGGGTACCCGTCACTTCTTGATAACAGCTTTAATAAGGTGACCAGTGCAGAAAATCGGCACGCTTGTGTTCCCAACCTATTGGAATTAAAACAAGAACAAGTACTAGAGGATGAAAATCGTGTATTTTCTTGTTCTCAGGTGTGGATTGATTCTTGCTCTCACACCAATCATCACACTCTTACATCTCCGAGTCTGCAAAGCAAAGGCCCATTTTGTAAGGCATCAACATCAGCGAAATGCGACCAATTAGTAGACTGGGAGACAACACTGGCGCCTTATGAAACCCTAGAGTTCGCCATCACCATTCCTGCTCTGGTTGAGATCAGCGATTCAGCTAAAATTGAAAATGATGGCGACATCATCAATGAAAATGAGATGATGATGGACCACTTGTCATTGACAGCATATTCTTCTGGAATTACAACATGGAGCGCTAATGGCGATTCAAACACAACAGTTTTTGCTGATGTCTATCATGATGCCTTTAACGCTCATAAGGGCGCATTTAGTATTCTGGAAGATTGCACGAGCCAGCAGGACGAGAAGAGAGCTATTCGGTCATGCCCGCCAGTTAATTCTCCGTCCCAATTTAGCGCAGCAGCAATAACATGCGCCAACGTTTATCAGTACTCTAATGTGCAGGGTCCGGGTGATTGCCAGGATCATCTCATTTTGAAGAACAGTGAGGTCAATTTGGACAGACGGGTGCAGGATGGTGATCAATGGGAATGCTCATCAATTCCCAATAAAGAAGAAAAGGCAGCGCCACCTCCTACAATGCTAGGAGGAACAGGCAGTGCAACGTTCGATTTTGAGTGTGGAGGTGAAGCTTTTGGTCAAATAAACACTTGGGCAGAGGACCATCTGTACAGTATCTCTACTGATGCGGCTGTTTCTTCTGAGATCGATACAGTGCTATCGAACTGGATGGGGATGTATTGACCATTTGCGTACTGCGTTTATCTCTCATTTCCGCTATGGGCTTTGATGTTTGATTGGATGTTATAAAATATAGGACTCTAATTTTCTCGTACAAAAAGGGGAGTGAGTTTATTTCAGAACCATTGAAACATAAATGCAGTCTGACATTGCCGGAGTATAGCCGTTTGTTTGCATTTATATTTCTTTCAAAATTGATTTTGGAGTTTTAGCAGCAAAAAAATTGTTATTTCCCTTGCATATCAGAAGCATTTATGTTTCAATGGGGTCTGAAATAGTACTCGCCCCGATAGCTGGCCTATTCACACTTCTACTCCCAAAATCAAATGTATGTCATCCGCTTACGTCTTTCGATTACGTCATTTGTTTAGCTATATAACGGTTGCTGCTGCTGCAAGGGTTTAATCTGTAGGTTAGAAATAACCTAATCGTACAGCAATTGGAACTTTATATTTTAATCCATTTGTTTCCAATTTTATTTGAATTTGGAAATTTTTAAATGGTTGATTGAAATTGCACTATTGAAATGTTTAATTAAAATCACACTTCGGGATACGAAATAGCAGATTTAGTTTGTAAAACCGTGAAATATAAAAAATTGTAAACTGTGTAATTGTATATAAATTTTTACAAATCCTTTGAGAAAATTTTGCAGATATTTTTGAAATGTCTGTGGTCAATATTCAAGGTTTTGAATGCACTAAACATTTTGTTTTGGTGCTCTATAATACAGTATAGTACAATTTTATGAATACATGATCTGGAAAAGTATTAGTTTAAGTGAGTGAGGCTCTATTCTAAATTCCACTATGAGTAAATATTCTTTACCTCTAAATGAAAACACTAGATAACATGATCTCCACAGCCAATGACGAATTCGCTGATTTTGAATGGAAAGATGGCAATGTAGTGGTAGCACAAGTAAAGTCACCCTCCAAGTGTCATGTTCAGAATGCATATTTTGTTTTTCTTCTGGGGAATTTGCTGATGAGTACAATCATAGATATAGGTTGGGCAAAGCAAATTCAAAGAATCTCAGACGAAAAAAAAAAGAGATTATGTATAACCAATTAGGTTGTCCTCGTGAGGTTTAAGAATTATATATATATACATAATAAAATGTGAATATGAAATTAATTTTATATTAGAATGTTGAATATCTAAAGTGAGAGAAAAATATCACATTTATGATAAGTAAATATTTTTTTGATTTGATTTACAATTGCATTTATGTGTTTGAAAAAAAATCAGAAAATTATTTATAAATCACTATTTTTAATGAGTGAAAAGAAAATATATATATATATATATATATATTACTAAAAAAATATTTTAAAATTATAATTTAATATAAGTTGTATTTAGTAAATATATTTATAATTATAATTATAAAGCTTTGTTTATATTTTATAATATATTTTTTATTTAATCTGAGTTAGTGAATGCATTTATTTAACCATATTGAAAACTTAACATTTTATATGGAGTATAAATTATTAGCCCTTATCTCTAATCTCCTGTCATTTTAACCTAGCAAAATATTAACAATTAGTGAAATTACAAATATTTGAAATTATTATAATACAAACATTTTGCAATAGGATAAATAAAAAAATTTCATTTTTCATTTAAATTAATAATTAAAATCTTAAAACAAACTCCATCTAAAAAATTAGACTTTTCACTCGTCAAATATAAAATGCAGTGATAACTAATATAATATTCAAATATAAAGACTTATTGAATTTTTTTATTATTATTTGTTAATAATAAATATAATATTTTTTTAATTTAATTTTTTTAATTTTTATTACCGTAAATTAATTGAAAATTTAATCTATTATCAAGAAACTTGTTGAGATGTCGTTCATTCAAACTTCACTAAATTAAAATACCATGTTTAACAAATCTATAACATAACTTTTTAAGGAAAAATACATACCTCTAATTATTATATTCTATCGTTAAATTATTATATATAATATTGTGTAGATTTTGATTTTTGATCATGTAAATGCTAACCAAATAGTTCGATTATTTGTGATATTTCAAAGTTTAATGTTTAAGTGTTTTATTTGTGAAATATTTATTTCCATGTTTAAGTGATTACCTTATGAAATATTATTTATAAATTAGAAGTGAATAATTTTTTTATTGTATTAGATATGTGATAAATTTAAATTTTATTTTTAAGACAATGATATGTGAATATTTATTTTGATTTGGCTGTTTGTCTAAATTGTTTTTTCTTTTTTACACTCACTATGGATGTGATTGAAGTATGGAAATTAAGTTTGTCTAAATTGTATTTTATTTATTTTTATCTATGTTGTATGAGTTTTTGGAATGTGGGAACTTTGGAAACTTGGGTACGGGTGTCGAGAACGGTTAAAATTTAAGGAAAATGCTAATCAAGAGCGGTAATATTATATAATAAAAATATTAAAAATTAGGAAATCCATATAAGATTCCTTCTTTCTCCAAAAATGCATACCTTCGAGAACACAAGTAAACAAATCGTATTTTTGCATGGACAGTATAAGACAAATGAGATAAGATGCTTTAAAAAGAAATGAGTTTAACTTTCTCAATGTTTAAGTGAACTCACATTTTTTATTTAATTCATAATATGGTCAACTAAATTATAAAAACTGTTTTCCATCTCTTCTTGATCTCTTCTTGATGATGATGGGTTGTGATACTTAGCCCAAAACATCGAAAAAACAAGAAATCCATGTAGGATTCCTTTCTCCAAAAATGCATACTTACGAGAACACATATAAACAATTATTATCCTTGCATGTAAGGGATAAGCTAAATGAGATAAGATGCTTTGAAAAGAAAGAATTAAAATTTCTTAATGTTTATTTGACTTCACATTTTTATTTAATTCATATTATGGTTAGTTAAATCATAAAAATTCTTTTCTATGTCTTCCTCATGATAGGTTGTGATACTTAGCCTGAAACGTCAAAAAAATAAGAAATCCACAATTCTTTCTTTCTCCAAAAATGCATATGTACTAAACACAAATAAACAAATTGTATCCCTACATGGAAGGGATAAGCTAAATAAGATAAGATGTTTTAAAAATAAATAAATTAAACATTCTCAATGTTTAGCTAACCTCACATTTTTATTTAATTCAAGTTATAGTCAACTAAATCATAAAAAATATTTTCCATCTATTTTCAATGATAAATTGTGATACTTAACCTCAAATATTAAAAAAAAAACACAAAAATGCATACAAGATTCATTCTTTCTCCAATTTTTTTGTGACATGTTAATATTTAGTTTCCAACAATAATTAAATATTATATTTATCACTAACACCAATCAAACACAAATACTATTTAATTTGCTATATATTAAATAAAGAAACATAACATTGTAATTCTAATTCAAATAATTTTTCCACTCATCACATCCTAAGTAATAAACAAAATACACAAACTCTTAAAAGCCATAAAATACTAAATATGTAAACTAAAACAAATTGTTTCGCATACTATCACTATGATTTGAAATGAGGGCATGAAGAAGCTCTAGGTTGTAAAACCAATTTACCCATAGCTAAAGGTTATGTTAGTTGCGAAATATTATTACATGATGCACCAATATTTGGTATCCAATTGATATACTGCAGGTAGAGTTTATTTATATAATGTAATAGAATTCAAATATTGCATCATATTATTGTATTATTTCTATATATAATATTAAATATATTAAATAAATTAATTAGTGTTTTTCATTAACATTACTATTGAACAAAAATGCATTAAAAAATATAATCCAAAACATGATTTCAAAACATAATTTTATGGAAACTCAAAGGAGAAGAAAACTTTGTTGATTATAAAGCTTATTAATTAAGAAGTTGATTATAAAAGGGTGAGCTATATTTATTGCTTTATACAATATTAAATAAATTAACTAGCGTTTCTCTTTAACATTACAATAGAACAAAAATACATTAAAAAGATATAACACAAAACATAATTTTATGGAAACTCAAAAGAGAAGAAAACTTCATTGATTACGAATTTTGTTGATTAGGAATTTTATTGATTAAGAAGTTGATTATAAAAAAGTGATCTATATGCAGATTTGGTATAATATTAATAAATGATAAGTAAATTTTAGATATTCATGGTTTAACGACAATATTTATTTGTTGTGAGAGAAACTCAATATATTCTTCTATTTCAATCATTAAGAATATTACTTCCTTGACTTATCATCTATTCTATTTTTATTTTTCATTTTTCCTCCTGCTTCCTTTTGCTTTTCACTAGGGGATTCCATTTTAATGGGGTTTCCTTAAAAAAAACCATCAGAATGATTCATTTCGACTCCTAAATAAATTTTGAATATTTTCTCCACTTTCTTCCCCAAAACACTAAATTTTTATTATAAACAAATGTTCTTAGTGATCAATGAGAACTATGCCATGCATTTGATGAGTTATGTGATACGATAATTAATTATTCCTTCCTCTTATTTGTGAGTTTTATTTTGGCATATGCTTAATGTAAATGTGGCATGCATATCTATATAATTTTATTTAAGAACTATAAAAATGTGATTTTCATTATCTAAAATAATAAAATTTGTGATTTGTTAAGAGTCAAAAAAATAAAAAAATATTACTAAAAATAAAAAAATATCAACAATCCACTTATAATTAAGTATTTTTATATTTTTTCATTATATATTGATATTTATTTTTCCTTTTTAACTTTTTATTATTTTTATTTTAAAATATATTTTCTATTTCATTATCACCTTGATCATTAAAATTACACTTGCATTACAACTAACCTATTTCACCTAACCTATGACATAGACGAATTTAACCACAAGTTTTGGACCATAAACCTTTTTCATTAACTAATTCCTTGACAGAAGACCTTATCCTTTAATAAAACACTGTCTTCGACTACTACTTTTTTTTAAAGGGGGGCTAAGTCCCCTTGAAAAAGCTATTGATATTTAATTTTCCTTTTTAATTTTTTATTATTTTTATTTTAAAATATATTTTCTATTTCATTATCATCTTGATCATTGAAATTACACTTGCATTACACCTAACCTATTTCATACGACATAAACGAATTTAATCACAAGTTTTGGACTATAAACCTTTTTCATTAACTAATTAGACCTTATCCCTTAATAAAACACTGTCATCGACTACTACTTTTTTTTAAAGGGGGGGCTAAGTCCCCTGGAAGAAACTTTTATTATTAGACCCGATTTGTACAATATTTTACATATAGATCAAACATCACATCAATCACATTTTTAACTCCAATAAAGCTGCACTATCATATTTTTAACTCCGATAAAGTTGCACTATGATAGCTTGCCTAGCACCACATCAACAGGGATCGATTGTGAGTGGGGTGCGAGAAAGCCGACAACCCCCACTACATGAACCATGCACTCAGCGGCATTAACAAACGATGTCTCGAGTGCCCATACTAGGCAAGAAACTCAATTATAATAGTAAACATGTCCTTTATGGAGTTTGAACATGAGTGTCAACAATTCTTCCTCCGGACTAGAATAAGCCTCATTGACATTCATATTTTCATTTTTTTTAATTGTTACACCATTCAATTTAATTTATTAAAGTTTATTCCATTTTTATTATTCCTTTTCATATATTTTTTTCTAACGAACTTTTAAGGATTTTTCTTTTTCAAAATTTTCAAATGTTTTTGCCCTTTTTTATATCTTTTCATTTATTTCTTTATGTCAAATGAATTTGACATTTAAATGATTTTATTAATTTATCTTAATTTGCTTACATAAAAATATTATTTAAATTTATTTTTTTCACAAAAAAAAAATTATATCATTTACCACAACTTATTCATATATTATAATATTTATATCATTCACCAGAACTTACTTATGTATAATAATAATTTTTTTAATATTTATAATTTATTTATTTATTTTCAATTTACCATGACATATCCCTACCAAACCCTACCAAAATAATATCCTCAGTAAATTATCATCCTTACCTTAATATATTTGAGAAAGTTGACTTATTTAACCATCCTCAACTTAAATAATAATCACCCTCATTTATAATGCACATAAACTCAGATTCATTACTAGATATTATTTAGGAAAAAGGGAAAGTTGACTCACTTAACCAACTTCTATACTTGAGAAAGTTGACTTATTTAACCATCCTCAACTTAAATAATAATCACCCTAATTTATAATGCACATAAACTCAGATTCATTACTAGATATTATTTAGGAAAAGGGGAAGTTGACTCACTTAACCATCTTCTATTAAAAATTTGAGAAATTTAACCAAATGCATCATTCAACTCTTCCTTCTTTAAATTTCAAATAACCTTAAGCGACTGTACATCTTCAGTTATGTCAGTAGGTACCAAAAAAAGACATTACGGAGAATAATATGCAAAAAAATCACTTTTAAGACTTTACTCTTTAGATTTTTAGATCACCCTAAAATCCTTATCTCAATCGAACCACAATTCTCTCATTATCTCATTTAATACGTCATTATTATCTCTTCATTGAAAGGACTGGCCGATAAATGCAATGTAAATAGAAATGATAGGATGTAGGGTTAGAATTTCAAAACAGAATCGTTTTTCAAATTCGAGGGTTTTCATATATTTTCCTGATTTGTATTTAATAACGAGTAAAAATTTTGACAGGTTTATAAAATTTTGAACTATATTCGACAGACAAATCACTCCAAGATGAACAAATTGTTCATCAAATAACGGACAAATCACCTATGACAAACAAATTGCCCATCAAATTCCATCTGTAATAGGATGATACATCGTTACATTGCTATAACAACATATTTTACTGGCTAAAGGCTGAAACAAGCACGTTACAATTCTCCACTTCACTGTGCAACAATCAACATGTGACTTAGTGCGCTAAACACTCAAAATGGAACAAGGCGGATAAGTGTTCCAGCGGAAGCATCACACAAAAACAGCATACTCAACTAAACATGTATCCACAACTGAAAGCTTGCGTCCATATGATAATGATTCAACCGAAGTATGAGAAAGTTATGCAGATGAGCAGCAACCGAAAACAAAACTGCCAATACATATAAACCAGCCAAAGTAGCTACTTCCAAGACCAGCACCATACAAAGAAGGTGTCCATGGTGAGCTAGTGCCAATAAGCTGGAAGGACTTAAATATGACCAATATAACCATACAAAATGATGGTTTGTCGAATATAGTGTGTTTGTATTTCTGCCATCAACCATATATAGTAATTGCGCGAGAATTTTGCTGATCAAATTCTGGCATTGGCATTGTTTAAATTAAAATGATGTGATGATTTCTCTAACACATATATAGAAGCAACGTATGAATATGTTCCCACTCATTAGGGTTAGCATTAGCAGTTCCTCCAAAACATACACTTAGGTTATTTGCCAGTGTATCAATATGTGTATAAGTTCCAGCATCAGCTTACGTTCCAGTAAATTCACCAACATTTATGCACAGATTGGTGGCTTTTAAATATTGCATTGCGGTCAGTTTCTAAGTATTTGTCGTGCAGGAATTTTTAAATAAAATTGTGAGCAGCAATTTGCTTTGCGCTCTCCCTATAAGAAAATGCGAAGATATCTGCACAAGTTGCCATGGTTAGCAGACCTTCTCAATCTTAATTTTGCTTCATTAATTACATCAAATCCGTGAACACAATCCATGAAGACTTGGATTGTTAGCTGGACTATCTTTCTCTGCAGTATTGTTGGTTGTGGAGTCTATCAGAACAGCGCC
Source organism: Pinus tabuliformis (assembly GCA_031772625.1). Lineage (NCBI taxonomy): Eukaryota > Viridiplantae > Streptophyta > Pinopsida > Pinales > Pinaceae > Pinus > Pinus tabuliformis. Next base: position 675,720,390 of record CM062817.1, read on the forward strand.
ATCGTATCCCTGAAACCACATCCCATTTCAAAATTAAGGCACTATAGTCTATAATTTCGTTTGTATTGACTTAGTTACAGATTGGGCGGAATAGAATGTCAGTTTTATGGTTTTCTTATTTTTCAGTACTGAAAAGCTCCGGCATAGCTCTATATAGAATTTGTTTTTCAGGATTTTTTTCAACATAATCATCATGTTTTGTGAATAAAATTACATAATCATCATGTTTTGTGAATAAAATTCTGCGAGAAAATTATCATTAAACCCTCCCAGCCACCCAAACTATACATCATTGGCTCAGTTTTATGATTTTCGCTCAAAACAAATACGCCAAAAATTGCAAGAATCAAACGAAATATTGTGATTTCTAACCTTGGTGTCTGTGCATTTTGATTGGGGTTATGAACGAAGGATGATCGTAAAGCTTCTCCTGCTTCTGCTCTGCCTGTTCTGCTTATAGTTGCGTTTCCAGTTCCGTGCGCGACGGTGGTTGGAATGACAAGTTAGAGACCGTCGTTTCAAAAACAATGGAAGCGGATTGGAACAACAACTAGTTTAGTTTTTTAAATAAATTATAAGGCCACGGTTTCTGACAAAGAGAGAGCATGGACGGACAAACACAGAACAGAAAACACATTCAAACAACTCACACACAACTTGCTTGATTCATCACCGAGCTTGGCAATTTATACACAGTTTTCAGCTACGAGTAAACATTAACTGCACCGGATGAATAGTGATCGGTGCCATCTAAACAGTGATCGGCGCTAACTTAACAGTGATCGGCGCTGATCGTGATTAATGCTTGACACCTCCCCTTAATCACGATCTACATGTTAACTTGCCTGCCCGTCTAAGTCTCAGCTAGGCTTACAACATAATTTGGATTTTCTACAATGTACAACTTATTTCTACACATTTCAAATTTAACCTTTCCAAGAGGCTTGGTGAATATGTCAGCCACATTTTCATTTGTATTACAATATGATAAGTCAATTTCTTTTGATTGCAATTTTTCTCTTACAAAATGATGTTGTGTCTCAATGTGTTTTGTCCTTGCATGATACATAGGATTATTTGCCAATTTGATAGTGCTTTGATTGTCACATCTGATTATTGTAAGTGCTTTTTGTGTTTCTCCAACATCTTCAAGTATTCTCCTAAGCCATATTGCTTCACAGGTAGCACTGCATAATGCTTTATATTCAGCTTCAGTGGATGACAATGAAACAGTTGATTGTTTCTTACTGCTCCATGATATTGGTCCTGAACCAATGTTGAAAACGTATCCAGTAGTAGATTTCCTATCATCTGGATTTCCAACCCAGTCAGAATCAGAATAACCTGCCAATTCAACATCAAATTCATCAGTATACATAATACCAAAATTAAGTGTTCCTTTCAGATATCGAAGGACTTTCTTTGCTGCTTTCCAATGGCTTTCACAAGGCTTAGCCATGAACTGACTAAGTATGCTGACAGAATATGCTATATCTGGTCTGGTAGTGGTGAGATAGTTCAGACTTCCCACCAGTTGACGATACATAGTTGCATTCACCTCTTTGGTTCCATCATCACTGCACAATTTGACATTCTGTTCTAAAGGAGTAGATGTTGCTTTGCATTCAGTCATATTGAATCTTTTAAGGATTTCCCTTGTATATTTGCTTTGTGTGATCAATGTCTTACCAGGTTCCCTCCAAACTTCAAGACCTAAACAATAATGCAATTCACCAAGATCCTTCATCTCAAATACATGTGACAACTGATTTTTGATTTCTTCAATCAACTTGCATGCATTTCCTGTTATGATAAGATCGTCAACATATACAGATATTAAAGCAACATTCTTGTCTTCATCTTCCTTGATGTATAAGTTAGGATCATTCTTGCTTCTCATAAAACCTTTCTCATCAAAGAAAGAATCAATTTTCACATACCATGATCTTGGTGCTTGTTTTAAGCCATATAAAGCTTTCTTTAACCTGCAAACCAAATGCTCATGTCCCTATTTTACAAACCCTTCAGGCTGGACTAAATAAACTTCTTCTTTTAACTCACCATTCAAAAATGCAGATTTGACATCTAACTGATGCATTTTCCAATTATATTTTGTAGCTAATGCAATCATAATTCTAATTGTGTTCATCTTAGCTACAGGTGCAAAAGTATCTTCATAATCAATTCCCTCCTTTTGTGAATATCCTTTAGCAACCAATCTAGCTTTATATTTATCAATACTTCCATCAGCATTAAATTTAGATTTATAAAGCCATTTACATCCTATGGGAACTTTATTTTTAGGCAATTCTGTTAATTCCCATGTGTCATTTTTCACTATAGAGTTATATTCTTCATTCATTGCATTTCTCCATTCTTCATATTCTTTAGCTTCATCAGAGCTTGAAGGTTCTACAACATTCATAATCTGAGACATTAATGCATAATCTTTATACTTTACAGGTACTTGACTTTGACGTGATGACCTTCTTGGAGTTTTACTGCTTTCATCTTTCTTTTGGCTTTGCAGAGTCTCCTCTCCTCTCTTTGGAGTGTCATGACTGCTTGATGCTACTTGTTCTTGATTTTGTACCTGTTCCTGTGCTTGTTCCTGTTCTTGTTCAACACTTGTGTCTAATTTGACATAATCATCAATATTATGCCATGCACTATTATTTATTTTATTACCTTCATTTGCATTCTCATGAAACACCACATCCCTACTTGCAAGCAGTCTATGAGTACTGGGATCAAACAACTTGTATGCTTTCTGATTATCACAATAACCAATAAATATGCACTTAATTGACTTTGCATCAAGTTTTCTTCTTTCATCTTTTGGAATATGAGCAAATGCCTTGCAACCAAAAACTCTTAAATGACTCACTTTTGGTTTGTACCCATAAAATGCTTCAAAAGGTGTTTTAAGCTCTAAACTTTTGGTTGGACTCCTATTTTTCAAATAAACAGCAGTATTAATGGCTTCAGCCCAAAAAACATTAGAGATATTTTTACCTTGAAGCATACTACGTGCACATTCAACTAGTGTTCTGTTTTTCCTCTCAACAACTCCATTTTGCTAAGGTGTATGTGGCACTATAAATTGTTGCTGAATCCCATTGCTTTTACAATATTGATTAAATTCTCTTGATTTGAATTCTCCCCCTTGATCAGATCTCAAGATTTTGATGTAATTACCAGTTTGTTTTTCTACCATATTCTTAAATTCTTTAAAGTACTCAAAAACATCACTCTTCTTTCTTATGAAATAAACCCATGTATATCTAGATCCATCATCCAAAAAAATAAGAAAATACCATGCTCCACCAATAGATCTAGTTTGCATAGGTCCACATACATCAGTATGAATTAATTCAAGTATTTCCCTTTGCCTTTTTTCTTTATGTATAGGAAATTCCTCCCTATGTTGCTTGCCAAGTACACATGCCTCACATTCAACATGATCATTTTTCAAGATAGGAAGACCTTCAACCATAGTGTTCTTTTGTAGTAGCATTAAATCTTTGTGATTTAGATGTCCATACCTTTGATGCCATAAATCTACTGTTGATATTGCTGTAGATGCTAATGCTTGATGACTTTTCCTGGTCACATCCAACTTATACAAGCCTCCAACTCTGGTTCCTGTGGCAATAACCTTGTATTTATCTTGAATGTCTTTCACTACACACTGTGATTTAACAAATTCCACCTTCAAATCTTGGTCAGTAATGGTAGAAACAGAAATTAAATTCTTTTTTATATCAGGGACATACATCACATTATGAATCTATTTCTCTTGTCCATTAGGCAAATTCACACCTATTACTCCATAACCTTGAACTTTAAGTGATTTGTTATCTCCTAGGCAAACATATGTTCCATCAATATTTTCATGATATTCATCAAACCACTCCTTATTACAAGACATATGGAGTGATGCACCAGAATCAATGAACCAAGCATTCTTATCATCATTTTCCACAGACAATGCAGCATCAGAAACAAACAATTTAAGATTTTTAAATCCATCATTGATATCTTTGTCCACAAAATTTCCATTATGCCTTCTGTTTCTCTGCCTAGACTCATTATATTTCCTTTTATAGCGATCTTTAGAATGATGCCCAGGTTTGCCACAATAATAACATTCATCATTTCTCTTTGGAAATTTAGACTGTATCATACCTTTTTGTTTTTCTTGAAACTTGCCTCCTTTGTTCTTGTCCCATGGCTTGCCTCTGTATGGATATTTTCCCTTAGCCAACAATGCCAAATCTGAACTGCTAGAGCCCAAATTAAAGTTCTTCATCCTCTCCTCTTCTTGTAGAAGAATTCCTGTCAATTCATCAAATGAAGGGGGTTTCTCTCTAGCTGCAAGACTTGAAACAAAAATTTGATAATCTTGCACTAAGCCATTTAATATGATGGTGACTAAGTCAGTATTAGAGACCTTTTCACCAATATCTCCTAAATTATCACTTAAATATTTGACACGAGATATGAAATTGCTTATATTTTCATTTGCTTCCATTTTTAGAGATAAAAGCTTAGTCTTCAAAAACAAGATTCGGTTTGTATTTGCTGTCTCATACAAACCCTTCAACATATCCCATGTTTCTTTTGATGTCTTGCAATCTCTGATGTGAGGAATAATATTGTCCTTTACGGACATACGCAGCAGCACCTTTGCTTTTGTCTCCCTTCTCTCCCAATCTGGAATAGAACCTGCAACAGTGGGTTTGGGCTCATCCCCACTCACAATGGACCACAAATTATTTCCTTCTAAAATAGTCATTAACTTAAATTTCCAGTTCACATAATTTTCTCCATCAAGTTTGGTGGATTCATTCATATAATTATCAAGCAACAAATTTGCCATGATAAGAAGCTTTCTGCAATCACCAAAATGCCACCAAATCTAAATTTTCCACCACTTCAATAATTAATTTCCTTAATTAATCACTAATAATAACAACCCCTTTTTTTACTTATTCCTTAACAACCATGGCCTTTGTTTTTTTTTTTAATAACTCCATACTTGAAAAAAAGGCACAAAACATTATATAACCATACGTTATGATTCTTTCCTTCCAAAGCGACCTTAGAGAATTAGTCCAATCTTATAAAGTCACTTCAAAAATGAGTCTTTTCTTCTAACACGGCCTTAGAGAATTAGTCTTCAATAAAACATGTTTATAGCTAGAACCAACTTCTCAGAAATGTTCTCATTTTCTACTAGAAATTAGAGAATGCATAATCAAACCGCAGGCTATCATTTTCTCAGAAAAACATATGCTGCAATTTTTTTGTTACAACCATATACGACACACAGTTTTATATCAGCAGAAACACAAACCTCCTTACTTCAATCCGAAGACAAGCTTTGCCCTCCGTCCAGCACACAAGCAAATTTCTCCACGGAGCTCCCTTGAAATCCTCGACTCTTATTTTCTTGAGAGAAAACGGCTCCGCCTAACTCCTTCAGCCAACAGCTTTCTCAATCTGACTCTGCTTCTCCTCGCAGCGCCTTTACCAATGACTTTCTCAGCCCAAACTTCAATTGCACTCTTCTCCAATGCAGAAAAAACTCTCACAGCCGCACCACTTGCATCAATAAACTCTGAACACTCAACACTCGTCTCTCACAAGCTAACACAACGTCACGCTCTTAACGCTGGTCTCTCACACGCTCACACAACCCCACGCTCTCAACACTGAGAGATGGCAGCACCGTATAACAAAAAACTCTCACAGCCGCACCACTTGCTCTGATACCATGACAACGAGAGAGCATGGACGGACAAACACAAAATAGAAAACACATTCAAACAACTCACACACAACTTGTTTGATTCATCACTGAGCTTGGCAATTTATACACAGTTTTCAGCTACGGGTAAACATTAATTGCACCAGATGAATAGTGATCGCCGCCATCTAAACAGTGATCGGCGCCGACTGAACAGTGATCGGCGCTGATCGTGATTAATGCTTGACAGTTTCATGAAAAAAATTAAAGAAAACAGCATGCTAAAGAAACTGAAAAACTATTCACCCTTAAGCCATAATTATTTTATATTATTTATATTAATTAGATTTCACACATCTCATTTTAAATATTTACAATATTTTATCATTTTATATTTACAATATTTTGTCATTTTTAATAATTTATATTATTGGATTTTTAAAATTTCTTATATTAAATTTATTGTATCTTTATTGTTTGGCTTATTATTATTATTTTAATAATATTTTAAGATGTTGTTAATATTTTTTTACTGTTATATTGTTTTTATTTTTAGTTAAAAAATATGATTTTTACTTATTTTTGAGAATTCTAAATAGGTTTTATAAAGTTTTTGAAAAAATTAAATATTAAACTAAATATTTTGAAAATCAAAAATAATTTTTGATTGTTCATTTATATGAAATGACTAATTATATGGTGTTTAAAATTAAATTGTCAAAAAAAAATTAAAAACAAAAATTAACAGTTAATAAATAGTACATTTATCAAATCCAAATATTTATGAAAACGAATTGTCATTATATAAAGTACCAAACCAAGTGTCATAACATTTAACATTTAATAAATAGTACATCTATCAAATCTATTTTAATATTTATTTTTATTATATACATTTTCTAATAAAAATATACAAGATAATAGATATAGTCATTAATATATTATATTATATTATTTTTAATCTGAGAGTTTTTAATTTTAATACCTATTTACAATATTCATTTAAATTAATTTATTTTTTATGTTTAACTTTATTCCCTTTTATATTTTATAAAAATTAGTAGATAAAATATTTGTTGACATCACATGTAGATATAAATTTTCTATTTTATTCTTTTAAGATGTAATTTAAAGTTGTTTTTAAGATATCATAGCTCATTCTCAATAATAAGTTTGGTTTTTCTTATCTCAAACATATATTTAACTCACTAAGATGTTTATTTACATCAATAGTATGTAAAGTGCATTTAAGTGGTTCAAGTAAATTTAAAATCAAATTACATTAATTTTATTCTTATTTTTAATCTATTTATATTTATATTAATGTATAATTAGTAGGAAAATTGTTTTAAATCTATTACAAGGTAAATCATTCATTGAATAGTTAGAAATTCTAAGTCATTATGGTGTTCTTATATCTATTTATATTTTGTATATCTTTATTAAATTTGGTCAACTTTAATAATAAGGAATATTTTAGGTACCAACAAAGTTTATAGAACTTAACGATATCAAAATGCATCATAAAAGTGTAAAAAACAAATCTAGAAAGGCTATAGAAACACTATATGAAAAATATTGATATTGTATTTCAAAATTTATATATTTTTAATTTTAATACAATTTTTTACATAATAATAATAGTATTATGTAAATTGAAATTTATAATTACCACCGTAACATACTTCATATATAAATGGTTTTGGAAATTTTTAATTTTACAAATATTTAAATTAATTTAAAATGGCTATCCATGACTTTCTACACCAAAAACAAAAATTAAGCAACAACCCCCCGATATTACCTCTTTTAAATATATCTCTTATTTTTATTAATAAATTATAATAATATCTTTTTCGTCGTTTTATATTTTATGGTTACTTCAAGGACTAATTTATTAGATTTTTAATAGTCGGTAACGTGTCCATTGATTTTAAAATATTTATAAATATGAAGATGATTTATTTTCCAGGCATTCTAATGTAAATATGAAAAGACGTTAATTGAATGTACTTGTAACTTTGATCACTTTATGCATATACTAGTGGGCCCGTGTTAAATCTTCTTTGAGATACGGTGCATTGACGTCGTATCTAAGTGATTACACACGCTGATTCAGCAGAGTGGAGGAAGTAGAAGCAGACCCATTTGATTCACCATTAACAACTCTACCTGAGGGATTGGATGTTCAACGAATGAAGTTAATGCATTCGAACTGAGTTGTTATCGTTCATGAGAGGGAGAGAGAGGGCATTGTGCGGGAGATCTCTCACACTCCGGTCGTCCCGGGGAAGGGAGGAATAAAATGGCTTGAAAAACAAGATTCACAAATATTATATAGATCCGTTCTCAGTCACAACAACCATGGTTGGTCGTTTGCCCATGTGCCCACCATTGAAAATTGGAGAATGAGGGGCTCCATCGTCAACAGACGAGAGAAACGTGTTTTGTTATGTGCCTGCTTCTCAATCCTTCTCTGTGTTTGTGTTTGGACATATGAGAGGAGCCGACTGCAACCCTAAGGTGACACCGGCTTCCTGCGGGGATTGTTGGAGAGTGCAAGACCATCACCACTCTCTCGCAGATAAGAGAATTTTACTGAAAATGAGGTACACAGACGGGCACGAACAAGGCACCTTCCTTCCCACCAAACAACAGCTTAGGAAAGGTCGTTGGTCACCAGAGGAAGATGAGAAACTCATCAATTATATCACGAATAGCGGCCTCCGGGGCCGTTCCTGGAGATGCCTCGCCAAGCAGGCTGGTAAATAATTAAACACCCACTTTGACCCTTAGTCTGCTAAGTAAAACGTAGGTCCATCTGGACAGATTCTTTAATACCCGTACCCTGAGTATCAATGATCAGAAGAAATCAGCTGCTATACAATCAAGGTGGCCAAAACGTCCCCGTGGGCATATCTCTTGTATATGTCCATTAAATAAATGAAATTTTTATAGATCTATGCTATCTGAGATCCAACCTCTTGGCGCTCCTGAATCTAGGCTAATATGAGTCTGTTTGTTGAGATCTCCAGTGACATGGATTATTTAGTTGATTTGTGGTTGTTATTCAATCATAGATCTATTTTAGCTTGGCCCTGATTTTCTTTCTTTTTGTGAGAGGGGAAGGTGGGGCTCTCAATCCTAAATATTGGATCCAAACAGCTGTCCATTCATGCCTTGAGAGCGCTTTTTGATGGCAATAAAAGAACAACAATTTTTATGTGCATTTCTAGGTTCTTTTCTTTCGATTTAATAAATTTCTGTTTAGAAGGGGTTAAGATGAAACGAGCTTATATTATAACATTGAACCCAATGAAATGCCCATGCAGGTTTGCAAAGACGTGGAAAGAGCTGCAGGCTTAGATGGATGAACCACTTGCGGCCTGGCCTTAAACGCGGCGCAATTTCACCCCAAGAGGAGCAATTGATCATACACTTCCAATCCATTCTGGGTAACAGGTTTGTTTTTCTTTTCCTCTATTCTGAGGCTTTCCTTCTGAGAATTGTTCTATCACATGAGAACCCGCCCGTCCCTCACTTAAATCTCTGATATTAATAGCAGTATTTATTCTATCACACAAGAGACTTCTTGTCCATCAGTTAACTCTGAGAAATCTTTAGTAGTAGTTGTTCTGGGAATCCGCCCACTCGTCCGTATTTTAGCTGTTTCACTTTGTTGGTGCCAAGTCAGCCCATTAACCTGGGGGTTGAGTGGTGCAGGTGGTGTCAAATTGCTCCCAATTTGCTAGGACGCACAGACAATGAAATCAAGAATCACTGGAATTGTTGTATCAAGAAGAAGCTGCTAAAACACAGCCTCTCGTCTTCGTCCATTGACGCCAACGGCAACGCTGACACTAAAACTAATACCAAATCAGTGTGTGTTCGACCTCATCCTCCTTTTCGTAATGCCTATAAGTCGTCTCACACTACCCAGCCGTTGCACGGCATGCCTGAAGGGTACCCGCCACTTCTTGGTAACAGGTTTAATAAGGTGACCGGTGCTGAAAATCGGCACGCTTGTGTTCCCAACCTATTGGAATTAAAACAAGAACAAGCACTGGAGGATGAAAAGTGTATTTTCTTGTTCTCAGGTGTGGATTGATTCTTGCTCTCACACCAATCATCACACTCTTACATCTCCGAGTCTGCAAGGCAAAGGCCCATTTTGCAAGGCATCAACATCAACGAAATGCCACCAATTAGTAGACTGGGAGACAACACTGGCGCCTGATGAAACCTTAGAGTTTGCCAATAACTCTGTTGGCTGCGCCATCACCATCTCTGCTCTGGTTGAGATCAGCGATTCACCTAAAATTAAAAATGATGGCGACATCAGCAATGAAAATGAGATGATGATGGACCATTTGTCATTGACAGCATATTCTTCTGGAAGATTGCACGAGCCAGCAGGACGAGAAGAGAGCTCATCGGTCATGCCCGCCAGTTAATTCTCCGTCCCAATTTAGCGCAGCGGCAATAACATGCGCCGACGTTGATCAGTACTCTAATGTGCAGGGTCCGGGTGATTGCCAGGATCATCTCATTTTGAAGAACGGTGAGGTCAATTTGGACAGAGGGGTGCAGGATGGTGATCAATGGGATTGATCACTTTAAAGTTTATGCATATACTAGTGGGCCCGTGTTAAATCTTCTTTGACATACGGTGCATTGACGTCGTATCTAAGTGAGTACACACGCTGATTCAGCAGAGTGGAGGAAGTAGAAGCAGACCCATTTGATTCACCATTAACAACTCTACCTGAGGAATTAGATGTTCAACGAATGGAGTTAATGCATTCGAATTGAGCTGTTATCGTTCATGAGAGGGAGACAGAGGGCATTGTGCGGGAGAGCTCTCACTCCGGTAGTCGCGGGGAAGGGAGGAATAAAATGGCTTGAAAAACAAGATTCACAAATATTATATAGATCCGTTCTGAGTCACAACAATCATGGTTGGTCGTTTGCCCATGTGCCCCACCATTGAAAATTGGAGAATGATGGGCTCCATCGTCAACAGACGAGAGAAACGTTGTTTTGTTATGTGCCTGCTTCTCAATCCTTCTCTGTGTTTGTGTTTGGACATATGAGAGGAGCCGACTGCAACCCTAAGGTGACACCGGCTTCCTGCGGGGATTGTTGGAGAGTGCAAGACCATCACCACTCTCTCGCAGATAAGAGAATTTTACTGAAAATGAGGTACACAGACGGGCACGAACAAGGCACCTTCCTTCCCACCAAACAACAGCTTAGGAAAGGTCGTTGGTCACCAGAGGAAGATGAGAAACTCATCAATTATATCACGAATAGCGGCCTCCGGGGCCGTTCCTGGAGATGCCTCGCCAAGCAGGCTGGTAAATAATTAAACACCCACTTTGACCCTTAGTCTGCTAAGTAAAACGTAGGTCCATCTGGACAGATTCTTTTAATACCCGTACCCTGAGTATCAATGTTCAGAAGAAATCAGCTCCTATACAATCAAGGTGGCCAAAACGTCCCCGTGGGCATATCTCTTGTACATGTCCATTAAATAAATGAAATTTTTATAGATCTATGCTATCTGAGATCCAACCTCTTGGCGCTCCTGAATCTAGGCTAATATGAGTCTGTTTGTTGAGATCTCCAGTAATATGGATTATTTAGTTGATTTGTTGTTGTTATTCAAGCATAGATCTATTTTAGCTTGGCCCTGATTTTCTTTCTTTTTTGTGAGAGGGGAAGGTGGGCTCTCAATCCCAAATATTGGATCCAAACAGCTGCCCATTCATGCCTTGAGAGCGCTTTTTGATGGCAATAAAAGAACAACAATTTTTATGTGCATTTCTAGGTTCTTTTCTTTCGGTTTAATAAATTTCTGTTTAGAAGGGGTTAAGATGAAACGAGGATATATTATAATATTTGAACCCAATGAAATGCTCATGCAGGTTTGCAGAGATGTGGAAAGAGCTGCAGGCTTAGATGGATGAACCACTTGCGGCCTGGCCTTAAACGAGGCGCAATTTCACCACAAGAGGAGCAATTGATCATACACTTCCAATCCATTCTGGGTAACAGGTTTGTTTTTCTTTTCCTCTATTCTGAGGCTTTCCTTATGAGAATTGTTCTACCGCATGAGAACCCGCCCGTCCCTCACTTAAATCTCTGATATTAATAGCAGTAATTATTCTATCACATGAGAGACTTCTTGTCCATCAGTTAACTCTGAGAAATCTTTAGCAGTAGTTGTTCTGGGAATCCGCCGACTCGTCCGTATTTTAACTGTTTCACTTTGTTGGTGCCAAGTCAGCCCATTAACCTGGGGGTTGAGTGGTGCAGGTGGTGTCAAATTGCTCCCAATTTGCTAGGACGCACAGACAATGAAATCAAGAATTACTGGAATTGTTGTATCAAGAAGAAGCTGCTAAAACATAGCCTCTCCTCTTCGTCCATTGACGCCAACAGCAACGCTGACACTAAAACTAATACCAAATCAGTGTGTGTTCGTCCTCATCCTCCTTTTCGTAATGCCTATAAGTCGTCTCACACTACCCAGCCGTTGCACGGCATGCCTGAAGGGTACCCGCCACTTCTTGGTAACAACTTTAATAAGGTGACCAGTGCTGAAAATCGGCACGCTTGTGTTCCCAACCTATTGGAATTAAAACAAGAACAAGCACTGGAGGATGAAAATCGTGTATTTTCTTGTTCTCAGGTGTGGATTGATTCTTGCTCTCACACTCTTACATCTGCGAGTCTGCAAGGCAAAGGCCCATTTTGTAAGGCATCAACATCAACGAAATGCCACCAATTAGTAGACTGGGAGACAACACTGGCGCCTGATGAAACCCTAGAGTTTGCCAGTAACTCTGTTGGCTCAGCCATCACCATCTCTGCTCTGGTTGAGATCAGCGATTCAGCTAAAATTAAAAATGATGGCGACATCAACAATGGAAATGAGATGATGATGGACCATTTGTCATTGACAGCATATTCTTCTGGAATTACAGCATGGAGCGCTAATGGCGATTCAAACACAACAGTTTTTGTTGATGTCTATTATGATGCCTTTAACGGTCATAAGGGGGCATATAGTATTCTGGAAGATTGCACGAGCCAGCAGGATGAGAAGAGAGCTCATCAGTCATGCCCGCCAGTTAATCCTCCGTCCCAATTTAGCGCAGCGGCAATAACATGCGCCGACGTTGATCAGTACTCTAATGTGCAGGGTCCAGGTGATTGCCAGGATCATCTCATTTTGAAGAACAGTGAGGTCAATTTGGACAGAGGGGTGCAGGATGGTGATCAATGGGATTTCTCATCAATTCCCAATAACGAAGAAAAGGCAACGCCAACACCTACAATGCTAGGAAGAGGAGGTACAACGTTCGATTTTGAGTGTGAAGGTGAAGCTTTGGGTCAAGTAAACGCTTGGGCGGAGGACCATCTGTACAATATCTCTACTGATGATGCTCTTTCTTCTGAGATCGATACAGTGCTATCGAACTTGTGATGACCCCGTAAAAATGTGATTATTTAAAAGTTACTACAACAAAAACTGAATTAGAATGATATTGAAGGATTTATTTTCTTTTGAGGATATTCTGTTGATTTTACATGTGCACTAAAATAATGATTAAAAGAATTAATCATGAAGATATCTGAATTCCCAAAAGGGAACTAGAAAAGAAAAGTTAGTTAATAAACTAGAAATAACCACCTTCCCTAACTGGAAGGGTTTCCAGGGAAAAGGGGAGGTTGGTTGAGAAACTCTGGGCTGTAGAGACAGGCAGAGAAGGAGAAAGGGAAGGAAAAACCCTGTATGGACTAAGTCTGGTAAGGACCAGATAGTCAAGCACACAGTGCTGGCTTACTGAGGATAGTAATCCGGTAAGCGGAAGCTTGGGGGGAGACTTAGGTCTCGAAGGACTGGTCTCACGGTTGGGTGGATAACATGCTTTACACAGAGATTTGGTAGGAGACTTTTTCCAGACTCACCTTACCAGTGGAGATCAGGTAAGTAATGGAACCCTCATGTCCCCATAGTTATCTATGTAACTTATAGTGTAACTGTGATTGTCTGTGCAATAATTGTAAACAGTATATAGTGTAACTGTGATTATAGACAGCCTAGCTGTAAAAATCGAAAGATAGTGTAACTATGATTATCTGTACAAATTATAGATAGTATAGCTGTAAAAATCAAAAGACAGTGTAACTATGGTTATCTGTACAAGGTTATCGACAATATATCTGTAAAAATAGAAAGATGGTGTAGCTATGACTTTCTGTGCAAAAGAAAACTATAGACAGTGTGTCGGTAAAATTCGAAGGATAGAGGACTGAGATCATCTGAACAAAGAAGGCAGTATATTTGTAAAACAAACCTTATCTCTACAAGATAAATGGGTTCACAGTCTAGGAGTATCCGAACCAAGAAAACTGGCTATTCATGCAGATAATAAACTCTGGGTCGATATCATATCTTGACCCTAATGATCACAGTCAGCCGTATAGTTCTCGTTATAATCTTAAACAAAATGCCTTTTCCTATAACCTCAACCAGCTGGACGGTGTCAAATAGAGATTTTAATAAGATAATGAGAAGGCATGAATAAACTCTGAACCCCGAACCCGGTCCAACCGTAGCAGGGGGGGTTCTGGCGATTCCATAACAACGGAGAAAACCTAGATAATATCCGAATTTAAAGACCTGAACAGTTGATAGCTGAATATTACAACGGTTAAATATGCGAATCATTACAAAGATGAGCCAAGAGCCATGCAGTAATACCATATTGACATTCCGGTAATATACAACGGAAATAATTAAATCGTGTCAAGGAAGTATCAAGATATACAATAGCACTAAGGCCGCAGAAGTAATGTCTGCTAATAACGAACCAGAAGTCTATAACCATACGGTATAACCGTTATACAACTTCCAGATCCTCAGGGTTTCCTGTCACAGATTACCCATAACTAGTCGACCATACATCTATAAAAATCAGATGCAGGTGCGACAGTTCTTTAACTATATACAGATCTGTAAATACATCAACGATATGGAATAGACCCTTAAATCATACTGTAAACAAAATGCTTGTATGCCGTAATCAAACAAGCAAGATTCCAAAATGAGAAACGCATTACGCATCCGGGTAATAATCAAACCCTATAGTTCATAAAAGAAAACCATTCTTATCAGCATGAGAAATAAACATAAGCGTAACACAGCAGTGAGTTATATTAAAATTATAGGCCGCAAGCCATATGAGTCCAAAGTTAAACAAGCGAGCTGGCTTCCAACCAAGGCTTCATGATAATCATAATACATGGCTATAGCTACAATACATTCAGCAAAACAAAAAAATATTAAACAGCTGTCTAATAGAACCAAGTGAAAACTTCAGCTTCGGGACCAAGGGTAAAAACCCAAATCACTGCAAACGAAGAGGTGCCCAAATTCCGTAATCAGTCCCAGAACATTTAGAACTGGAACAAGAGCATTGGTCCATCATGACCTGCGGCCAACCGTGCAATAATAAGGTCGGGGTCTCATTCTAAGCACAGAGGAAAACCCCTGGCAACCCGAAGTGAGACAGAGGTGAACCAACCGAAACTAAACCCTGGAAACCAGATAAATACCTTTGTAAACTCGGCGGGCCTCATCTGGAGGGATTTTTCCAAAGCCGTAGAAGCTGGGAGATGCCCGTTCACAACCTGTCAAGCAATGGATAAAATATTAGACTTTTGCATAACAATTAAACTCAAAATCGCATCAGATCTTCTAACTGATTGTGTAATTACCTGGCCGATTTGAGAATGAAAAACCATGGAGCGGAAGCCCCTCTGGAGTGGCGCATGTGCCTGGAATAGCGGTGGTCTCGGCGCGGAGCTATGGAGTAAAACCCTTGCAGTGGTGAACAAAGAGCTGGGAATCATTGAGCAGAGTGAGGAAACCTTCGAATAATCCGGAGGAAACCACGTATATACTCTACCTGCCAGCGGTGGAAGCGTGGAGCAATTTTGACCCTTGATCTCATGCAGAAAACGCACACAGTTGATGGAGGCGACATTACCCAAAAGCAGGGCGCAGGAAAGTCCCAAGCTCATCAACCATACCCCTGTCACGTGATCAGGCCGGCGGAATTCAACGTTGTTGCCAGATGTCTAGCGCAGGAGGCGCCAACCAATGTGGGCAGGACAGTCTTGATACGCTCGAGGGGAGATCCTATACCATCGTATCGACAATAGACTATAGACAAGTATTAAACAATGATTAAACATTGGTATGACAAACGTTACCTACCACACCATATACTGCCTCCGGTTAGGCATGTATACGAGGTGGTGGCTATACATGGAAAGTTATATATTTAAATAAAGTGTAGGCGCATAACCATAGTGTGGACACTATATAAAAGAATTTTTTTTTTGTATATATGTATTAGCATGTAGATATGTGACAATTGGTATCAGAGCCCAGATTACCCATACTGTGGCCTCTGGGATGTGAATGAAGTATTAAAGATGAGAAGGTCATTATGACATTGATATTCTTTTTGGGATAACAAAATTGTGCAGGTAGCTCACAATGTTAACTGTTTCATGATCAGACCAGGCCAGGGACAGGCTAGTCAGAGGAAAGAAAAGAGCAACCAAGGTATCACAAAGTAATAGTTAGTATGCAGGGAGCTGGCAGCGCACCGCACAGGTCCGCAGCCAATCGGGGGCCTGCAACAAATCTTGGAGACAACCCAGAGTTGTGGGTGCAGCTGGGTGAAGAGACCCGCAGCACGAATCTGGCCATACTAGAAACAGTTCAAGAGCTGAAAAATGAAATGGCTCGGCTACGGGAGGATAATGCACGATTGACAATGGAGCAGGAAAGGATTTTAAAAAGTTTGTCTGACAAACAGAACCCACCATTAGCTAACCCCAGCGCAGAACAACAGAGAATGACGGAGGAGCAACGTTATCAAGCAGAATCTGAAATCCCTGAAGAAGGAGAGGACCAATTTGATAATGCATCAGAATAGCAGACCTCAAAGCGTCAAAAGGTGGAATTACAAGGAGAATTTCGGAAGATTAAACCCCCACACTACGATGGGGAACAAGAGGAAGCAGCTGAGGCATGGCTAATCAATATGAATAAATATTTTCAGTTATATGAATATGATCATAACTTGAAGGCACGATTGGCTATCTTCCAGTTACAAGGGAAGGCGACACTGTGGTGGGAGGAAGTTAAAATCGTTAAAGGGGTAACCGAACGAACCATAACGTGGGAAAAATTCCAGAAATATTTTAAGGAGAGATACTTGACGGAACGCTTTTATGATGAAAAGGCAAAGGAATTCCATGATCTGCGATTGGGACAGCAGACTATGGATGAGTTCATAAATCGTTTCACATCTTTGCTCCGCTATGTACCCTACCTTAAAGAAGAAAAAGCCAAGGTGCAGCGGTTTGTTAGCAGTCTACCCATGTATATGAGGGAAAGGATTGAATTTGACAATCCTAGAACCATGGATGAAGCTATTCGCAAGGCCAGAATCTGCTACCAGCAGAGCAAACAGAAAGGGGACAGTTCCAACAGAAAATGGAATGAGAAAAAGAATAGTAAAATTGTTGGAAATAGTAGGGGAAGTCGAAGCGGTGGAGTCAAAGGAAGCAGCAAGGGCCAGAACAGTAGAGCAGCACCGAGAGGTTCATTCAGGTCCAAGCCCATCAGTGAAACCAGAATGGGTGAACAACCCGCCAAGATGGATACTGAAGGAATAACCAGACCCCCAGTGCAGTGCTGGGGTTGTGGCGGACCACACTACGTCAAGAATTGTCCGCAAAGGAAGGGAACTGACCAGATATCCCAGATTCATGAGGCATCAACCGTGGGTGACGTAGGACGAAGTATGCCAAGAATTAACGCAGCCTTGGACGACCGCCAGGCAGAATACCAGCCCACCATGGTAGAGTTTGAAGGTAAAATTTTAGACCTTTCCATCACTGTTCTAATTGATCCTGGAGCTACTTTAAGTTATATTAGTCCAAAAATAGTTGAATAGTGTAAATTGCAGCCTGAAAAATTCAGGAACCCTTGGCTGGTACAGCTAGCTACAGGGACTAAAAGACGAGTAATGGCAAAAATCAAAAGTTGTCCTATAGTGATAGCAGGACAGCCAGTAGTGGCAGATCTGAACATGCTTCCACTCGGGTCCTATGATGTCCTAATTGGGATGGACTGGCTAGAAAAGCATTGGGCTTTAGTGAACTGCAAAACGAAGGTCATACGGTACAAGGATGATGCTGGAATAGAACAAGAAATGTAGGGAATTAAACGACCAGTGCAGGTCCGGCCAATCACTGCATCTCAGCTGGCAAAATGCATCCGGAATAGATGCCAAGTGTATGCTATTCAGGTGGGCTATGCAGAAACTAAGAATAAGGTAAACCCGTTAGACCACCTCCCGATAATAAAAGAGTTCGCAGATGTATTTCCGGAGGAAATTCCTGGACTACCTCCAAAGAGGGATATAGATTTCACCATTGAGTTAATACCAGGAGCTGCTCCAGTTTCGCGGACACCTTATAGAATGAGTGTACCTGAGTTGACTGAGTTGAAAATGCAACTACAAGAATTGCTGGATAAAAATTATATCCGCCCCAGTGTATCTCCATGGGGAGCTCCGGTATTATCTGTCAGGAAGAAAGACGGAACTCTGCAAATGTGTATTGATTACCGGCAGCTGAACAAGCTCACAATTAAAAATAAATACCCCTTACCTCGGATCGATGAGCTTTTTGATCAAGTCAAGGGGGCGACAGTATTTTCTAAAATTGATTTGCGATCTGGTTACCATCAAATCAGAATTAAAGAAGAGGATATTGCTAAAACAGCCTTCAGGACTTGGTATGGACACTACGAGTTTGTAGTGCTGCCTTTTGGATTGACTAATGCACCCACCACGTTCATGTGTTTAATGAACAGCGTGTTCCATCAATTTTTAGACAAATTTGTACTAATATTCATTGATGATATTTTGATTTATTCTCGCTCTAAGGAGGAGCATGAGGAACATCTCCGGATGGTACTGCAAACTTTGCGAGAACATCAGTTGTATGCTAAGCTCAGCAAATGTGATTTCTATAAAGAGGAAATTCAGTACTTGGGTCATGTGATAACAAAGGAAGGGATTGCCGTGGATCCTGAGAAAATAAAAACCATACTGGATTGGCCTGTGCCAAAAGATGTGGCGGATATCAGATCCTTCATGGGATTGGCGGGATATTACAGAAGATTTGTGGAAGGATTTTCGAGGGTGGCATATCCTATCACGTCCTTGCAAAAGAAAGGGAGGACATTCAAATGGAGTTCTGAATGTCAACAAAGTTTTGAAAGACTTAAGCAATTACTCACGTCTGCTCCCGTTTTAAGTATAGCTGACCCGGATAAAGATTACGTGGTATGTACCGATGCCAGCCGAGAAGGCGTCGGAGGTGTGTTAATGCAAGAAGGAAAAGTGATAGCCTATGAATCGAGAAAATTGAAGGAACATGAGCAGAAGTATTCTGCCTATGACTTGGAGTTGGCAGCTGTCATACATGCGCTTAAGATGTGGCGGCACTACCTTCTAGGAAGGAAATTTCTGCTATTAACAGATCATCACAGCTTAACAAATTATTTTAGTCAGCCCACACTGAATGCAAGACAAGCTCGTTGGGCAGATTTCTTAAGCGGGTTCGACTTTGACATTAAACATCTAAAGGGAAAGGAAAATCGTGTAGCAGACGCACTGAGTCGAAAGGTACAATGTTTGTATGAAGTTACATTCAGTAGATGGGAAAATTCCTTGCGGGAAACGATGAAAACAGCAGCAAGCCAAGATGCTGAATACCAACAAATGAAGCGGCAAATGCCACTTTCCAGCGAGGGAAGTCAGCAGGAATATGAAGTTAGCAGGGATGGAATGCTGCTTTACAAAAAACGATTGTTTGTACCAAATGACAACAGCCTCAAAAATTTAATCTTGAATGAGTTTCATACCAGTCACTACGCTGGTCATCCTGGGTACCAGAAAATGCTGACTGCACTTCGGAAGGAATATTACTGGCCGGGAATGAAAAAGCATGTGGCTGAATATTTAGCGCGATGTTTGGAGTGTCAGCAGATCAAGACGGAGCACCAGCATCCGGCTGGATTATTGCAACCCCTGCCCATCCCAGAATGGAAATGGGAAATTATATCAATGGACTTTATAACTGGGCTGCCTAAAACAAAGAGGCACAATGACTCTATTATGGTAGTGGTAGATAAGTTAAGTAAGGCAGCACACTTTATACCAGTGCAATCCACCTACAGGGCAGTGCAAATTGCACACATTTTCATGCAAAATGTGTTCAGACTTCATGGACTCCCAAAGACTATAATATCAGATCGGGATGTAAAGTTTACATCCGCCTTTTGGAGAGCGCTATTTGCAGAATTGGGTACACAGTTGAATTTTAGTACAGCTTACCATCCCCAGACTGATGGACAGACGGAGAGAGTAAATCAGATGGTGGAGGACATGTTGAGGGCATGTGTCATGCAAAAACCGACACAATGGGAAGACTATTTTCACTTGGTGGAATTCGCTTACAACAATGGATATCACACATCAATTCAGATGTCTCCATTTGAAGTCTTGTATGGACGAAAATGTCGGACGCCCTCAAATTGGAGTGGCCCGGAGGACAAATTAAGGTTGGGACCAGAAATGCTCAAGGAGATGGAGGACATGGTCAAAAAGGTGCGAGCCAACCTGAAGGCCGCTCAAGATCGGCAGAAAAATTTTGCAGACCGGAAAAGAAGGTTCAAAGAGTATCAGGTGGGCGACCGCGTTTACATCAGAATTCAAGCCAGGAAAAGTACTCTGCAATGGAGCAGTTGTGCTAAACTTGCACCCCGTTACTTCGGACCTTTTCAGGTCTTGGCAAGGGTTGGGCCAGTAGCTTACCAGCTAGCTTTACCGAGCCACATTAGAATTCATAATGTCTTCCATGTATCCATGCTTAAAAAGTATATCTATGACCCTAAGCATGTGATCAAGTGGCAAGATATAAGGGTAAGGATTGCTTTTAATTGAACTAATTGAAAATGTATCTGGAACAAAAGACTGATACTGTTATTGGTTGCAGGTCGAACCGGAAGGAGAGGTCCTGGTAGAGCCGCCGAGCATTCTCGACCGGAGAGAAGTGCAGTTGCGGAAGCGGGTTATTACCCAAATTAAAGTGCAGTGGCAGCACTATGGGCCTGAAGAGGCTACTTGGGAAGACGAAGAGCTTTTTCGAAAAGCTTACCCGGAACTGTTTGGAGACACTAGACATCGGGACGATGTCCAATCTCAGGAGGGGGAGATGTGATGACCCCGTAAAAATGTAATTATTTAAAAGTTACTACAGCAAAAACTGAATTAGAATGATATTGAAGGATTTATTTTCTTTTGAGGATATTCTGTTGATTTTACATGTGCACTAAAATAATGATTAAAAGAATTAATCATGAAGATATCTGAATTCCCAAAAGGGAACTAGAAAAGAAAAGTTAGTTAATAAACTAGAAATAACCACCTTCCCTAACTGGAAGGGTTTCCAGGGAAAAGGGGAGGTTGGTTGAGAAACTCTGGGCTGTAGAGACAGGCAGAGAAGGAGAAAGGGAAGGAAAAACCATGTATGGACTAAGTCTGGTAAGGACCAGATAGTCAAGCACATAGTGCTGGCTTACTGAGGATAGTAATCCGGTAAGCGGAAGCTTGGGGGGAGACTCAGGTCTCGAAGGACTGGTCTCATGGTTGGGTGGATAACAAGCTTTACACAGAGATTTGGCAGGAGAATTGTTCCAGACTCACCTTACCAGTGGAGATCAGGTAAGTAACGGAACCCTCATGTCCCCATAGTTATCTGTGTAACTTATAGTGTAACTATGATTGTCTGTGCAATAATTGTAAACAATATATAGTGTAACTGTGATTATAGACAGCCTAGCTGTAAAAATCGAAAGATAGTGTAACTATGATTATCTGTACAAATTATAGACAGTATAGCTGTAAAAATCAAAAGACAGTGTAACTATGGTTATCTGTACAAGGTTATCGACAATATATCTGTAAAAATAGAAAGATGGTGTAGCTATGACTTTCTGTGCAAAAGAAAACTATAGACAGTGTGTCGATAAAATTCAAAGGACAGAGGACTGAGATTATCTGAACAAAGAAGGCAGTATATTTGTAAAACAAACCTTATCTCTACAAGATAAATGGGTTCACAGTCTAGGAGTATCCGAACCAAGAAAACTGGCTATTCATGCAGATAATAAACTCTGGGTCGATATCATATCTTGACCCTAATGATCACAGTCAGTCGTATAGTTCTCGTTATAATCTTATACAAAATGCCTTTTCCTATAACCTCAACCAGCTGGACGGTGTCAAATAGAGATTTTAATAAGATAATGAGGAGGCATGAATAAACTCTGAACCCCAAACCCGGTCCAACCGTAGCAGGGGGGGTTCTAGCGATTCCATAACAACGGAGAAAACCTAGATAATATCCGAATTTAAAGACCTGAACAGTTGATAGCTGAATATTACAACGGTTAAATATGCGAATCATTACAAAGATGAGCCAAGAGCCATGCAGTAATACCATATTGACATTCTGGTAATATACAGCGGAAATAATTAAATCGTGTCAAGGAAGTATCAAGATATACAATAGCACTAAGGCCGCAGAAGTAATGTCTGCTAATAACGAACCAGAAGTCTATAACCATACGGTATAACCGTTATACAACTTCCAGATCCTCAGGGTTTCCTGTCACAGATTACCCATAACTAGTCGACCATACATCTATAAAAATCAGATGCAGGCGCGACAGTTCTTTAACTATATACAGATCTGTAAATACATCAACGATATGGAATAGACCCTTAAATCATACTGTAAACAAAATGCTTGTATTCCGTAATCAAACAAGCAAGATTCCAAAATGAGAAACGCATTACGCATCCGGGTAATAATCAAACCCTATAGTTCATAAAAGAAAACCATTCTTATCAGCATGAGAAATAAACATAAGCGTAACACAACAGTGAGTTATATTAAAATTATAGGCCGCAAGCCATATGAGTCCAAAGTTAAACAAGCGAGCTGGCTTCCAACCAGGGCTTCATGATAATCATAATACATGGCTATAGCTACAGTACATTCAGCAAAACAAAAAAATATTACACAGCTGTCTAATAGAACCAAGTGAAAACTTCAGCTTCGGGACCAAGGGTAAAAACCCAAATCACCGCAAACGAAGAGGTGCCCAAATTCCGTAATCAGTCCCAGAACATTTAGAACCGGAACAAGAGCATCGGTCCATCATGACCTGCGACCAACCGTGCAATAATAAGGTCGGGGTCTCATTCTAAGCGCAGAGGAAAACCCCTGGCAACCCGAAGTGAGACAAAGGTGAACCAACCGAAACTAAACCCTGGAAACCAGATAAATACCTTTGTAAACTCGGCGGGCCTCATCTGGAGGGATTTTTCCAAAGCCGTAGAAGCTGGGAGATGCCCGTTCACAACCTGTCAAGCAATGGATAAAATATTAGACTTTTGCATAACAATTAAACTCAAAATCGCATCAGATCTTCTAACTGATTGTGTAATTACCTGGCCGATTTGAGAATGAAAAACCATGGAGCGGAAGCCCCTCTGGAGTGGTGCATGTGCCTGGAATAGCGGTGGTCTCGGCACGGAGCTATGGAGTAAAACCCTTGCAGTGGTGAACAGAGAGCTGGGAATCGCTGAGCAGAGTGAGGAAACCTTCGAATAATCTGGAGGAAACCACGTATATACTCTACCTGCCAGCGGTGGAAGCGTGGAGCAATTTTGACCCTTGATCTCATGCAGAAAACGCACACCGTTGATGGAGGCGACATTACCCAAAAGCAGGGCGCGGGAAAGTCCCAAGCTCATCAACCATACCCCTGTCACGTGATCAGGCCGGCGGAATTCAACGCTGTTGCCAGATGTCCAGTGCAGGAGGCGCCAACCAATGTGGGCAGGACAGTCTTGATACGCTCGAGGGGAGATCCTATACCATCGTATCGACAATAGACTATAGACAAGTATTAAACAATGATTAAACATTGGTATGACAAACGTTACCTGCCACACCATATACCGCCTCCGGTTAGGCATGTATACGAGGTGGTGGCTATACATGCAAAGTTATATATTTAAATAAAGTGCAGGCGCATAACCATAGTGTGGACACTATATAAAAGAAAAAAAAAAAAATTATATATGTATTAGCATGTAGATATGTGACAGAACTGGATGGGGATGTATTGACCATATGCGTACTGCGCTTATCTCTCATTTTGCCTATCGGTTTTGATGTTTGATTAGATGTTATAAAATATAGGAGTCTAATTTTCTCGTAAAAAAAGGAGAGTGATGGATAGCTGGCCTATTCACACTCCTCCCAAAATCAAATGTATGTCAGCCGCTTATGTCTTTCGATTACGTCATTTGTTTAGCTAGATAACGGTTGCTGCTGTAAGGGTTTAATCTGTAGGTTGGAAATAACCTAATCTTACAGCAATCAGAACTTTATATTTTAATCAATTTGTTTCCAATTTTATTTGAATTTGGAAATTTTTAAATCATTGATTGAAATGGTACGATCGAAATGTTTAATTAAAATCACGCTTCGGGATACGAAATAGCAGATTTAGTTTGTAAAACCGTGAAATATAAAAAATGGTAAACTGTTTAATATGGAAACTCGTAGGTTAAACGGCTAATATTTTTTTAGGAAAAAAAAAATTACAAATCTTTTAATGATTTTGAGAAATTTTTGCAGTTTCCGTTAAAATTCAAGATTTTGGATATCCTAAAAGTTTTAATGCTTAATCTATTTACACTGTAAAAAAAATTGGTTTAAACACATACAAATTTCTTAAGATTTTTTTTTCCTAACTGGATGTGTTTTTTATGGATATTGGTTACAAATAAGTTTTAAAAACTTTGTAAATTATATAGGAAAAGCAGACTCACAAAGAATGAAGAAAAAATGTTCTTCTCAATATTATAAATCAAATAAGTTTAAAAAACTTTGTAAATGGTACAGGAAAAGCAGACTCAAAGAATGAAGAAAAAATGTTCTTCTAATATTATAAATCAGTTAAATAAGATTATATTGGAGACATCAACAATAAATGATTCCAGTGAGACTGAACTAAATTGGACTAACTGAAATTGAACTAGGACACTTGCATAGAGAGTTATGACACCTAGCAGGTTCTTGGAATTGGTCTAAGTCTTAGCTAAGCTTACAATTTAAAATCAAATTACAATTTTATTTTCTTTTTCTTTTCTCCCACATCTTGTAGCCTATAAATCGCTTCAATTTTTTTTTTTTATTATATCCTTCAAATCTCAGTTTCATCATTCGTTGGTGCAGGTCTTCCATTGTTCCACCATGTCTAAGCATGTCCTCAACTTCTTCAAAAATCGGCTGCCACATGTCATCTTTTGTTGTGTGATCTTCATTATCAATTCACTGCAATATGAGTTTATAATAAAAAAATATTTCTTCATGACTCCAATACCTGAAAATTTCATTGATGTTTTTGTCATTCAAGTTGTCTTCAATATTCATTTCTGTAGCTTCTATGCAAAATTTATCAAGGCATGGTGTTGCAAGGCATGCTTCAATGAAATTTAGTTCTTCTTCATAATCATCTTGTTTCCTTGCACACTGCTTAGGAATAAAAATATTTGTTGAACCATATCGATTATGTTCTTTCTACGCTACAATGAGAGCTTTCTCTACTTGCACTTCCTTCTTCGTGTTTGCCTCTATCTCTATTTTCTCTTTGTGGGCTTCGTTCTTTGCCTTTGCTTCTATCTTTGTCACTTCCACCTTTTTCACTAACTCGTGTTGTTGCATACATGTTGTCTTCTTGTTGGTTTTTAGATTCAAATGAGTTTCTCTCACCAAATAGTATCATGTTGATAACATGTTTTTGTTGCATCATCTACAATCATTCATCATTAGGCAACAAGTCTTCATCAAAATTTACATCAACAGTATTAATTGTTGGATTCATCATAACGCTAGCTACTCCAATGGCTGCTTCATTGTCATCAACAAGCACTGTTGCTGGATTCATCAAATTGTTATCAACAAGCGATGTGTTGGATTCACCAAATTGATGTCAGTAAGCTTTGTTGTTGGATTCAACAAACTCTTCATCTTCAACTAGATTACTCCCCTAATACCAAAACTCCTTTTCATTTCCAAATCTTCAAAAAAAAATTCAAAGATCTTGTGTCGCTGCTTCGACTTTCTTATCCTCTTGGATTTTCCTATTTGTTGAGTCACTATGACTGAAAAGCAAATTAAACTTCAAACATAGTGATTTCTTGCAATAAATAAACATCTTTGTGGTGGCCTCTCTATTGCTTAGCTTCCACAAAATAAATAGGTATACAAATTCTCTACTAAGGCAACACTTTCACAATGTCCAAAACCGATTATAATGATACCCTTTTGTAATATCCTTCCCAAAGCTTTTAAAAATCTCATTTAAAAAAAAACAAAAAAAACAACCTTACAAAAGTCTCCAAACTTTGCTTCACTCTTCAATATCAAGGCCCCTATTTTTTTAATCAATACTCCCTCATGAACCCTCTTAAAAAAAATTGAAACGACAAAATTAAAAAAGCTAAGATTTTTTTTGTTTCATAAAAAACCTTTTTCAATTCTTAAGGCATCATAACAAAACTTTCGAAATGAAAGGCCTCTTAAGAAAAAATTTTGAAACGAATTTACAAATGATCTGTGACATCTTAGTGTTTCACAAAATACGAGGCCTTTTTAATAAAGAAATGAACATTTCATAGAAGGACATGACATGAGGGTTGATTTCAATGCACGGAGGAAAAAAAGTCGAAACATATTGTACTCATGCTCCCAATATTTGACCTTCAGTGAAGCCCGGGGAAAAATCGCATAAAAACATTTTTGCTTCGTCACTTTCACAACTCGCAATAGAAGTGCTTTACGCAATTTTGTGCACTCTTTCAACTCACGGGGTGCATCAATTCTATTTTCTTTACAATCTCGTAATTTTTCCACTGTTTTGCACATTTTTTTTGTTGGAGTGCAAAACTGATACATTTGGCTCTTTTCATAGGTGTGAAATTGACACACTTTTCTTTCTTCACAGGTGAGAAATTCAAGTTGCTTTTGCACTTTCTCCTTAGCTTCTTGTCCACGAACATTGATGACACACTGCGCTCTCTGAAGTTTTATGCAACCTTACAGTGCTTCTCTTTACTCCTATCAAGGAGCCTTACACAACCTATGCTATGATACAATGACAAAGAATGAAGAAAAACGTGGAGCAGAGGATTTCTCTTCTCAATATTTTGAATCAGTTAAATAAGATTACATTAGAGACATCAACAAAAAATGAATGCAGTGAGACAAAACTAAACTAGACTAACTATAACTAGACTAGGACACTTGGATGCACGGTTATGACTATTATCACCCCAAGAAACTCTCCTAGGTTGTATCTCAGAGATGCTCAGAAACATTACAAACTCAACAAAAATGTTGGAAAATGGTGGATGAATGGAAGAAATGATGCATATTCAAGCCAGATAACCACTTCTACTATGCTTAACCCCAGACATGGGTGAACAACCCCAAACTACAAGGCTTTAGACCACCAATTACTCACAGTTTGAGGAACAGGTGAAGATGGAGAATATTGACCACACCAGCATATGCATAGGACCCTGTGATGGCCGGCTGCAACCAACAAGGAGGTCTGCAAATCTATTTCCTAATGCACAGACAAGATGACAACTCTCTGGCATTAAAATAACAGAAACCTGCATACTAATTCAATAATGAATATTAGATTCTAACACAGAGGTGGCATGACAGCCCCTCTAATGCTAAACATCAAGAGCACATGAACAAATGCATAACAGGCACAGCCTGGAACAAAGAAGAAGTGGAAAGTGAGAAATTAACAACAAAAGAAGCTTGTATTAGCTGAAAATGAAGACCAGACGCTGCAGGTATCACAGTAGTTACAGTCTCCAGAAGTTAAACTTTACATCAAAAATCATTCATCAACCCCAATACCTCTTCTTTCTGGGTATATATGGAGGTTGATTACAAAAATGTTTGTTATCCTATGCGTGGAGGGGTCATAATGGACCACCAACCACATTTACAATCTAATATGGGTTTCTGCTGCAAACTGTGCATTTTAATAAATCAATTTGACATTCACTGGTACTTTGTTGTCCTTCCTGAATAGGGGGAGTATTGTTTGAATAAATTCAATAACTGTTGTAGGAATTGAACTGCTCGAGGATTATCCTTTCTTTCTTGGCCATGCTGCTCTTTGAATGTGGTAGCTGAGGATTTAATGCGCAGAGTGCTGGATCATGCCATCCTTCCTCCTTCAGGTGCACAGAACAAGCCAAAAACACGAAAACCGTATGGAAAATGGATGCGGGCCTGGGAATGAATGCTAGCCGTTGGATGGAATTGGCGAACGGCTGAGATCTCATGGCAGGAGGCGATGGGAAAACGTGGGGCGGAGTGAATATGAACCGTCGGATCTTGTAAATAGACAGCGGGGATCAACTTGCAGGGGATATCTGGAGATACACAGATGGAAGAGTGTGGGTCGTCGGATCATGGTCGGGCAGATCCGACGGCTATCGAGAGGTCAAACAACGCGAGAGATAACGCATGGGTGAATGGCGGTTTCGAGCGGTAAGCAGTTTCCTCGCACCGCTTACGTGAGGCAGGCGGTATCCGTATGCGACCGCACGATCTAGTCTTTGCGCAATACATGGTGGAGGAAAACCACTTTCCCCACGTATTAACGAACGCGCAGTTTGCGGTGGCGGGAAGTGTGACTGCCGTTCGATTGCAACAGGGATGATCGAACAACGGGGATTAATCGAACACGTTTAATGATTGATGTGACAGGGAGGGCCTCGGCGGTAGCATGTTTTTGCATGTGCGCAATTATATGACCGCGGTCACATAGGTTTAGCCTTGCACTGAGGACCCGAGGGGAAAAGGTGTTAATATGGGGTTTACATAGGATTATAGAGGAAAACAACAACAACGGGTTAAGGGAGAATAAAGAGAACGGAAGGGGAGAGTTAGTGGGAGTTATAAGGGTATAAAGAAAATGAATGGGGAAGGATCAAATGAACCGCTGCAAGCTCCCTTTTTGCAAAAAACACACGACCACAGTGTCTTTGACCTAACAAATACCGAATAATGTAGCAGGGCTAACATTGGCTCCTTCTGGGGATGAGATCCTCCCTGTGAGGTCTCAAGATCCTGCAGATCAATGCCTTCCTGATGAAAACAAATTAGCCAAAATTCCTAGTGTTCCATTGGGCATGGAGTCTACTTTGCCTACACAAAACTGATAAAAACAAAATATTTACAACTTTTAAGGCCAAAGACCTTAAATAACATAATTCTTCAGAAAGTGCCCATTAACTGAGCCATCAAAAACTGCTTCTCCTCCCATATTTTTAAGTATGAAAGTGTTGTTCCCTTGAATCTGTGAAATAATAAAAGGGCCTGTCCAGAAAGAATCAAACTTCCCATGGTTGCCTTTCTTTTCTTTCAGTGCATCCCACTTCAAAACCAAGTCACCAACCTGAAAATTATCTGTTTATGCCTTCTTGTCAAAAGCATCCTTGATCTTTTTCTAATGTGTTGCAGCCTTTTCAACTAGCGGTTCTCTAATCTGATGTACCTCTGCTAAATCAATGATCCTCTTTGCCATGTCTTCTTTTTCATTCTGTTCTGTTTGAAGGAATTTTGCCACAGGGAGAGTTAGCTGAATTGGGAATACAACATCAGTGCCATATACCAGCTTGAAAGGAGAATTCCCTGTGGATTTCTTAATGGTCACTCTGCCAGCCCACAATGCCTACTTGAGATTTGAATCCCAATTCTTTTTATTGTCCTCTGACAACTTCTTAATTATCCTTATCAGGCTTTTATTAGAGGATTCTACTAGACCATTTCCTTGAGGATAGTATGAGGTGGAATGACCCAGTTTAATACCCACTGAATCACACATTTCCACCAATTCTTTTGCCCTGAAGGCTGCTGCAATATCTGTGACTAGTTTATATGGACAACCAAATCTGCTGAAGGTATTCTCTGTCAAAAACATCATTACCACACTGTGATCAACCTTCCTAGTAGGGACTGCTTCAATCCACTTGGCAAAATAATTAGTGGCTACTAATATCCATCTATGATGGCCACTAGAATGTGGATTGATTTCTCCAATGAAATCCAAGCCCCACTACTGAAAAGGTTTCTTTGCAAGTATTGGTTTTAAGGGCAGGGACTTCAACTACTATTTTCCTTCAAATCTTTGGCACCTGTCACAAGATTTAACAAAATCAAATACATCAGAAAATAAAGTGGGCCAATAGTACCCAGCTCTAAGAATTTTATGGGCTGTAGTCTTCCAATAATGGTGCCCTCCACACATGCTGGAATGAAACTACTGCATGACATCTATTGACTGTTCTTTGTCTAGACACCTCAAAAGCACTCCAGATGGATCCCTCTAGTAGAGCATATTTTCATTAATGCAATATTTAGCTGCCCTAAGCTTAATAGTTCTGGCTTGACTTTGCATAAAGCTTGAAGGAATTTCTAGCTTCAGCAAGAACTTAATTATTGCAGAATACCAATCACAAAAAGTTAGATTTTCGGCCACTGACTGCTTTCTGTTTGGTTCAGCCGTTTTTTCTTCTTCTTCCTGACCATTTTCTACAATTGTGTACAAAAAATCAATATCTAAAGATCTGTAATTTTCTTCAACCAACAATCTGGGAAGAACCTAACCTCTGACCAACTTGTTGGGTTTCAGTTCTATATTAAATTCAATCAATTTTGCAATCCATTTAGCCATTCTTCCATCAGCATCAGGTTGTGTCAAGACATCTTTTATTGCAGTAGAGGGTACATATGCAATTATCTTGGAATGAAAAATGTAAACTCTGAAGGCTTTCAAGGATTTGATAAGAGCATATGCTTGTTTTTCAATAATATCATACCGCAGTTCAGCATCCCTCAAGTTTTTGCTGAAAAATGCTACTAGATGTTTTGAACCTTCTTCATCTGCTTGCAATAGAACTGTTGCAATGGTATCTTCAAAGGCAAATGAGAATACATGGAACTCCTTACTGTAATCTGGACTCCATAATGTGGGACCCTCCATAATAGCTTTCTTAATGGACTCAAAATATTTTCTTGCTACATCAGTCCACCTAACCTCTGACCCTTTCTTCAACATGGAGGTAACATGCTTCACTAGTTTTGCAAAATTTGGTATAAACCTCCTTACAAAATTAATTTTACCCAAAAAGGACTGGATATCTTTCTTTGATATCAGGACAGACAAAGTCTGTATTGCTTTTACTCTTTCTGGATCAATTCGAACACCTTCAGCAGAAACAATATGTCCTAACAGCTTGCATTCTTCTAAAGCAAATTGTGATTTTTTAGGATTGACTGAAATCCAAAACCTTTTGCACTTCAAAAACACCTTTTTCAAATGCTGCAAATGCTGCAAATGGTCTTGATGGCTGCTAGAGTATACTGTTATGTCATCAAGGTAGATAAGGACAAATTTATCCTTCTCTTCCACAAATGCTATATCCATAGCTCTCTTAAAGGTTACTCCAACATTCATCAATCCAAAAGGCATCTTAGCATACATAAAAGTGCCCCAAGGAGTGGTGAATGTAGTCTTCTCTTGCTCATCTAGGTGCACAACAATCTGATTAAAGCCTGAAAATCCATCCAAGAAAGACATTACTTTGGCTTCTGAGACTTTTTGCAACAAGTGCTCCATCTTCGGCAGAGGATAGTTGTCTTTTTTGGAGCATTTGTTTAAATTTCTGAAATCAATAAACAGTATGATTTCTCCACTCTTCTTCCTCACTACCACCAAATTGGTTGCCCATTTGGAATATCTAAGAGGAACTATAATCTTAGCAGCCAACAACTTTTTAATTTCTTTTTCAATCATAGGGAGGAGCATAGGATTTATTGGTCTTAGCTTTTGTTTGAAAGGAATGGTGTCTTTCTCCAGAGGGATTTTATGCTGAATAATCTTTTTGTCATAGGTTTTCAGGTTACTATACTCCTAAGCAAACACATCAGCAAATTGCTTCATTAATTTGCAATATTCAGCACTCTAGTCAACAGACAGATGAGTGGACAAATTTATGTATCTAGGCTGACCTGGACTTCCTATATCATGCTTACAGACTGCAGATTGATATTCTTTCTGGGCAGCCTTGTAAGGCACATCATTTTGGTCAAACAGTCTTTCTAGAGGAATCAGACCCTTTGGAATATGATTACTAGGAAGCTGGACAATGTTTTTTTTGCCAATTTTATTTCTACGCTGAACTTGGGGTTTTTCTTTCAAGGCTTCATTATCTTGATCAATTTTCATTTCAGAGAACTCATCAATGACTTGGAGGAACCTATTTATCTCATCATCATCATCAAAAACTTTCCAATGGTGGACATTGTGAGGCAAGGATGGTCTATACTTCATTTGGACTTCATAAACTAGTCTGAGAGGCATGGGAGGGACAAACATGCTAGCAGACACAGCAAGGGAATCAACAAGCTAATTTTTGGCTCTAGAGATATATGAAATACAAACATTTTCAAAGGAATCTTTGAGTCTCCATAGCTCATCTCTGTATTCTTTCAGCCTTGGGTGCTTTGCTTGAAATATTTTATTTACTTGCTGAATGATCAGATCAGCATCTTCAAACACCTTTATATTCTTAATTCCTCTGTCTTTTGCTGCATTAAGGCCCAACAGCAGAGCCTCATACTCTGCTATATTGTTAGTGACCTGAAAAACCAGCTTAAAAGACAGCTGAATGCTTTCTTGTTCTAGAGATACTAGCACCACCCCTGCTCCTGTAGTCTCCCTGGAACATGCTCCATCAAAGAACATCTCCCAAACCTGACTTCCTTTCTCTTCTTTGGCCTGAACTGGTTTCCTGAGCCGCATTGAGGCCTTCTAAGATTCTTCTATTTGGAGAATACATGCTCCAAAATCAGTGTCCACTGCATATATGGGATGATTAGTAGAATTTTTTCATCAGTGATGATATATGCCAACTGTGCTTCTTTATACAATCTCCTGCTTTCTCCTCCAAAAACTGGGACTGTTGCATAAGATAGATCATTCTATAATGTCCCACCTAGTCTCTTAATCCATCCTTCGGACAGCAGCATGCCAAACTTAGGAGGGACATCTGCTACCATAATATCCATCATCATACTCTTCATGGGCAGCTGAGTTAAGGTAATGGCCAGGTCTTTAATCAATCCTAGGCATTTCACTTTCCTTGAATCAAAAGAGAACAAATCATGATAAGGTCTAGTGATGTCAAGGCATAACTCTTCCATGACAGCTTTAGGCATCAAATTGTGGTTGGCCCCTGTGTCTAGCAGGCAATTGTGGAGGATTTTATCATGAATGGTCAAGGAGATATAAAAAGATGGAGGATTATTATCAGCAGGTTCAATCATGGGGCTAAGCACAATCGCAGGCTTGTCATCTTGCAAATTGACAGAGTCAGTGGAGGTTTGTGTGATTTCCAGCTCAAGAGCTTCAAGGATAGGCTTTCTAAATACTTCACTCTTTACCAACTGTACCAGAGGCACAAAAATTTTCAAAATCTGAACTTTTGACTCAAAGCTGAAAGATGAAGATAACTTATCATAACCTTTTACCTCTTGAACTGAGCTTTAAGAATGACTAGATCAGCTGCTGGTCTTCTCTGTCTGATATTCTATGACTCTGTTTGGACAGTAGCTCTTTGGGCAGGATTTTCTTTGAAATTTTTTGCATTTGACCTCTGATTTTATCTTTGTTGTTCACTAGTTTGTAGAACAGCCTCTCTGTCCCACTCCTGATGGTCTTGTTCCTGTAGCAAATATTCTTCATAAGCAGCCAAAGTTAAAAATGCAGTGCTGCCTTTATCTTCCATGCAGTGAATTTCATCCTCATATTCTTCAAATTGTTCCTCCTCCATGACTACATTTTGGAAATGAGCTTTAACTCTCAGTTCTTCTTTTGATTCTTCACCCCTTTGAATAATTTGCAACTGTTCATTTGCTCTTCTGAAAGGATTTGGGTTTCTTGGAGCAAATGTGTTCTGCTGCCTTGTCTTTCCCGAATTCTGCTCAACCTTTAGCTTAGAAATTTCAGCAGCTAATAACTCTATCATCTCAGTCATTTTTTCTAATTTAGGCTCTGAAGATGATGCAGAGGAAGTAGAAGCCTGACCTCTCTGCCTCCTTCTGTCAGCTTGACTTTTGAGCTTTTCTGTAACCATGATATTAGACTCTACTTCTAGGGCTGCATCCTGCATGTCTGCCAGAGTAGCACATCTCCTTTCTCTCTACAGTGGGTAGAAATCAGAGTCAAAATCATTGGCATAAGTGAGTTTAGGAGAGGTGGGGGTAGGCTTTACTTCAGCTGGTATCTTACTATACATACGATTAAATATTTTATTGAACTCAGGTAGTGATTCCCCATTTTCCCTCTTTAGGTTGCCAAACTCTGTATGATAATACAGCAAGTCTTTTTTATCTCCCCAGTGCTTCAAAAATGCATCATCTAAGGCTTCAATATCTGTTATAGATCTTTGGGGTAATTCTCTGAACCACTTCCTGGCCTCTCCATCAAGGCTCTAGACAAAAACTCTCATCCATATATCATTCTCACTTATATCTAAGTCATCAGCATAACTGTAAAAAGCTTCAAGGTGTTCTTCTGTTGTTACTCCCTCTGTGCCAGTGAACTTAGGCATATATTTCTGATATTCTCCCACAAGCATAGGATTCAAAGGAACAGGCAAGACCAAAGGTCCATATCTAGCAGCAAAAAATCTTTCTATCTTCGTGGGTGCTTACTGGCTTGCCATGATTGGGATATGTGGAAAGGTACTGGCAGATTGGATGGTAAGAAGTAATGTGATGGATGGTAGAGACAAAGGGATGTTTTGGACTGTATGAGAAGCTTTCTTTGGAGTGAGATTCAAAGGGGAACTAACTGCACAAGGGGCTGTATTAATCTATGAAGGAATTTCCTTATTAACAGTGTTGGGCTCTAAATCTTCAAACTGTATATCTTCAGCTACAACTTTATCTTTCAGAGATGCATGAGATTTCTTAGGCTTACCTGATCCTGATGCCCCTTTCTGTGATTCTTTCTTCGATTTGACAGTCCTCTCAGGGTCAGGCACTGGTTCAACTGGTGATTTCTGAGGATTTCTTCGAGTATGTCTCACAAACTGAGCCAAAACTTCAATGTGGAGTCGCCAAAGGTTGGTCTTCCTCCAGTGGAGTCACCAGATAGATGATTACAACCAGAAATGTTCCCAGACCTTGTTTATCATCAAAATCTGGAACTGTGTCGTTCTCCCAGGGAAGCTGAGCTTCAATCTCCTCTCCCCGGCAACGACACTAATTAATGTTATCACCCCAAGAAACTCTCCTAGGTTGTATCTCAAAGATGCTCAGGAACATTACAAACTCAACAAAAATGTTGGAAAATGGTGGGTGAATGGAAGAAATGATGCATATTCAAGCCAGATAACCACTTCTACTATGCTTAACCCCAGACATGGGTGAACACCCCCAAACTACAAGCCTTTAGACCACCAATTACTCACAATTTGAGGAATAGGTGAAGATGGAGAATATTGACCACACCAGCAGATGCAAAGGATCGTGTAATGGCTGGCTGCAACCAAAAAGGAGGTCTGCAAATCTATTTCCTAATGCACAGATAGGACGACAGCTCTCTGGCATTAAAATAACAGAAACCTGCATACTAATTCAATGATACATACTAGATTCTAACACAGAGGTGGGTTGACAGCCCCTCTGATGCTAAACATCAAGAGCACATGAACAAATGCATAACAGGCACAACCTGGAACAGAGAAGAAGTGGAAAGTGAGCAATTAACAACAAAAGAAGCTTGTATTAGCTGAAAATGAAGACCAGACGCTGCAGGTATCACAATAGTTATAGTCTTCAGAAGTTGAACTTTACATCAAAAAATCATTCATCAACCCCATTACCACTTCTTTCTGGGTATATATGGAGGTTGATTACAAAAATTTCTGTTATCCTATGCGTGGATGGGTCATAATGGACCACCAACCACATTTACAATCTAATATGGGTTTCTGCTGCAAACTATGTGTTTTAACAAATCAATTTGACATTCACTGGTACTTTGTTGTCCTTCCTGAACAAGTGGAATATTGTTTGAATAAATTCAATAATTGTTGTAGGCATTGAACTGCTCGATGATCGTCCTTTCTTTCTCGGCCATGCTGCTCTTTGAATGTGGTAGGTGAGGATTTAATGCGCAGAGTGCTGGATCATGGCCTCCTTCCTCCTTCGAGTGCACATGACAGGCCAAAAACACGAAAACCGTATGGAAAATGGACGAGGGCCTGAGAATGAATGCTAGCCGTTGGATGGAACTGGTGAACAGCTGAGATCTCATGGCGGGAGGCGATGGGAAGACGTGGGGCGAAGTGAATATGAACCGTCGAATCTCACAAATAGACGACAGGGATCAACTTGCAGGGGATATCGAGAGATACGTAGATGGAGGAGTATGGGCCGTCAGATCATGGTCGGGCAGATCCGACGACTATCGGGAGGTTAAACAACATGGGAGATAATGCACGGGAGAATGGTGGTTTCGGATGGTAAGCGGTTTCCCCGCACCGCTTACGGGAGGTAGGAAGTATCCGTATGCGACCGCGCGATCTAGTCTTTGCGCGACACGTGGCGGAGGAAAACAACTTTCCCCGCGGATTAACGAACGCACAGGTTGCAGTGGTGGGAAGTGCGACTGCCGTCTGATTGCGGCGGGGATGATCAGACGGCAGGGATTAATCGCACACGTTTAATGATTGATGTGACAGGGAGGGCCTCGGCGGTAGCGTGTTTTCGCATGCGCGCAGTTATATGACCGCGGTCACATAGGTTTATCCTTGCGCTTGGGACCCGAGGGGAAAAAGGGTTAATATGGGGTTTACATAGGATTATAGAGGAAAATAACAATAACAGGTTAAGGGAGAATAAGGAGAATGGAAGGGGAGGAGGAAACAGAGGTAGCGGGAGTATAAGGGTATAAAGAAAATGAATGGGGAAGGATCAAATGAACTGCTGCAAGCTCCCTTTTTGCAAAAAACACACGGCCACGACGTCTTTGACCCAACAAATACCGAATAATGTTGCAGGGCTAACGATGGCACCTAGCAGATGGTTGGAATTAGATTCTCCATCATAGACTAGATAAAAAGGGCTTAGTCGAGAAATAAGATGAGGCATATCATATGTATAATTGGGATTGACATGTTTTTTGCTAAAGTCATCAAGAATAGACAACTACAATTGTGTAATGAATTTAACTAAGGCAGTTTAAAAGAGTTTTTTATAAGATGAGGCATATCTTATGTATAACTCGGATTGACATGTTCTCTACTTGTAAGTCATCTATTATAAAAACTTGTAATTATGTAACGGATTTAAGTAAGGTAGTTTAAAATATTTTTTTATTCAAAAGATCAAACTCGAACATTTTACATTTATGAAATTTGAGACAGTTTGGGAAAGAATTTTTCTTTAGATTTTTGAACGGTGAGCAAGCGCCAAATGGGACAAGCCAAGTTTCTAAGTAGAAATTAAAAGGGTGTCGCAATTGTGTATATGGACTGACGACGATTTTACATAATTCGTCAGACTTATTTTATCTCACTTGTTCAAGATTAATGTATGTTTTTTTAGATGGGGTGCCACCTCCATCACAAAAAATATGATGTCATAGTCGTTCACCCTCACTTTTCTCTCCACATCTAGCACAATTGGCGGCAGGTATAATCTTTTGAATATGCAACATTATCCAGGTTTAAAGCATTTGGTAATAGGTTTCTTACCTTCGTGCACACTATTTTCTTTGTCTGAACGATATACACTGCCATGACCATCATGCCCTTCTACTATAGTGCATGTCTTGGAGACTGAATAAAAAATTATGAAACAAAGAGTTCCTCTAAAATTGTCTTCACTTTTTTCTTTATTTGGAATATAATGTTCCTTTTGGCTCTCTCTATTTATTCTTTTTACTTTCTTTTCCTCTCAACACTTTCTAGGTTTCATGGTTGGGAGAGCCAACCTGCCTCTCTGGTCCTCCACCTATGCTCCTATAATGAAATTCATTGTTTGGGTTTAAATTATTCACTTTGCTTCTAGCTTGGTGGTGGATTTCATATCATATAGCCTTATCTCTGCAGCTCTATAGCGACCTCCATTCAGGGAGACTTAGCCTACCTCCTAGGCATTTTCCTTTCTATTTATTCTCAAAATAATATATTTCTGGTGGTGTTCCCTGCTCACTTATCTCCAACCTCTATAACTCTTTCTAATCTCTTGCCGCCTTACCATTCCTCCTTGTTGCTTTTTTGTGTACACTACCCAAAATTTCTCTGTAACACCCTCTTCCCACATCTACCCAAGCAATCGGCCAACCGGGGTAAACATGTGATGAGAGGCTACTATGATATGATTCGACCTCCTAAGTCACGTTAAGGAAGTGGAACTGACCTAAACACACCATGCAAACCTTCAACATCAACAATATGACTCCTAAGAACCATCCCAAACTTTATGCTAACAAGCCCCTAAGTCCTACTGAGGTTTTGGACCACTTGACCTCTAGATGCTCTCATGCGATGGGCATGCTAGTGTCCCTCGGATTTAAGCCACATTTTGAAGCCTAGAGCCTAGGTCACTACCTAGAATTAAATGACACATTCGGAACAGTAAGATGACATGGAAATAACAGCACAAATGCAATTAATTTAATAATACCTTGACTAGACCCCTACTAACCATGACAGGAATTTCGTCAAACAAATCATTAATATGTAATCTATAGGTGTAAATAACAAATCTTAGCATAAGGGTCTCAAACTTATCTGAGATTTGCTATGAAGCATTGTTTCCTTATCACATTAGTTGCAGTTCCATGAAAGTAAAGTTTTTCGACTAATTAAATGTAAACAAAATCAATTATACAAGATAATAGTACCATATGTGTGAAGTCCTTCTCATTTGACAAATGATATAAACCAACTTCTTTCTTCAAATCAGATTGTCTCCCAAGAATACATAATTGAATCAACAAAGGAAAGTAATCTGATATCCAAAAGAAATGATCATGTTCCATCATTTCACCAAAGCATTCACAAACTTATAATAGTGCATTCTTTGCAAATATTTTTTATAAAATTCTGGACCCTTCTCTAAATGCACGAGAAGGGTATAAATACTACTCTAACTAAATGTGCAAAAATAGATTATACAAAATTTGCGGAGGTTTCAAACAACCTTCCTCCTAACTAGGTAACTAACTCCAAAAATAAACAGAGGCTAAATAAACAAAACTAAGAGGATGACTTGATGTCTGCCAGCTTGTCCTCTAAATCACAAATATCAGTCATTGGTTGGATTTGAGGAGGTGGCCCGAAATGAGTCCTGAGTTGTCCTATGAAGATTGCATCAGCGAGTAGTGGCAACATCCTTTGTGTAGTATGAAGGGAACAGTTAAGAGTCATAATCTGGATATGTGGCTTAACCAGATACTGCCAATACGACTCCTAGTTGGTCATGGTCAGTTTTGTA
The DNA here is from genome assembly GCA_031772625.1 of Pinus tabuliformis. NCBI lineage: Eukaryota > Viridiplantae > Streptophyta > Pinopsida > Pinales > Pinaceae > Pinus > Pinus tabuliformis. Next base: position 675,759,994 of record CM062817.1, read on the forward strand.
ATTGCCTCTCTTTGACTCTCTGCCTTTTCTTGCTAGTCTTTATACAGAGCAGTTAAATTAGGAATTTCTTTCATATTGCCTTCTTTGATGATATTGGTGGCGAACAGAATGTGATTCACTGCTTTGACGATGTTCTTTGATACTCCAGCTGCCCTTGCGACTACTAGCTCAGCCTGTTTGATTCTGGCATCCCAAACTGTGAAGAGAATGTCTTTATGAGTTTCTTCAATCTCGGGTAGATTGGCCTTCTTTCCATCTTCTATTTCCTGCCACTCAATGAACTCAGAGATTCTGGTGTTTAAATCGTTAAAATTTGTTCTATGGTCGATTGCCTTATTTGTCAGCTCGTCGCTAGTAGTCAGATAGGGAGTAATATGTGACATCTTTTGGCGGAAATACTCTTGCTTTCTCACCAGAAGGGAATTTAATTCCAAGGCCTCTTTGATGAGCTCCTCAGTAGTGGGAACGTCCTTGTATCCTTCCCTGGATTGCTGCATTTCCTGTAGTTGTATATTTTTGTCTGATATATCAGCCTCATGGCTTATTTTCAGGACCTCCATGTCTTGCTGCAATTGCTTGAGTTGCTCCGTCGGTTGCCTGTTTTCGCTTGCTTTCTATACCTCGAGCTCTTGTTCAAGCTGGGCAATTTTCTCCTCTTTCTCCCTTAGTAAAGTAGAGACCTCAATGGCCTTGTTCATAGTGGTCGATGCGTATGCTCCCATGAACTGTGATAGTCTAGTCAAGTTCTCAATCGGATTGAAAGGAATGTCCTTCCAAACAATGTCCATGGGCTCATTTCCAAGTGGGAATTCAGGTGCATCTACCCTTCTCCTTTTCCTCTGCCTTCTAACTATAGCCTTGTGGAGAGGGCTATAGAACACATCAAGTGGAGTTATTTCAGTCACTTTGAGAACAATCTCCGATGTGGGCAGAGCAGGGATAATTTCAGTATGCTGGGATGTTGTTGCTTGTTCCTCCATAGGTATAGATTGTTCGTCAACAAACTTGGGCTTTGTATCTTTAAGAACATGCGGAGGAGTTTTGAATTCATCTGTTTCTTGGGAATTTGAGGCTTTGGGAGTGCCTTGCAATTTTTGATTAAACTAATCCCACTTCTACTCCAAACTACTGCCTTTGGTCTCTGAACCGATTTTTGTAGTCAGGGTGCTCATCACTTGCTTCTTAGCTGACTTCCTACTAGACTCAATTGTGTTGTCAGTGTCTTGGGGCTTCCGTGTGTTTGGTGTATTCTCAGTGTTTACCTGAGAGTCTATTTGAGACCTAGGACCTCCATTATCAATGGTGACGCTTGGAGTAGTCTTATCCTCGGGTTTTAATAGATGCATTGGGATCACCCGGAGCCTCTCATCTCTGAATTCCTGAAATCTTCGAAAATATTCAGGTTTCAGATTCACTTTTGCCCATTCGAATGATTATTCGAAGGATACGGCTAATTGTAACAAATCCTCAAAATAATTATCATCATGATTGTATGGCTTGAGCTTTACTCCAGTAGTGACATTATATGCCACTTTGTTTGGATCAAATTTCCTCTTAGGCAATGTATGAAGCTTGAGGGCCTCCATATGTGCTAATTCCTTAGTGGCATGAACAAAATTGGCTAAAGCAAAAGAACCGCATTTGACAGGGAAAATGGACCATATTTACTTCTTCTTGTCTTTGAGAACTTTAGTCAGACCCTTTCCCACAGTCTGGTAGGCAATCTCTCTTGCTAATAACTTATCCGAAACATATAAAGGAAGGACGTGTGGATTAGCCATGCTACCAAAAACACTAATATAGGTGAACCACTCTTCAATACAATACTTGCCGATAGTAAGAAAGTCTGCTGCAGCTTCTTGGGAAAACCTAAGGGCTTTCTTATTGAAAATAATTTGATTTAGGGGCAACACAACAACATGGAATATCTTATAGAAGTGAGGTATGTAATGTGATTCCCATAATTGTTTTATGAAAGATGGATTGGGTAAGTATATTGTAACGTCCATTTCCAACCCATGGTTGGAAATGTTGTGCAAAAACAGATAGCATCCATAATGTAGGCACTAAAATAGAAGGGAGGGAGGTTATCTGAAAAGGAGGCTTTCTTCTGTCGATATTCGAGAATGGTGGTGGCTAGGTTGTCAGACAGGATGGAATGCCAATTCATGATATGGGAACTAACACGGGCATCAATCAAAGGAATCCATTCTATTGAAAACCTAGTATTATTGGGTAGCCCATACAATCTACATAACATGGCTACTGCATAGTTGTAGGGATTTGCCAAAGAGGCTATAACATACATACTTGATTTGTCATACTTGAATTTGTTGTGCAACACCCTCCAACCATGAATTAGCTTGAAGGGGTCTCGGTTCTTCTTTGCAAAATTAGCCACAAATGTGTTGTCGTAGATATCTTGAAGATCAGGTATGTGGTACATCTTCTTTGGATCCTCTGCTCTGAACAACCCTGTGAGTTCCATCCTTGAATTCTTGAACTGCCTATCTTCAATGATAAGGTTTTCAATCACCCACCTCATCATATCTGTATAGGGGAGGATTTTAGCTCTTTCTCCTATCCTATGAAGGAATAAACAGGAAGCATCTCTACATTGAAGTTTCGAAGGCATTTTTGAGTCAGTTATTGCTCTGGTAACAGTGATTTAAGGACGCTCGTCCTCCAGCCTATTGTAAATTACTTCCCAAGCTATTGCACCTCCGACAACATCACAAACTGTATCAGCAAAGATAGGAGCCATCTCTGTAAACTCAGCTTCAACAATGGTTTGTTTGCTCTGTTTCTACATCACCTTTCTTACTGACATGCCTTTTTTCGCTTTCCTGAAATAGACAAGATATATCAACGCAGATGATATCTAGTAATTAAGATTGAAAGCTTCTCTGAAATGACTTTGGATCATGAGAAAGGTTTTAATGAGATACTCAATTATAACTACACATAACCAGGAAAATGATTATCCTTCCTCGGGCCACTAAATATTAAATAACCTGTCAACTCATTTGTTTTGGTATTTAAAATGTAATTATTCCACACAATTTACCAAACTTAATCACGCATCACGGTCTTAAAAGAGATAAGTATAGTGTTACCAGATGTATTAAGAAAAATGCAATTGCAGGGATCGCAATATCACATTTCGCAAATCGTTTGTGGTTGTTCTAATGGAATGTTCAAGTTTCTCGTGAACTATGCAAAGTGTGATTGTGAAATGACAAGGTGATGTTATCGTAGCGGGAGACCTAATCACATATCGCAATTTTGTAAAGGTTTTTTAACATGGTCATGTGGAAAAGTGCAATTTGTGATTTGCGATATGGATTTCATCCTTAGTTTGTTTTGCAAGGTATTGTTAGGAATTTTCTTAGAGTTAGGGTTTTATTATCCTAAGCCTAAAAATTTAAAAGGGTCCCCATTTACAACTCTAAGCCTAGCTATTGTTTGTTATAAATGGGGGGTGGGGGGGGGTTGTTTCGTAGTACAACAATAGTAGAAATGATACGGTATTAAATAAATTAATTAGCATTTCTATTTCTCATTCACATTCCCATTGAACAAGAATACAATAAGAAAATATAACGCAAAACATAATTTTATGGAAATTCAAAGGAGAAGAAAACTTTGTTTATTAATAATTTTATTAATTAAGGAGTTAATTATCAAAAGGTGAGCTATATGCAGATTTGGTGTATTATTAATAAATGATAAGAAATTTGCAGATATTCATGGCTCAATGACAATATTATTTTGTTGTGGGACAAATTCAACATTTTCTTCTCTTTCAATCATTAAGAATATTACTTCTTTGAGCTATCATCTTTTCTATTTCCATTCTTCATATCTCCTCTTCATTTCTTTTTCTTTTCACTAGGGAATTCCATTTTAATGGGGTTTCTTTGAGGAACAACCATCACAATAATTCATTTCCTTTTATTTTAAACTATACTTTTTTATTTCATTATCATCTTGATCAATAAAATCACACGTGGATTGCACCTAGCCTAGCCATATCACATAGACAAATTTACCCACAGGTTTTGGACCATAAACCTTTTTCATTGCCTTACCAAAACACCTTGTGCATTTATAGAACATTGTCATTGACTACTTTATGTCACATAAAAGTTTAAGATTTTCTTGCCCATAAAAAAAAAGAATAAGATTGATAATGATTGCCTCCAAACTGTCTCATTTAAAATAAGAAACTTAATTATAATCATAAACATATAATTTATGGAATTTGAACATGAGTGTTAACAATTCTTCCTCCACACTAGGATAAACCTCATTGGCATTCATAATTTCAATTTTTTTATTATTATTACACAATTCAATTTAATTTAATGTATTAAAGTTTATTCAATTTTTATCATTCCTTTTCACTTAATTTTTAAGGGTTTTTCTTTTTCAAAACTTTCAATTTTTTTTTAAATTTTTTTTCCATTTTCCATATCTTCTCATCTATTTCATTATGTCATTTCAATTTCACATCTATATGATTTTATTACTTTATCTTAATTTGTTTACATAAAATTACTATTTCTTCTCTTTCACTTAAAAAAAATAATATTTTATATCATTCACCACAACTTATTCATATTATAATAATATGTATCATTCACCTTATTCGTATATTATAATCAGTTTTTTTAACATTTATAATTTATTTGTTTATTTATTTTATGTTTTATTTTCCACCATTTATATGTCAATCAGTTTTTATAAATAAGGTTAATCAATTTACCTTTAAGCTTACCGTGAGATATCCATACCAAATTATTATCCTTGGTAAATTATTATCCTTAATATAAATAATATATATGACTTACTTACTTGAGAAAGTTGACTTACTTAACCATCCTCAAACACAATAATTAATAAACACCCTAAATTGACTTAATTAAAAATCACCCTAATTTATAATTCACATAAACTCAAATTCATTACTAGATATTATTTACTAGCACAACCAAATTAATAAATGCAATTGATATATGCCGTAGGCGTCAACTTAATATATGCTATATTATAAACCTAATATGCTAAATAAATATATGAATATAACAAATGTTAGATCGTAGGCTTTTGTGATCCATAATGTAAATAATAATGTCTTTCGGATTAATCACATTAAATCCTAATGATGTGATTAATATGAAAGACATTATTATTTAAAATATATCAAATCTAAGGTTTTATAGATATTATAAACCCAAGGAACTAAAACCCAAAGGAATAACATTGAACCCTAGCATTAAGATTAAACCATAGGAATATAAACCCTAAGATTAATAAACCAAAGAGATTATTATTATAAATTTAAAAGATTAATAAACTCAAGGAATTAGTATTAAAAACCCAAGGGATTAATATTAAGAACACAAGAGATTAATATTATAAACCCTTATGATTAATATTATAAACTTAAGTGATTATTAATATTATAAACCCAAGGGATTAATAAACCCAATGAGTTATATTTTAAACCCAAAAGATTATAGGAACAAGGGATTTATGTTAAACCCTCTTTATAATATTATAAGGCCTATCAATAATATTGTACTCTTAAAATATGAACCCTTAGATTAATGAACCCAAGAAATTGATATTATAAAACCAAGGCACTAATAAGCCCAAGGGATTAATACTAAAAATCCAAGGGAATAATATTAAACCCAAGGGATTAATATTAAACACAAGTGATTAGTATTGTAAACACAAGGAATATAAACTCTAATATAAATATACTAAACCATAAAAAAACATGGTTGACCATGGTCGATTTTCATATTGAGATGATATTTGTCACAATGTGACACTGGACCATGGTTGACCAAGAATGATTTTCATATTGAGAGAATTTTTTGTCGCAATGTGGCATTGGACCCTCGTTGACCATGGATGATTTTATATTGAGACAAGTTTTATCACAATGCGACGTTGGACCATGCTTCACCATTGATGGCCATGGTTATCACAATATGACATTGGACCATTAGACAATCTTTGTCACAATGTGACCATAGTTATTGACCATGGCTAACCATTGTTGACCATGTTGGATTTTCATATTGAGGCAATTTTTGTCACAATGAGATGTTGGACAATGGTTGACCATGGTTGATTTAAATATTGAGACAATATTTGTCACAATGTGACATTGGACCATGGTTGGGTTGATTTTCATATTCAGATAATATGGTTGACCATGGTTGACCATAGTTGACAATGGATGTTTAAATGTGGCATTAAAATATGAGATAATCTTTGTTACAATGTGACCATGGTAATTGACCATGGTTAACCATGATCGATAATGGTTGACCATGATTTGTTTTGATATTATGAAAATATTTCTCATAATACGGCGATGTGCCATGGTTGACCATGATTGACCATGATCAACCATGTTTGACTAATGTTGATCATGATTGACCATGGTTAACCATGGTTGAACATAGTTGACCATGATTGCTTTCCATATTGAAAAAATATTTTTCACAAACCCATATTGAGATTATTATAAACTTAAGAGATTAATAAGCCCAAGGGATTAATACTAAAAACCCAGGGGATTAATAAACCCAAGGAATTTATATTATAAACCCAACAGATTTATATTAAACCCTAGGAATAATATTATAAACCCTGTCAATAATATTCTACCCTGTGAATGTTAAACCCAAGACACTAATAAATCCAAGGGATTAATAGTAAAAACCCAAGGGGATAATAATAAACCCAAGGGATTAATAGTAAAAACCCAAGGGGATAATAATAAACCCAAGGGATTAATATTGTATACCCAATGTATATCAACCCTAAGATAAATATTATAAACCTTAAAACAAGCTTGGTTGACCACGATTGACCATGATTGATTTTCATATTAAGACAATCTTCACCACAATATGATGTTGGACCATGGTTGACCATGTTTGATCATGATTGAAAATGGTTGACCATGTTTGACCATGATTGAAGATGGTTGACCATGGTTGATTTTCATATTGAGACAACCTTTGTCACAATGCGATGTTGGACAATGGTTGACCATGGCTATCATAATGTGATCTTAATAAATCCTTGGATTAATAAACCCAAGGGATTGATATTATAAACCAAAGGGATCAATACTAAAAACCCAAGGGAATAATATTAAACCCAAGGGATTAATATCGTAAACCCAAAATATATAAACCTTAAGATAAATATTATAAAACTTAAAACAAACTTGGTTGATCACAATTGACCATGGTTGATTTTCATATTGAGACAATCTCCGCCACAATGCGATGATGGACCATGGTTGACCATGGTTGATTTTCATATTGAGCCAATATTTCTCACAATGCGACGTTGGACAATGGTTGACCATGGTTGTCATAATGTGAAGTTGGGCCATTAGAAAATATTTGACACAATGTGACCATGGTTGACCATGGTTGATTTTAATATTGAGACAATCTTTGTCACAATGTGACATTGGACCCTCATTGATGATGATTGGTCATGGTTGACCATGACTGATTTTCATATTGAGACAATCTTTGTCATAATGGGATGTTGGATCATTGTTGACCATGGATGACCATCGTTATTGACCAGGGATGATCATGATTGACCATGGTTGACCATGGTAGATTTTCATATTGAGATAATCTTTGTCACAATGCAACAATGGGACATGGTTAACAATGGCTGTCCATTGTTGATAATTATTGATCATTGTTTACCATGGTTGACCATGGTTGATATTCATATCGAGACAATATTTGTGACAAAGTGCCATTGGACCATGATTAACCATGATTTATTTTCATATTGAGACAATCTTTGTCACAATGTGACGTTTGACCATGGTTGAACATTGATGATTTTCATATTGAGACAACCTTTGTCACAATGCGAAGTTGGGCCATGGTTGACCATGATTTTCGAAATGTGATGTCAGACCATGAGCCAATCTTTGTCACAATCTGACCATGCTTATTAACTATGGTTGAGAATGGTTGACCATGATCGACCATGGTTAACCATGATTGATTTTCATTTTGAGAAAATCTTTCTCAAAATACGATGTCAGACTTTGGTTGACCATGGTTGATATTCATATTGAGACAATCTTTGTCACAATGTGGCGTCCAACAATGGTAGACCATAACTAACCATGGTCGACCATGTTTAACCAATGTGGACTATGATTGACCATGATTTCTTTCCATATTGAGAAAATATTTGTCACAAACCCATATTGGAATTATTATAACTAAGGGAGTAATAAACCCAATGAATTTATATTATAAACCTAATGGATTATAAACCCAAGGGATTCTATGAAACTCAAGGAATAATTATAAACCTTATCAATAATATTATACCCTAGGAATATGAACCCTTAAATTAATAAACCCAAGGAATTGATATTATAAACCCAAGGCACTAATAAACACAAGGAATTAATATTGTAAACTCAAGCTATATAAACCCTAAGATAAATATTATAAACCCTATAACAAACATGGTTGATCACGTTGACCATGGTTGATTTTCATATTGGGACAATCTTTGTCACAATGCAACATTGGAACATTGTTGACCATGGTTGACCATGATTGATTTTTATATTGAGAGAAACAATGCGACATTGGACATTGGTTTACTATGGCTAACCATGATTGGTGATGGTTGACCATGGTTGATTTTATATTGAGACAATATTTGCCACAATGTCACGTTGGACCAAGTTTGACCATGGTTGTCACAATGTCACGTTGGACCAAGGTTGACCATGGTTGTCACAATGTGACATTGGACCATGGTTGACCATGACTAACCATGATTGACGATGGTTGATTTTCATATTGACCGCAATAGACCATGGCTGACTATGATTGGTTTTAACATTGAGAAAATATTTGTCACAATGCGACGTTGGACTATGGTGGACCATGGTTGACTATGATTGATTTTTATATTGATGAAATCTTTGTCACAATGTGATGTTAGACCATGGTTGGCCATGATTATAAACCCAAGGGATTTATATTAAACCCTAGGATTAATATTATAAACCTTATGAATAATATTATAGCCTAAGAACATGAACCCTTAGATTAATACATTGAAGGAATTGATATTATAAACTCAAGGGTTTAATAAAAATAATAAAAGAATTGATCCAATCTTTATAAATAAATATTAATAATTAATAATAGTAAAACATTGTGAATTAAAAGTGTTTTTTTTTATTTTGTTAAGTGGATTAGTGGCTACAAATGTCATATTATGTCTTTATTACCAACGGTTAGAGAAATATCTTTCATTTTATCCCTTAAATCTTTCCCATCTCTTTTGACCTAACTAGTTAGCTAAAAGTTATAATTAATATTATTAACCTATAATATTGATTTTCATATTAATCTATAATAATAAATTTAACTATTAAATATACAAATATATTATAAAGTTCAATACTAATATTCAAAATTATATAATCTTGATTTTAAATAAAATGTTGCATATTCAAACCCATATATTTCATATTTTAAATTATGTTTTTTCAATATCATTCTCCATTTATTAATTTTCCTTAATTTTAATTTATTTCATTGTTACTAGTATTATTTTAAAAATTATAATAAATTCTAGTAATAATCTCCCAAAATTTAATAAATAATTTATATTAATATTAATTTCTTTTCATTAACATGCTGCCCAAATCTCTTTATCTAATTTGTAATATTAATTTTACCAAATTCTTAAGATATCTATTCACTTTACCATTAATGTAAAATTCTTTTTATATTGGTCATGCATCATTTAATATTTATTCACTTTACTATTAATATAAAATTCTCTTTTATATGAGTGAGGCATTCTCTACTCTTACTAATAATTGTGTCCACTTTCGATCCACTGCCGCCGACTAAAACCATTGTCCCAAGAATAGTGAGACAAATATCCAAGGTCCCCATTACACAATCAAACCATTAAAAAAAAGGTCGAGCAATCAACAAAGAGGTTTCTATCGAAACGCAATTCACTTAAAAGAAATTCATAATCTAATCAGTGTAAACCAACAGTGCAAACGCCTTATTCCATAAATATCAAAAATATTATTTCTACAACATTCTAAGATGTTTCTTAACAACATACTATTTTTTATTGAAAACTCAACCATATATATTAATATAACTAATAAATAAATATATATTAATATAACTAATAAATAAGAATATCAATTTTAATTTTAGTTCTCAAATTCTGATATCAATAATAATTAAAATACAAAAATGAAGTTAAAATGTACCCACCAAAATCCCAGTTAAAAGGCAAAAGCAAATGAAGATAATCACACTAAAAATCCAAATAACTGTAGTACCCTTAATAGTCACAAGTTCTCATACAAGCTTGCACATCAAATATATGAAATGAATCAGTTAAACACATCATCCTTCTCAACAAAAATATGAGTATTCGCTTGTCATTTGTGTTTTCAGTAACCAGTTTTTAGGCGTTACCTACACAATTTGACTAAATTACTTTTCTCCGTAAAGAGTGGAGAACTATGATTTTTTCATGCGTGGCTGGTAATCACGACTCGACTAAACTTTCTCATTTCTTCAACGACTGCTCACATGGGCCAATCACCGATGTAGACATTTCATATTCAGATGAACTGAGACATTCCTCCTCCATCAATATTCTGTATTGATATATAATATAAATTTCTACATGACTCCTCTTTTTCCCCACCAAATCCAAATGTCTGATATTTGTTGAATACAAATTTTTTCTTCGAGGACCACATATTATAAATTTTTACATGACTCCTCTTTTTCCACCAAATCCAAATGTCAGATATTTGTTGAATACAAATTTTTCTTCTACGACTACATATTATGGCACAGTTACTTAAAGACCTAGTCTAATGAGGTGGAGGAGTTGCCCGCAAAGTTATGGAAATTCTGGTTATATCTAGAGAAAATACGGCAAGGATTTTTGTAAATCCAAGTTATAGTTGTTAAACTTCAAAATTTTAGGTGTCCTAGAGGTTTTTGATGGTGCTGAATCTATTTTCACTATCAAAAACACTATTCAAACACTGGCTCTATAAAATTTTCTGAATTTTTTTTAACTAAATTCCTCCTCTGCCTCGGTAGACGAGTCCATTCAATACTGTGTTTGTTGGCGTGAATCGGTTCAATTTAATCGCTTTTTATTCCTTTCGTCGGCGGACCAAAGTCGTCGATGTATGCAGGGTGAACGAATCTAATATTATCGTTGTCTCGTAATACTATCCTTGGAGGCTGAGCGACCGTCAATTTTTGGACACTAACTCTTAGAAAACCATTTATCCAACATGCTATATTGCAATGAACTTTCATATCTGGATATTTACTAAGATTATTTAATAACGCTTGACAATCCTAATCCTGATCATGAATAATGTTTACCAAATCTTATTATAATTTTAGATTTTAATAGGTAATCATACTTGTTTACATATACTAAAAAATTTCCATATCCAAAACATTATTTTATTTCAATCCCAACATTTATCCACGCTTGACAATCCTAATCCTGATCATGAATAATGTTCACCGAATCTTATTATCATTTTAGATTTTAATAGGTAATCATGCTTATTTACATATACTAAAATGAGGTACACAGACGGGCACGAACAAGGCACCCTCCTTCCCTCCAAACAACAGCTTAGGAAAGGTCGCTGGTCACCAGAGGAAGATGAGAAACTCATCAATTATATCACGAACAACGGCCTCCGGGGCCGTTCCTGGAGATGCCTAGCCAAGCAGGCTGGTAGATAATTAAACACCCACTTTGACCCTTAGTCTGCTAAGTAAAACGTAGGTCCATTTGGACAGATTCTTTTAATACCCGTATCCTGAGTATCAAAGTTCAGAAGAAATCAGCTGCTATACAATCAAGGTGGCGAAAATGTCCCCGTGGGCATATCTCTTGTATATGTCCATTAAATAAATGAAATTTTTATAGATCTATGCTATCTGAGATCCAACCTCTTGCCGCTCCTAAATCTAGGCTATTATGAGTCTGTTTGTTGAGATCTCCTGTAATATGGATTATTTAGTTGATTTGCTGTTGTTATTACTGTATTATTTAGTTGATTTGTTGTTGTTATTCAAGTATAGATCTATTTTATATCGGCCCTGATTTTCTTTATTTTTGTGAGGGGAAGGTGGGGCTCTCAATTAGCATTACCTAAATATTGGATCCAAACAGCTGCCCATTCATGGCTTGAGAGCGGTTTTTGATGGCAATAAAAGAACAACAATTTTTATGTTCTTTTCTTTCGGTTTAATAAATTTCTGTTTAGAAGGGGTTAAGAGGAAACGAGGATATATTAGAATATTGAATCCAATGAAATGCCCATGCAGGTTTGCAGAGATGTGGAAAGAGCTGCAGGCTTAGATGGAGTAATTACTTGCGGCCTGGCCTTAAACGCGGCCCAATTTCACCCCAAGAAGAGCAACTGATCATACACTTCCAATCCATTCTGGGGAACAGGTTTGTTTTTGTTTTCCTCTATTCTGAGGCTTTCCTTCTGAGAGTTGTTCTATCACATGAGAACCCGCCCGTCCCTCACTTAAATCTCTGATATCAATAGCAGTAATTATTCTATCACATGAGAGACTTCTTGTCCATCAGTAAACTCTGCGAAATCTTTAGTAGTAGTAGTTCTGGGAGTCCGCCCACTCGTCGGTATTTTAACTGTTTTTCACTTTGTTGGTGCCAAGTCAGCCCATTAACCTGGGGGTTGAGTGGTGCAGGTGGTGTCAAATTGCTCCCAATTTGCCAGGACGCACAGACAATGAAATCAAGAATTACTGGAATTGTTGCATCAAGAAGAACCTGCTAAAACACAGCCTCTCCTCTTCGTCCATTGACGCTAACGGCAACGCTGACACTAAAACTAATACCAAATCAGTGTGTGTTCGTCCTCATCCTCCTTTTTGTAATGCCTATAAGTCGTCTCACACTACCCAGCCGTTGCACGCCATGCGTGAAGGGTACCCGTCACTTCTTGATAACAGCTTTAATAAGGTACCCGTCACTTCTTGATAACAGCTTTAATAAGGTGACCGGTGCAGAAAATCGGCACGCTTGTGTTCCCAACCTATTGGAATTAAAACAAGAACAAGTACTAGAGGATGAAAATCGTGTATTTTCTTGTTCTCAGGTGTGGATTGATTCTTGCTCTCACACCAATCATCACGCTCTTACATCTCCGAGTCTGCAAAGCAAAGGCCCATTTTGTAAGGCATCAACATCAGCGAAATGCGACCAATTAGTAGACTGGGAGACAACACTGGCGCCTTATGAAACCCTAGGGTTCGCCAATAACTCTGTTGGCTGCGCCATCACCATGCCGGCTCTGGTTGAGATCAGCGATTCAGCTAAAATTGAAAATGATGGCGACATCATCAATGAAAATGAGATGATGATGGACCATTTGTCAGTGACAGCATATTCTTCTGGAATTACAACATGGAGCGCTAATGGCGATTCAAACACAACAGTTTTTGCTGATGTCTATCATGATGCCTTTAACGCTCATAAGGGCGCATTTAGTATTCTGGAAGATTGCACGAGCCAGCAGGACGAGAAGAGAGCTCTTCGGTCATGCCCGCCAGTTAATTCTCCGTCCCAATTTAGCGCAGCAACAATAACATGCGCCAACGTTTATCAGTACTCTAATGTGCAGGGTCCGGGTGATTGCCAGGATCATCTCATTTTGAAGAACAGTGAGGTCAATTTGGACAGACGGGTGCAGGATGGTGATCAATGGGAATGCTCGTCAATTCCCAATAAAGAAGAGAAGGCAGCGCCACCTCCTACAATGCTAGGAGGAACAGGCAGTGCAACGTTCGATTTTGAGTGCGGAGGTGAAGCTTTTGGTCAAATAAACACTTGGGCAGAGGACCATCTGTACAGTATCTCTACTGATACGGCTGTTTCTTCTGAGATCGATACAGTGCTATCGAACTGGATGGGGATGTATTGACCATATGCGTACAGCGTTTATCTCTCATTTCCGCTATGGGCTTTGATGTTTGATGGGATGTTATAAAATATAGGACTCTAATATTCTCGTACAAAAAGGGGAGTGACGGATAGCTGGCCTATTCACACTTCTACTCCCAAAATCAAATGTATGTCATCCTCTTACGTCTTTCGATTACGTCATTTGTTTAGCTATATAACGGTTGTTGCTGCAAAGGGTTTAATCTGTAGGTTGGAAATAACCTAATCGTACAGCAATCGGAACTTTATATTTTAATCAATTTGTTGCCAATTTTATTTGAATTTGGAAATTTTTAAATCGTTGATTGAAATTGCACTATTGAAATGTTTAATTAAAATCACACTTCGGGATACGAAATAGCAGATTTAGTTTGTAAAACCGTGAAATATAAAAAATTGTAAACTGTGTAATTGTATATAAATTTTTACAAATCCTTTGAGAAAATTTTGCAGATATTTTTGAAATGTCTGTGGTCAATATTCAAGATTTTGAATGCCTAAAAATTTTGTTTTGGTGCTCTATAATACAGTATAGTACAATTTTATTAATACATGATTTGGAAAAGTATTAGTTTAAGTGAGTTAGGCTCTATTCTAGATTCCACTATGAGTAAATATTCTTTACCTCTAGATGAAAACACTAGATAACATGATCTCCTATATAACAAAGAGGACAGCCAATGACGGATTCGCTGATTTTGAATGGAAAGATGACAATGTAGTGGTAGCACAAGAAAAGTCACCCTCCAAGTATCATGTTCAGAATGCATATTTTGTTTTTCTTCTAGGGAATTTGCTAATGAGTACAATCATAGATACTCATCAATCATAGATATAGGTTGGGCAAAGCAAATTCAAAGAATCTCAGACTAAAAAAAGAGATTATGTATAAGCAATTAGGTTGTCCTCGTGGGGTTATATATATATATAAAATGGGAATATGAAATTAATTTTATATTAGAATGTTGAATATTTAAAGTGAGAGAAAAATATCAAATTTATGATAAGTAAATAATTTTTTGATTTGAGTTACAATTGCATTTATGTGTTTGGAAAAATTTCAGAAAATTATTTATAAATCACTTTTTTTTAACTAGTGAAAAGAAAAAAGAAAAAAATTTTATTAAAAAAAATATTTTAAAATTATAATTTAATATAAATTATATTAGTAAATGTATTTATAATTATAATTATATGTTTTTTATTTAATCTGAGTTAGTGAATGCATTTATTTAACCATATTGAAAAATTAACATTTTATATGGAGTAGAAAATATTAGCCCTTATCTCTAATCTCCCGTCATTTTAACCTAGCAAAATATTAACAATTAGTGAGATTACAAATATTTGAAATTATTATAATACAAACATTTTGCAATAAGATAAATTAATATTTTTATTTTTCATTTAAATTAATAATTAAAATTTTAAAACAAACTCCATCTAAAAAATTAGACTTTTTACTCATCATATATAAAATGCAATGATAACTAATATAATATTCAAACATGAAGACTTCATTGAATTTTTATTATTATTATTATTTGTTAATAATAAATATAGTATTTTTTGAATTTAAATTTTTTAATTTTTTAATTTTTATTACTGTAGATTAATTGAAAATTTATTCTATTATCAAGATACTTGTTGAGATGTAGTTCATTCAAACTTCACTTAATTAAAATACCATGTTTCAAACTTCACTTAATTAAAATACCATGTTTGACAAATCTATAACATAACTTTTTAAGGAAAAATATATACCTCTAATTATTATATTCTATCGTTAAATTATTATATATAATATTGTGTAGATTTTGATTTTTGATCATGTAAATGTTAATCAAATAGTTCGCTTGTTTGTGATATTTCAAAGTTTAATGTTTAAGTGTTTTATTTGTGAAATATTTATTTGCATGTTTAAGTGATTACCTTATGAAATATTATTTATATATTAGAAGTGAATAATTTTTTTATTGTATTAGATATGTGATAAATATTAAATTTTATTCTTAAGACAATGATATGTGAATATTATTTGGATTGGGTTGTTTGTTTAAATTGTTTTTTCTTTTTTACAATGACGATGCATGTGATTGAAGTATGGAAATTAAGTTGGTTTAAATTGTATTTTATTTATTTTTATCTATGTTGTATGAGTTTTTGGAATGTGGGAACTTTGGGAATTTGGGTACCGGTGTTGGGAATAGTTAGAATTTAAGGAAAAGGCTAATCGAGAGCAGTAATATTATATAATAAAAATATTAAAAATTAGGAAATCCATATAAGATTCCTTCTTTCTCCAAAAATGCATACTTTTGAAAACACAAGTAACCAAATCGTATCCTTGCATGGACAGTATAAGCCAAATGAGATAAGATGCTTTAAAAATAAATGAGTTTAACTTTCTCAATGTTTAATTGACCTCACATTTTTTATTTAATTCATAATATGGTCAACTAAATTATAAAAATTGTTTTCCAACTCTTCTTGATCTCTTCTTGATGATGGGTTGTGATACTTAGCCCAAAACATCGAAAAAACAAGAAATCCATTCAGGATTCCTTTCTCCAAAAATGCATACTTACAAGAACACAAATAAACAATTCTTATCCTTGCATGTAAGGGATAAGCTAAATGAGATAAGATGCTTTGAAAAAGAAATAATTAAAATTTCTTAATGTTTAGTTGACCTCACTTTTTTATTTAATTCATATTATGGTTAGTTAAATCATAAAAATTATTTTCTATGTCTTTCTCATTATAGGTTGTGATACTTAGCCTGAAACGTCAAAAAAATAAGAAATCCACGATTCTTTCTTTCTCCAAAAATGCATAATGCATACTTACTCAACACAAATAAACAAATTGTATCCCTACATGGAAGGGATGAGCTAAATAAGATAAGATGCTTTAAAAATAAATGAATTAAACATTCTCAATGTTTAGCTAACCTCACATTTTTATTTAATTCGGGTTATAGTCAACTAAA
The DNA here is from genome assembly GCA_031772625.1 of Pinus tabuliformis. Classification (NCBI taxonomy): domain Eukaryota; kingdom Viridiplantae; phylum Streptophyta; class Pinopsida; order Pinales; family Pinaceae; genus Pinus; species Pinus tabuliformis. The sequence continues at coordinate 675,777,080 of CM062817.1, forward strand.
TCATAAAAAAATATTTTCCATCTCTTTTAGATGATAAATTGTGATACTTAACCTGAAATATATAAAAAAACACACACAAAAATACATACAAGATTCCTTCTTTCTCCATTTTTTTTTGTGACATGTTAATATTTAGTTTGCAACAATAATTAAATATTAAATTTATCACTAACACCAATAAAACACAAATACTATTTTTTCTATATATTAAATAGAGAAACATAACATTCTAATTCTAATTCAAATCATTTTTCCACTCATCACATCCTAAGTAATAAACAAAATACGCAAACTCTTAAGAGCCATAAAATACTAAATATGTAAACTAACGTTCTCATACACAAATTGTTTCACATACTATCACTATGCTTTGAAATGAGGGCATGAAGAAGCTCTAGGTTGTAAAACCAATTTACCCATAGCTAAGGTTATGTTAGTTGCGAAATATTATTACATGATGCACCAATATTTGGTATCCAATTGATATACTAAATGTAGAGTTTATTTATATAATGTAATAGAATTTAAATATTGCATCATATTATTGTATTACTGCTATATAGAATATTATAATATTAAATAAATTAATTAGTATTTTTTATTAACATTACTATTGAATAAGAATACATTAAAAAGATATAACACAAAATATAATTTTATGGAAACTCAAAAGAGAAGAAAACTTCTTTAATTAGGAATTTTATTAATTAAAAAGTTGATTATAAAAAGGTGATCTATATGCAGATTTAGTATAATATTAATAAATGATAAGAAAATTGTAGATATTCCTGGTTTAATGACAATATTGATTTGTTGTGAGAGAAACTCAATATATTCTTCTATTTCAATCATTAAGAATATTACTTCCTTGACTTATCATCTATTCTATTTTATTTTTCATTTTTCATTTTTCTTCCCGCTTCCTTTTGCTTTTCAAGGGGATTCCATTTTAATGGGGTTTCCTTAAAAACAACCATCAGAATGATTCATTTCGACTCCTAAGTACATTTTGAATATTTTCTCCACTTTCTTCCCCAAAACACAAAATTTTTATTATAAACAAATGTTCTTAGTGATCAATGAGAACTATGCATGTAAGTGTGCCATGCATATCTATATAATTTTATTTATTTTATTATTTAAGGACTATAAAAATGTAATTTTCATTATCTAAAAAAAATTGTGATTTTTAAAAGTGAAAAAAATAATAAAATATTACTGAAAATAAAAAAAAATACCAACAATCCACTTATAATTATGTATTTTTTTCAATATATTGATATTTATTTTTCTTTTTAACTTTTATTATTTTTATTTTAAAATATAATTTTTATTTCATTATCATCTTGATCATTGAAATTACACTTGGATTACACCTAACCTATTTCATACGACATAGACGGATTTAACCACAAGTTTTGGACCATAAACCTTTTTCATTAACTAATTCCTTGATAGAAGACCTTATGCCTTAATAAAACATTGTCATCAACTGCTACTTTATGTCCCATGAAAGTTTACAATATTCCCGCCCATAAAAAACAGCAATAAGATTAATAACGGTTGCGGCCTCAAAATTATCTCACTTAAAATAAGAAACTCAATTATAATCGTAAACATGTCCTTTATGGAGTTTGAACATGAGTGTCAACAATTCTTCCTCCTTACTAGAATAAACCTCATTGACATTCATATTTTCATTTTTTTATGGTTACACCATTCAATTTAATTTATTAAAATTTATTCAATTTTTATTATTCCTTTTCATATATTTTTTTCCTAATGAACTTTTAAGGATTTTTTTTCTCAAATGTTTTTCCATTTTTATATCTTTTCATTTATCTTAATTTGTTTACATACAAAATATTATTTAAAAAAACATTATTTCTTTTTTCACTTAAAAAATATTTTATATCATTCACCACAACTTACTCATATATTATAATATTTATATCATTCACCACAACTTAATCGTATATTATAATAAATTTTTTTAATATTTATAATTAATTTATTTATTTTCAGTTTACCATGACATATCCCTACCAAAATAATATCCTCAGTAAATTATCATCCTTAATATATTTGACTTACTTGAGAAAGTTGAGTTACTTAACCATCCTCAAAAAGACTAACTAATAAACACCCTAAATTGACTTAAATAATAATCACCCTAATTTATAATGCACATAAACTCAAATTCATTACTAGATATTATTTAGGAAAAGGGGAAGTTGACTCACTTAATCATCTTCTATTAAATATTTGAGAAATTTAACCAAAGACATCATTCAACTCTTCCTTTTTTAAATTTCAAATAACCTTAAACGACTGTAGATCTTCAGTTATGTCAGTCGGTACCCAAAAAAGACATTACGGAGAATAATATGCAAGAAAATTACTCTTAAGATTTCACTCTTTAGATATGTAGATCACCCTAAAATCCTCATGTCAATCGAACCACAATTCTCTCATTATCTCATTTAATACGTCATTATTATCTCTTCATTGAAAGGACCTGCCCATAAACGCAATGTAAATAGAAAGGATTGGAGGTAGGGGAGAATAATATGCAAGAAAATTACTCTTAAGATTTTACTCTTTAGATTTGTAGATCACCCTAAAATCCTCATGTCAATCGAACCACAATTCTCTCATTATCTCATTTAATACGTCATTATTATCTCTTCATTGAAAGGACCTGCCCATAAACGCAATGTAAATAGAAAGGATTGGAGGTAGGGTTGGAATTTTAAAACAGAATTATTCTTTAAATTTGGCGGTTTTCATATTTTCTAATTTGCTTTCAATAATAAGTAAAAAATTTGACAGTTAAGTAAAATTTGAACTATATTTGACAGACAAATCATCCCAGACGAGCAAATTGCCCATCAAATGACGGACAAAATCACCCTGACAAACAAATTGCCCATCAAATTTCATTTCTGATTGGATGATACATCCTTACATTGCTACAACAACATATTTTACTGGCTAAGGGCTGAAACAAGCACGTCACAATTCTCCCCTTCTCTGTGCAACAATCAACATGTGACTTAGTGCGCTAAACACTCAAAATGGAACAAGGGGGATAAGTGTTCCAGCGGAAGCATCACACAAAAACAGCAGACTCAACTAAACATGTATCCACAACTGAAAGCTTGCGTCCATATGATAATGATTTCAAACGAAGTATGATAAAGATATGCAGATGAGCAGCAACCGAAAACAAAAATTGCCCATGCATATAAACCAGCCAAAGTAGCTACTTCCAAGACCAGCACCATACAAAGAAGGTGTCCATGGTGAGCTAGCACCAATATGCTGGAAGGACTTAAATATGACCAATATAACCATACAAAATGATGGTTTGTCAAATATAGTGTGTTTGTATTTCTGCAATCAACCATATATAGTAATTATGCGAGAATTTTGCTGATCAAATTCTGGCATTGTCATTGTTTAAAATAAAATGATGTTGATGATTTCTGTAACACATAATAGAAGCAACGTATGAATATGTTCCCACTCATTAGGGTTAGCATCAGCAGTTCCTCCAAGACATACAGTTAGGTTATTTGCCAGTGTATCAATATGTGTATAAGTTCCAGCATCAGCTTACGTTCCAATAAATTCACCAACATTTATGCACAGATTGGTGGCTTTTAAATATTGCATTGCGGTCAGTTTCTAAGTATTTGTCGTGCAGGAATTTTTAAATAAAATTGTGAGCAGCAATTTGCTTTGCGCTCTCTCTATAAGAAAATGGGAGGATATCTGCACAAGTTGCCATGGTTAGCAGACCTTCTCAATCTTAATTTTGCTTCATTAATTACATCAAATCTGTGAACACAATCCATGAAGACTTGGATTGTTAGCTGGACTATCTTTCTCTGCAGTATTGTTGGTTGTGGAGTCTATCAGAACAGAGCCATCGTATCCCTGAAACCACATCCCATTTCAACATTAAGGTACTCTAGTCTATAATTTCGTTTGTATTGACTTAGTTAGAGATTGGGCGGAATTTATGGTTTTCTTATTTTTCAGTACTGAAAAGTTCAGGCATAGCCTATATAGAATTTGTTTTTCAGTTTTTCAGGATTTTTTCAACATGATCATGTTTTGTGAATAAAATCCTGTGAAAATTATCATTAAACCCTTCCAGCCACCCAAACTATACATCATTGACTCAGTTTTATGGTTTTCACTCAAAACAAATACACCAGAAATTGCAAGAATCAAACGAAATATTGTGATTTCTGACCTTTGTGTCTGTGCATTTTGATTGGGGTTATGAACGAAGGATGATCGTAAAGCTTTTCCCGCTTCTGCTCTGCATGTTCTGCTTATAGTTGCGTTTCCAGTTCCCTGCGTGACGGTGGTTGGAATGACAAGGTAGAGACCGTTGTTTCAAAACAATGCAAGCGGATTGGAACGACAACCAGTTCAGTTTTTTAAATAAGGCCACGTTTCATTAAAAAAATTAAAGAAAACAGCATGCTAAAGAAACTGAAAAACTATTCACCCTTAAGCCATAATTATTCTATATTATTTATATCAATTAGATTTCACTCATCTCATTTTAAATATTTTAAATATTTAAAATATTTCATCATTTTTAATAATTTATATTATTGGATTTTTAAAATTTCCTATATTAAATTTATTGTATCGGCTTATTATTATTATTTTAATAATATTTTAAGATGCTGTTAATATTTTCTACTGTTATATTGTTTTTAATTTTAGTTAAAAATATGATTTTTATTTTTTTTAGAAGTCTAAATAGGTTTTATAAAGTTTTTGAAAAAATTAAATATTAAACTAAATATTTTGAGAATAAAAAATAATTTTTGAAATTTTTATTTTTGATTTTTCATTTATATGAAATGACTAGTTTTATGGTGTTTAAAATTAATTGCCAAAAGAAATTAAAAACAAAAAATAAAAATTTTTGTATGCAACCAAGTGTGATAACAGTTAATAAATAGTACATTTATCAAATCCACATATTTATTAAAATGAATTGTCATTAGATAAAGTACCAAACCAAGTGTCATAACATTTAACATTTAATAAATACTACATCTATCACATCTATTTTAATATTTATTTTTATTATATACATTTTCTAATAAAAATATACAAGATAATAGATATAGTCATTAATATATTATATTATATTATTGTTAATCTGAGAGTTTTTAATTTTAATACCTATTTACAATATTCATTTAAATTAATTTATTTTTTATATTTAACTTTATTCCCTTTTATATTTCATAAAAATGAGTAGATAAAAGATTTGTTGACATGACATGTAGATATAAATTTTCTATTTTATTTTTTTAAGATGTAATTTAAAGTTGTTTTTAAAATATCATAGGTCATTCTCAATAATAAGTTTGGTTTTTTTAATCTAAAACATATATCTAACTCACTAAGATGTTATTTACATCAATAGTATGTAAAGTGCATTTAAGTGGTTTAAATAACTTTAAAATTAAATTACATTAATTTTATTTTTATTTTTAATCTATTTATATTTATATTAATGTATAATTAGTAGGAAAACTGTTTTAAATCTATTACTAGGTAAATCATTCATTGAATAGTTAGAAATTCTAAATCATTATGGTGTGCTTATATCTATTTATATTTGTATATGTTTATTAAATTTGGTCAACTTTAATAATAACGAATATTTTAGGAACCAACAAAGTTTATAGAACTTAAGGATATCAAAATGTACAAAAAAGTGTAAAAAACAAATCTAGAAAAGCTATAGAAACACTATATGATTGATATTGTATTTCAAAATTCATCTATTTTTAATTTTAATACAATTTTTTACATAATAATAACAATAATATAATAGTATATGTAAATTGAAATTTATAATTACCACGTAACATACTTGATATATAAATGGTTTTGGAAATTTTTAATTTTATAAATATTTAAATTAATTTAAAATAGCTATCCATTACTTTCTACACCAAAAACAAAAATTAAGCAACAACCCCCAATATTACCTCTTTTAAATATATCTCTTATTTTTATTAATAAATTATAATATCTTTTTCGTCGTTTTATATTTTATGGTTACTTTAAGGACTAATTTATTAGATTTTTAATAGTCGGTAACGTGTCCATTGATTTTAAAATATTTATAAATATGAAGATGATTTATATATCTCTTATTTTTATTAATAAATTATAATATCTTTTTCGTCGTTTTATATTTTATGGTTACTTTAAGGACTAATTTATTAGATTTTTAATAAATTAGACAATGAAATCAAGAATTACTGGAATTTTTGTATCAAGAAGAAGCTGCTAAAACACAGCCTCTCCTCTTCGTCCATTGACGCCAACGGCAACGCTGACACTAAAACTAATACCAAATCAGTGTGTGTTCGTCCTCATCTTCCTTTTCGTAATGCCTATATGTCACACCTCTATTATTATATACATAAAAAAAAATTCTTGTCATATGTTAAACCCATCTTAGCATTATACACGTCATGTTTTATCATATATTATATTCACCTTGGCATTAACACGTTATGGTTTCGGCCTTTACAACTGCACTTTGTAATTGAAATTCGTATGCATTCAACCATCATATGTTATCAAGGAATAGTCAACTATATTTGTCATGTTTTAATACTCACACACTATGTATAGTGGTCGGCTACATTCGTTATGTTCCAATGCTCATGCACCATGTGTAAAGGTATGTCTACCCGCGGAGTTTATATAGATGTAGACTTATGAGATAGGGTCTTGCCACGGCTTTTATCAACGGATACTTGCATTAACACTTGTATTAACGTGACATGGCCTGTGATGGTCCGGTCGCAGTGCTCACAACCACCGCTGCACTTTCGTCTTTAAGACACCAGTCCGGAGAGGGTTATGTGGCGGTCTTTGGTTTCTCCAGCCATGTGACACCTTGGGCGCGGGGATCTCGGTATTGACGATCTCCATTCCCGCCTTAACTCCATGGTCCAGATCTAATCCTGCAATCCAACGGTTGTTATGTGGTCAAGGGTTTAAGGGAATACTTATACCCCCTCCTATGCTTCCGGGTTCATTTACCTGCTCACTTCTACTCGGCTCCGGCTCTGTATACCCGCTTGGGGTCTCTTCTACCGGCAACACCACTCTGCTCAGCGAATGTTCAGAAGTTATTCAGACCCGTCCTCTGACCTTTACAGGTATGAATCTCAGCGTTTAGTTGTATTGGGTTAAACAATTTACTATGTCCTCTTAATTTCGCAGAGAATATCAGATTGTTTTCATTAACGCTTGGTCTTCTGCTGTTATGGTTTCAGTCGGCGCACGCATGCTCTTCCATGGAGCAAAGCTGGCCTCATACGACGGCTCAAACTTCAGGGTTACAGGTAGTGAATCTCGACACAGTTGTCTGTTCTTCAATCTCAGAAATCCTTAGATTTTAAGTCATGGTATTCGGTATTGCAGGCCTCCGCACCAACGCGGGCCTTCTTGTGTTATTTTCCGAGGTACTCTCTGTCGAGAACCCTCATGGTTGCCTCCTCATGTCCTTAGGTTATTTGACAGCGCACTGTGGATAACTGATTGTTTCCAAAGGCTTTTGTTCTGCTCCGATGTTCATAATTTATATTTTGTTACAGAGCTATGCCTTCCGGCAAGACTTATCTGAGTTAATAGATGCATATATTTGTTATAATTTCTAGTTGCGGGTTGAGCCTCCGCGCTCAAACCCTGCAACCGATTCACTGTAGCTTATACTTGCCATGAATCTAATTTCTTTCATTCCAGGGTTACCTCCCTATGTTATTCGTATTTGCACTTGTGGCTGAGGAGATAGCCAAGTTATTCCTCGGGTTATGTATAGACAGAGTATTGAACTTATATAATCTCATAGCAATGTTGTTTTGTTAATAGATGTTACTCTGTTCTCGGTTTGATTAATATCATTGTTGATCATAGGGTTTACCTGTTACAGCTGGGGTTATATGTTTCAAAGAACAGCGACCCCTTATTATTTTTATGCTACTAGAATTTACAGTCTTCTCTGTGTAGTCATGGTTTGGTACCGGTTACATCACATGCATCCCGATATTGTCGTTTTACTGTTCTTTCACTCTCCAAAGAATTTACGCACAGTTTTTATGGTTATTCCGTGTTTGACCCATTTGGTTTCATGCACAGATCTGCATATGGTTTAGTAATCTTTTCGAAGTTATACGGAATAGTTATCTACATGACTGTATTCCTTTGGTTATAATCTCATGTACAGGTGTATATACTACTTGCATCTTTATCACAAATATATATATACATGGAATGTAAATGCAACAGAATGCCCTTACATATTTGCATACACGGGACTTATAAGGAATATGTGTTTCTTTTCTGTATTAAATTACGAACTAGCTACTTACTGCTATTCGCTAATGTTTTCACCTCTGTTCACAGCCAAAGGATATTGGCATATTCCTGCTTCTGTTATACAGTTTTATCGATACCCTCTAGTTATTTAAACATCTGCATGTTCTTTTCACGACATGCTCTTATTCAGTGTCAGTAGGGTTTTGAGATTCTTTTATCGATGATATCAATCATTTATCGACGGACCTGGTTTTCAGAGGTTCTAACCCTCGTATTCGGTCAATTTATCTTTGTAAGGTTTTAGTTCCTTTCAAGCAATTAGTATTATGTTTACTGTTAACAGAGTTCCGTATTCAACCCGTGAGGGTATTTCGACTCTGTCAACTAATACCGAACCTTGATAATTTCTTTCCTGTTCTATTACCTTAACGTATTGGATATTCTGCAGTGGCTCTCTTTTGCTAATGACATACTACCATACAGAGGAGAACCGCATCTGCATAATCATATTTAAGCTACAACTTCTAAGGAAATATAATGCGTATTTCCTATTTGATTCTCTTAGTAATTAATGCATGTGCATTTACTGTTCAGTGGCTTTACAGTTTTGAGATCGTACCTGGTTCGCCCGAATTAGGAATGGTTTTCAAACAAATAAGTCACCTGAACTTTAGTTCTGCTCGTCCACCCAGCCATGAGACCCATCACTCAGATGGAATTCTCCCCCTGAGCCATCCTGCAGGCCTTCAGCCCTCAACAAGTTTTGTGCACCTCTGTGCCAGGTTATCTGATCCTCATCAGACTTAACCCCTTCATTCTTTTCTTTTCTCTTCTTGTTCTTGGAAAAGATTTTCTTTCTCTTCTGTCTGTCTCTACAGCACAGAAACCCCTCAGCCAGGACTTTTCCTGCTTTAGAGGGTAGTTCCATCAGTTATCACAACTGATCATTTTCTTTAAATTTCACCTCTTAGAGGCTGCCAGCAATTCCAAGAAATATTTAAATTACTTAATTAAAATAGTTTGTCACAGTTTTGTTTAAACATAACAACAACTGATTACTGTCTTTTACCATAGTAAACTTTTCAAATTTACATGTCCTGGGGTTATTACACTATAAGTCGTCTCACACTACCCAGCCGTTGCACGGCATGCCTGAAGGGTACCCGCCACTTCTTGGTAACAGCGTTAATAAGGTGACCAGTGCTGAAAATCGGCACGCTTGTGTTCCCAACCTATTGGAATTAAAACAAGAACAAGCACTGGAGGATGAAAATCGTGTATTTTCTTGTTCTCAGGTGTGGATTGATTCTTGCTCTCACACTCTTACATCTCCGAGTCTGCAAGGCAAAGGCCCATTTTGTAAGGCATCAACATCAACGAAATGCCACCAATTAGTAGACTGGGAGACAACACTGGCGCCTGATGAAACCCTAGAGTTTGCCAGTAACTCTGTTGGCTCAGCCATCACCATCTCTGCTCTGGTTGAGATCAATGATTCAGCTAAAATTAAAAATGATGGCGACATCAGCAATGAAAATGAGATGATGATGGACCATTTGTCATTGACAGCATATTCTTCTGGAATTACAGCATGGAGCGCTAATGGCGATTCAAACACAACAGTTTTTGCTGATGTCTATTATGATGCCTTTAACGCTCATAAGGGCGCATTTAGTATTCAGGAAGATTGCACGAGCCAGCAGGACGAGAAGAGAGCTCATCGGTCATGCTCGCCAGTTAATTCTTCGTCCCAATTTAGTGCAGCGGCAATAACATGCGCCGACGTTGATCAGTACTCTAATGTGCAGGGTCCGGGTGATTGCCAGGATCATCTCATTTTGAAGAACGGTGAGGTCAATTTGGACAGAGGGGTGCAGGATGGTGATCAATGGGATTGCTCATCAATTCCCAATAACGAAGAAAAGGCAACGCCACCACCTACAATGCTAGGAAGAGGAGGTACAACGTTCGATTTTGAGTGTGAAGGTGAAGCTTTGGGTCGTCACGTAAACGCTTGGGCGGAGGACCATCTGTACAGTATCTCTACTGATGCTGCTCTTACTTCTGAGATCGATACAGTGCTATCGAACTGGATGGGGATGTATTGACCATATGCGTACTGCGCTTATCTCTCATTTCGCCTATCGGTTTTGATGTTTGATTAGATGTTATAAAATAGAGGAGTCTAATTTTCTCGTAAAAAAAGGAGAGTGATGGATAGCAGGCCTATTCACACTCCTCCCAAAATCAAATGTATGTCAGCCGCTTACGTCTTTCGATTACGTCATTTGTTTAGCTAGATAACGGTTGCTGCTGTAAGGGTTTAATCTGTAGGTTGGAAATAACCTAATCTTATAGCAATCGGAATTTTATATTTTAATCAATTTGTTTCCAATTTTATTTGAATTTGGAAATTTTTAAATCGTTGATTGAAATGGTACGATCGAAATGTTTAATTAAAATCACGCTTCGGGATACGAAATAGCAGATTTAATTTGTGAAACCGTGAAATATAAAAATTGGTAAACTGTGTAATATGGAAACTCGTAGGTTAAACGGCTAATATTTTTTTAGGAAAAAAAAAATTACAAATCTTTTAATGATTTTGAGAAATTTTTGCAGTTTTCGTTAAAATTCAAGATTTTGGATATCGTAAAAGTTTTAATGCTTAATCTATTTACACTGTAAAAAAAATTGGTTTAAACACATACAAATTTCTTAAGATTTTTTTTTCCTTACTGGATGTGTTTTTTTATGGATATTGGTTACAAATAAGTTTTAAAAACTTTGTAAATTGTATAGGAAAAGCAGACTCACAAAGAATGAAGAAAAAATGTTTTTCTCAATATTATAAATCAAATAAGTTTAAAAAACTTTGTAAATGGTACAGGAAAAGCAGACTCAAAGAATGAAGAAAAAATGTTCCTCTAATATTATAAATCAGTTAAATAAGATTATATTGGAGACATCAACAATAAATGATTCCAGTGAGACTGAACTAAATTGGACTAACTGAAATTGAACTAGGACACTTGCATAGAGAGGGACACTTGCATAGAGAGTTATGACACCTAGCAGGTTCTTGGAATTGGTTTAAGTCTTAGCTAAGCTTACAATTTAAAATCAAATTACAATTTTCTTTTCTTTTTCTTTTCTCCCACATCTTGTAGCCTATAAATCGCTTCAATTTTTTTTTTTATTATATCTTTCAAATCTCAGTTTCATCATTCGTTGGTGCAGGTCTTCCATTGTTCCACCATGTCTAAGCATGTCCTCAACTTCTTCAAAAATCGGCTGCCACATGTCATCTTTTGTTGTGTGATCTTCATTATCAATTCACTGCAATATGAGTTTATAATAAAAAAATATTTCTTCATGACTCCAATACTTGAAAATTTCATTGATGTTTTTTTCATTCAAGTTGTCTTCAATATTCATTTATGTAGCTTCTATGCAAAATTTATCAAGGCATGGTGTTGCAAGGCATGCTTCAATGAAATTTAGTTCTTCTTCATAATCATCTTGTTTCCTTGCACACTGCAAATCAATGTTAGGAATAAAAATATTTGTTGAACCATATCGATTATGTTCTTTCTACGCTACAATGAGAGCTTTCTCTACTTGCACTTCCTTCTCCGTGTTTGCCTCTATCTCTATTTTCTCTTTGTGGGCTTCGTTCTTTGCCTTTTCTTCTATCTCTGTCACTTCCACTTTTTTCACTAACTCGTGTTGTTGCATACATGTTGTCTTCTTGTTGGTTTTGAGATTCAAATGAGTTTCTCTCACCAAATAGTATCATGTTGATATCATGTTTTTGTTGCATCATCTACAATCATTCATCATTAGGCAACAAGTCTTCATCAAAATTTACATCAACAGTATTAATTGTTGGATTCATCATAACGCTAGCTGCTCCAATGGCTGCTTCATTGTCATCAACAAGCACTGTTGCTGGATTCATCAAATTGTTATCAGCAAGCGCTGTGTTGGATTCACCAAATTGGTGTCAGTAAGCTTTGTTGTTGGATTCACCAAACTCTTCATCTTCAACTAGATTACTCTCCTAATACCAAAACTCATTTTCGTTTCCAAATCTTCAAAAAAAAAATCAAAGATCTCGTGCCGCTGCTTCGACTTTCTTATCCTCTTGGATTTTCCTATTTGTTGAGTCACTATGACTGAAAAACAAATTAAACTTCAAACATAGTGATTTCTTGCAATAAATAAACATCTTTGTGGTGGCCTCTCTATTGCTTAGCTTCCACAAAATAAATAGGTATACAAATTCTCTACTAAGGCAACACTTTCACAATGTTCAAAACCGATTATAATGATACCCTTTTGTAATATCCTTCCCAAAGCTTTTAAAAATCTCATTTAAAAAAAAACAAAAAAAACAACCTTACAAAAGTCTCCAAACTTTGCTTCACTCTTCAATATCAAGGCCCCTATTTTTTTAATCAATACTCCCTCATGAACCCTCTTAAAAAAAAATTGAAACGACAAAATTAAAAAAGCTAAAGATTTTTTTTGTTTCATAAAAAAACCTTTTTCAATTCTTAAGGCATCATAACAAAACTTTCGAAATGAAAGGCCTCTTAAGAAAAAATTTTGAAACGAATTTACAAATGATCGGTGACATCTTAGTGTTTCACAAAATACGAGGCCTTTTTAATGAAGAACATTTCATAAAAGGACATGACATGAGGGTTGATTTCAATGCACGGAGGAAAAAAAGTCGAAACATATTGTACTCGTGCTCCCAATATTTGACTTCATCGAAGCCCGGGGAAAAATCGCATAAAAACATTTTTGCTTCGTCGCTTTCACAACTCGCAATAGAAGTGCCTTACGCAATTTTGTGCATTCTTTCAACTCACGGGGTGCATCAATTCTATTTTCTTTACAATCTCGTAATTTTTCCACTTTTTCACATTTTTTTTTGTTGGAGTGCAAAACTGATACATTTGGCTCTTTTCATAGGTGTGAAATTGACACACTTTTCTTTCTTCACAGGTGAGAAATTCAAGTTGCTTTTGCACTTTCTCCTCAGCTTCTTGTCCACGAACATTGATGACACACTGCGCTCTCTGAAGTTTTATGCAACCTTACAGTGCTTCTCTTTACTCCTATCAAGGAGCCTTACACAACCTATGCTATGATACAATGACAAAGAATGAAGAAAAACGTGGAGCAGAGGATTTCTCTTCTCAATATTTTGAATCAGTTAAATACGATTACATTAGAGACATCAACAAAAAATGAGTGCAGTGAGACAAAACTAAACTAGACTATGACACTTGGATGCACGGTTATGACTATTATCACCCCAAGAAACTCTCCTAGTTTGTATCTCATAGATGCTCAGAAACATTACAAACTCAACAAAAATGTTGGAAAATGGTGGATGAATGGAAGAAATGATGCATATTCAAGCCAGATAACCACTTCTACTATGCTTAACCCCAGACATGGGTGAACACCCCCAGACTACAAGGCTTTAGACCACCAATTACTCACAGTTTGAGGAACAGGTGAAGATGGAGAATACTGACCACACCAGCATATGCATAGGACCCTGTGATGGCTGGCTGCGACTAGCAAAGAGGTCTGCAAATCTATTTCCTAATGCACAGACAAGATGACAACTCTCTGGCATTAAAATAACAGAAACCTGCATACTAATTCAATAATACATACTAGATTCTAACACAGAGGTGGCATGACAGCCCCTCTAATGCTAAACATCAAGAGCACATGAACAAATGCATAACAGGCACAGCCTGGAACAAAGAAGAAGTGGAAAGTGAGAAATTAACAACAAAAGAAGCTTGTATTAGCTGAAAATGAAGATCAGACGCTGCAGGTATCACAGTAGTTACAGTCTCCGGAAGTTAAACTTTACATCAAAAAATCATTCATCAACCCCAATACCTCTTCTTTCTGGGTATATATGGAGGTTGATTACAAAAATGTCTGTTATCCTATGCGTGGAGGGGTCATAATGGACCACCAACCACATTTACAATCTAATATGGGTTTCTGCTGCAAACTGTGTGTTTTAATAAATCAATTTGACATTAACTGATACTTTGTTGTCCTTCCTGAACAGGTGGAGTATTGTTTGAATAAATTCAATAACTGTTGTAGGCATTGAACTGCTCGAGGATTATCCTTTCCATGGAAAATTTTAGGGGCTAATGTTCGCCCAGTGGGCTAATTTTCCATGATTTTTCCAAAAAAAAGGTTCGCCAATTTCCAATTTTATAAAAGACGATTCGCCCAAATTTTAGAATATAAAATTATTTTACCTTAAAAATCGACAACATTATAGAGAGACTATATATAAAATAATTATAAATTTGATTAATTTTACAAATATATCAATAAACATTTATAATTTGCATATTAGGGATTAGTGAGATTCGCCAATGTTTTAAACTTCAAGAAAATTTTCCATCCTTAAAATTTTCCTTGATCCTTTCTTTCTCGGCCATGCTGCTCTTTGAATGTGGTAGATGAGGATTTAATGCGCAGAGTGCTGGATCATGCCATCCTTCCTCCTTCGAGTGCACAGAACAAGCCAAAAACACGAAAACCGTATGGAAAATGGATGTGGGTCTGGGAATGAATGCTAGCCGTTGGATGGAATTGGCGAACGGCTGAGATCTCATGGCAGGAGGCGATGAGAAAACGCGGGGCGGAGTGAATATGAACCGTCGGATCTTGTAAATAGACAGTGGGGATCAACTTGCAGGGGATATCTGGAGATACACGGATGGAAGAGTGTGGGTCGTCGGATCATGGTCGGGCAGATCTGACGGCTATCGAGAGGTCAAACAACGCGAGAGATAACGCACGGGAGAATGGCGGTTTTGGGCAGTAAGCAGTTTCCTCGCACCGCTTACATGAGGCAGGCGGTATCCATATGCGACCGCATGATCTAGTCTTTGCGCAACACACGGCGGAGGAAAACCACTTTCCCCGCGTATTAACGAACACGCAGTTTGTGGTGGCGGGAAGTGTGACTGCCGTCTGATAGCGGCGGGGATGATCGAACGACGGGGAATAATCGCACACGTTTAATGATTGATGTGACAGGGAGGGCCTCAGCGGTAGCGTGTTTTCGCATGTGCGCAGTTATATGACCGCGGTCACATAGGTTTAGCCTTGCACTGAGGACCCGAGGGGAAAAGGTGTTAATAGGGGGTTTACATAGGATTATAGAGGAAAATAGCAACAACGGGTTAAGGGAGAATAAGGAGAATGGAAGGGGAGGAGGAAACGGAGGTAGCGGGAGTTATAAGGGTATAAAGAAAATGAATGGGGAAGGATCAAATGAACCACTGCAAGCTCCCTTTTTGCAAAAAACACACGACCACAGTGTCTTTGACCTAACAAATACCGAATAATGTAGCAGGGCTAACATTCGCTCCTTCTGGGGATGAGATCCTCCCTGTGAGGTCTCAAGATCCTGCAGATCAATGCTTTCCTGATGAAAACAAATTAGCCAAAATTCCTAGTGTTCCATTGGGCATGGAGTCTACTTTGCCTACACAAAACTGATAAAAACAAAATATTTACAACTTTTAAGGCCAAAGACCTTAAATAACATAATTCTTCAGAAAGTGCCCATTAACTGAGCCATCAAAAACTGCTTCTCCTCCCATATTTTTAAGTATGAAAGTGTTGTTCCCTTGAATCTGTGAAATAATAAAAGGGCCTTTCCAGAAAGAATCAAACTTCCCATGATTGCCTTTCTTTTCTTTCAGTGCATCCCACTTCAAAACCAAGTCACCAACCTGAAAATTATCCGTTTCTGCCTTCTTGTCAAAAGCATCCTTGATATTTTTCTAATGTGTTGCAGCCTTTTCAACTAGCGGTTCTCTAATCTGATGTACCTCTGCTAAATCAATGATCCTCTTTGCCATGTCTTCTTTTTCATTCTGTTCTGTTTGAAGGAATTTTGCCATAGGGAGAGTTAGCTGAATTGGGAATACAACATCAGTGCCATATACCAACTTGAAAGAAGAACTCCTTGTGGCTTTCTTAATGGTCACTCTGCCAGCCCACAATGCCTACTTGAGATTTGAATCCCAATTCTTTTTATTGTCCTCTGACAGCTTCTTAATTATCCTTATCAGGCTTTTATTAGAGGATTCTACTAGACCATTTCCTTGAGGATAATATGAGGTGGAATGACCCAGTTTAATACCCACTGAATCACACATTTCCACCAATTCTTTTGCCCTGAAGGCTGCTGCAATATCTGTGACCAGTTTATGTGGACAACCAAATCTGCTGAAGGTATTCTCTGTCAAAAACATCATGACCACACTGTGATCAGCCTTCCTGGTAGGGACTGCTTCAATCCACTTGGTAAAATAATTAGTGGCTACTAATATCCATCTGTGCTGGCCACTAGAATGTGAATTGATTTCTCCAATGAAATCCAAGCCCCACTGCTGAAAAGGTTTCTTTGCAAGTATTGGTTTTAAGGGCAGGGACTTCAACTACTATTTTCCTTCAAATCTTTGGCACCTGTCACAAGATTTAACAAAATCAAATACATCAGAAAATAAAGTGGGCGAATAGTACCCAGCTCTGAGAATTTTATGGGCTGTAGTCTTCCAATAATGGTGCCCTCCACACATACTGGAATGAAACTACTGCATGACTTCTATTGACTGTTCTTTGTCTAGACACCTCAAAAGCACTCCAGATGGATCCCTCTAGTAGAGCAGATTTTCATTAATGCAATATTTAGCTACCCTAAGCTTAATAGTTCTGGCTTGACTTTGAATAAAGCTTGAAGGAATTTCTAGCTTCAGCAAGAACTTAATTATTGCAGAATACCAGTCACAAAAAGTTAGATTTTCGGCCACTGACTGCTTTCTGTTTGGTTCAGCCGTTTTTTCTTCTTCTGCCTGACCATTTTCTGCAATTGTGTACAAAAAATCAATATCTAAAGATCTGTAATTTTCTTCAACCAACAATCTGGGAAGAACTTGACCTCTGACCAACTTGTTGGGTTTCACTTCTATATTAAATTCAATCAATTTTGCAATCCATTTAGCCCTTCTTCCATCAGCATCAGGTTGTGTCAAAACATCTTTTATTGCAGTAGAGGGTACATAGGCAATTATCTTGGAATGCAAAATGTAAACTCTGAAGGCTTTCAAGGATTTGATAAGAGCATATGCTTGTTTTTCAATAATATCATACCGCAGTTCAGCATCCCTCAAGTTTTTGCTGAAAAATGCTACTGGATGTTTTGAACCTTCTTCATCTGCTTGCAATAGAACTGCTGCAATGGTATCTTCAAAGGCAAATGAGAATACATGGAACTCCTTACTGTAATCTGGACTCAATAATGTGGGACCCTCCATAATAGCTTTCTTAATGGACTCAAAAGATTTTCTTGCTACATCAGTCCACCTAACCTCTGACCCTTTCTTCAACATGGAGGTAACATGCTTCACTAGTTTTGCAAAATTTGGTATAAACCTCCTTACAAAATTAATTTTACCCAAAAAGGACTAGATATCTTTCTTTGATATCAGGACAGACAAAGTCTGTATTGCTTTTACTCTTTCTGGATCAATTCGAACACCTTCAGCAGAAACAATATGTCCTAACAGCTTGCATTCTTCTAAAGCAAATTGTGATTTTTTAGGATTGACTGAAATCCCAAACCTTTTGCACTTCAAAAACACCTTTTTCAAATGCTGCAAATGGTCTTGATGGCTGCTAGAGTATACTGTTATGTCATCCAGGTAGATAAGGACAAATTTATCCTTCTCTCCCGCAAACGCTATATCCATAGCTCTCTGAAAGGTTGCTCCAACATTCATCAATCCAAAAGGCATCTTAGCATACATAAAAGTGCCCCAAGGAGTGGTGAATGTAGTCTTCTCTTGCTCATCTGGGTGCACAACAATCTGATTAAAGCCTGAAAATCCATCCAAGAAAGACATTACTTTGGCTTCTGAGACTTTTTGCAACAAGTGCTCCATCTTCGGCAGAGGATAGTTGTCTTTCTTGGAGCATTTGTTTAAATTTCTGAAATCAATACACAGTCTGATTTCTCCACTCTTCTTCCTCACTACCACCAAATTGGCTGCCCATTTGGAATATCTAAGAGGAACTATAATCTTAGCAGCTAAGAACTTTTTAATTTCTTTTTCAATCATAGGGAGGAGCATAGGATTTATTGGTCTAAGCTTTTGTTTGAAAGGAATGGTGTCTTTCTCCAGAGGGATTTTATGCTGAATAATTTTTTTGTCATAGGTTTTCAGGTTACTATACTCCCAGGCAAACACATCAGCAAACTGCTTCATTAATTTTGCAGTATTCAGCACTCTGGTCAACAGACAGATGAGTGGACAAATTTATGTATCTAGGCTGACCTGGACTTCCTATATCATGCTTACAAACTGCAGATTGATATTCTTTCTGGGCAGCCTTGTAAGGCACATCATTTTGGTCAAACAGTCTTTCTAGAGGAATCAGACCCTTCGGAATATGATTACTAGGAAGCTGGACAATGTTGTTTTTGCCAATTTTATTTCTAAGCTGAACTTGGGGTTTTTCTTTCAAGGCTTCATTATCTTGATCAATTTGCATTTCAGAGAACTCATCAATGACTTGGAGGAACCTATTTATCTCATCATCATCATCAAAAACTTTCCAATGGTGGACATTGTCAGGCAAGGATGGTCTATACTTCATTTGGACTTCATAAACTAGTATGGGAGGCATGGGAGGGACAAACATGCTAGCAGACACAACAAGGGAATCAACAAGCTAATTTTTGGCTCTAGAGATATATGAAATACAGACATTTTCAAAGGAATCTTTGAGTCTCCATAGCTCAGCTCTGTATGCTTTCAGCCTTGGGTGCTTTGCTTGAAATATTTTATTTACTTGTTGAATGATCAGATCAACATCTTCAAACACCTTTATATTCTTAATTCCTCTGTCTTTTGTTGCATTAAGGCCCAACAGCAGAGCCTCATACTCTGTTATATTGTTAGTGACCTGAAAAACCAGCTTAAAAGACAGCTGAATGCTTTCTTGTTCTAGAGATACTAGCACCACCCCTGCTCCTGTAGTCTCCCTGGAACATGCTCCATCAAAGAACATCTCCCAAACCTGACTTCCTTGCTCTTCTTTGGCCTGAACTGGTTTCCTGAGCCGCATTGAGGCCTTCTAAGATTCTTCTATTTGGAGAATACATGCTCCAAAATTAGTGTCCACTGCATATATGGGATGATTAGTAGGATTTTTTTCATCACTGATGATATATGCCAACTGTGCTTCTTTATACAATCTCCTGCTTTCTCCTCCAAAAACTGGGACTGTTGCATAAGATAGATCATTCTATAATGTCCCACCTAGTCTCTTAATCCATCCTCCGGACAACAGCATGCCAAACTTAGGAGGGACATCTGCTACCACAATATCCATCATCATACTCTTCATGGGCAGCTGAGTTAAGGTAATGGCCAGGTCTTTAATCAATCCTAGGCATTTCACTTTCCTTGAATCAGAAGAGAACAAATCATGATAAGGTCTAGTGATGTCAAGGCATAACTCTTCCATGATAGCTTTAGGCATCAAATTGTGGTTGGCCCCTGTGTCTAGCAGGCAATTGTGGAGGATTTTATCATGAATGGTCAAGGAGATATAAAAAGATGGAGGATTATTATCAGTAGGTTCAATCATGGGGCTAAGCATAATCGCAGGCTTGTCATCTTGCAAATTGACAGAGTCAGTGGAGGTTTGTGTGATTTTCAGCTCAAGAGCTTCAAGGATAGGCTTTCTAAATACTTCACTCTTTACCAACTCTACGAGAGGCACAAAAATTTTCAAAATCTGAACTTCTGACTCAAAGCTGAAATAAGAAGATAACTTATCATAACCTTTTACCTCTTGAACTGAGCTTTAAGAATGACTAGATCAGCTGCTGGTCTTCTCTATCTAATATTTTGTGACTATGTTTGGACAACAACTCTGTGATGGTCTTGTTCATGTAGCAAATATTCTTCATAAGCAGCCAAAGTTAAAAATGCAGTGCTGCCTTTATCTTCCATGCAGTGAATTTCATCCTCATATTCTCCAAATTGTTCCTCCTCCATGACTACATTTTGGAAATGAGCTTTAACTCTCTGTTCTCTTTTGATTCTTCACCCCTTTGAATAATTCGCAACTGTTCATTTGCTCTTCTGAAAGGATTTGGGTTTCTTGGAGCAAATGTGTTCTGCTGCCTTGTCTTTCCTGAATTATGCTCAACCTTTAACTTAGAAATTTCAGCAGCTAATAACTCTATCATCTCAGTCATTTTTTCTAATTTAGCCTCTGAATATGATGCAGAGGAAGTAGAATCCTGACCTCTCTGCCTCCTTCTGTCAGCTTGACTTTTGAGCTTTTCTGTAGCCATGATATTAGAATCTACTTCTAGGGCTGCATCCTGCATGTCTGCCAGAGTAGCACATCTCCTTTCTCTCAACAGTAGGTAGAAATCAGAGTCAAAATCATTGGCATAAGTGAGTTTGGGAGAGGTGGGGGTAGGCTTTACTTCAGCTGGTATCTTACTATACATACGATTAAATCTTTTATTGAACTCAGGTAGTGATTCCCCATTTTCCCTCTTTAGGTTGCCAAACTCTGTATGATAATACAGCAAGTCTTTTTTATCTCCCCAGTGCTTCAAAAATACATCATCTAAGGCTTCAATATCTGTTATAGATCTCTGGGGTAATTCTTTGAACCACTTCCTGGCCTCTCCATCAAGGCTCTGGACAAAAACTCTCATCCATACATCATTTTCACTTATATCTAAGTTATCAGCATAACTGTAAAAAGCTTCAAGGTGTTCTTCTGTTGTTACTCCCTCTGTGCCAGTGAACTTAGGCATATATTTCTGATATTCTCCCACAAGCATAGGATTCAAAGGAACAGGCAAGACCAAAGGTCCATATCTAGCAGCAAAAAATCTTTCTATCTTCGTGGGTGCTTGCTGGCTTGCCATGATTGGGATATGTGGAAAGGTACTGGCAGATTGGATGGTAAGAAGTAATGTGATGGATGGTAGAGACAAAGGGATGTTTTGGACTGTATGAGAAGCTTTCTTTGGACTAAGATTCAAAGGGGAACTAACTACACAAGGGGCTATATTAATCTATGAAGGAATTTCCTTATTAACAGTGTTGGGCTCTAAATCTTCAAACTGTATATCTTCAGCTACAACTTTATCTTTCAGAGATGCATGAGATTTCTTAGGCTTACCTGATCCTGATGCCCCTTTATGTGATTCTTTCTTCGATCTGACAGTCCTCTCAGGGTCAGGCACTGGTTCAACTGGTGATTTCTGAGGATTTCTTCGAGTATGTCTCACAAACTGAGCCAGAACTTCAATGTGGAGTCGCCAAAGGTTGGTCTTCCTCCAGTGGAGTCACCAGATAGATGATTACAACCAGAAATGTTCCCAGACCTTGTCTATCATCAAAATCTGGAACTGTGTCGTTCTCCCAGGGAAGTTGAGCTTCAATCTCCTCTCCCCGGCAACGACACCAATTAATGTTATCACCCCAAGAAACTCTCCTAGGTTGTATCTCAGAGATGCTCAGGAACATTACAAACTCAACAAAAATGTTGGAAAATGGTGGGTGAATGGAAGAAATGATGCATATTCAAGCCAGATAACCACTTCTACTATGCTTAACCCCAGACATGGGTGAACACCCCCAGACTACAAGCCTTTAGACCACCAATTACTCACAATTTGAGGAATAGGTGAAGATGGAGAATACTGACCACACCAGCAGATGAAAAGGACCGTGTAATGGCTAGCTGCAACCAACAAGGAGGTCTGCAAATCTATTTCCTAATGCACAGATAGGACGACAACTCTCTGGCATTAAATAACAGAAACCTGCATACTAATTCAATGATACATACTAGATTCTAACACAGAGGTGGGATGACAGCCCCTCTGATGCTAAACATCAAGAGCACATGAACAAATGCATAACAGGCACAACCTGGAACGGAGAAGAAGTGGAAAGTGAGCAATTAACAACAAAAGAAGCTTGTATTAGCTGAAAATGAAGACTAAACACTGCAGGTATCACAATAGTTATAGTCTCCAGAAGTTGAACTTTACATCAAAAAATCATTCATCAACCCCATTACCTCTTCTTTCTGGGTATATATGGAGGTTGATTACAAAAAATGTCTGTTATCCTATGCGTGGAGGGTTCATAATGGACCACCAACCACATTTACAATCTAATATGGGTTTCTGCTGCAAACTATGTGTTTTAACAAATCAATTTGACATTCACTGGTACTTTGTTGTCCTTCCTGAATAGGTGGAATATTGTTTGAATAAATTCAATAATTGTTGTAGGCATTGAACTGCTCGAGGATCGTCCTTTCTTTCTCGGCCATGCTGCTCTTTGAATGTGGTAGCTGAGGATTTAATGCGCAGAGTGCTGGATCATGGCCTCCTTCCTCCTTCGAGTGCACAAGACAGGCCAAAAACACGAAAACCGTATGGAAAATGGACGAGGGCCTGAGCATGAATGCTAGCCGTTGGATGGAACTGGTGAACAGTTGAGATCTCATGGCAGGAGGCGATGGGAAGATATGGGGCAAAGTGAATATGAACCGTCGGATCTCACAAATAGACGGCAGGGATCAACTTGCAGGGGATATCGAGAGATACGTAGATGGAGGAGTGTGGGCCATCAGATCATGGTCGGGCAGATCCGACGACTATCGGGAGGTCAAACAACGTGGGAGATAACGCACGGGAGAATGGTGGTTTCGGGTGGTAAGCGGTTTCCCCGCACCGCTTACGGGAGGTAGGCAGTATCCGTATGCGACCGCATGATCTAGTCTTTGCGCGACACGTGGCGGAGGAAAACCACTTTCCCCGTGGATTAACGAACGCACAGGTTGTAGTGGCGAGAAGTACGACTGTCGCCCGATTGCGGCGGGGATGATCAGACGGCGGGGATTAATCGCACACGTTTAATGATTGATGTGACAGGGAGGGCCTCGGCGGTAGCATGTTTTCGCATGCACGTAGTTATATGATCACGGTCACATAGGTTTATCCTTGCACTTGGGACCCGAGGGGAAAAAGGGTTAATATGGGGTTTACATAGGATTATAGAGGAAATCAGCAATAACGGGTTAAGGGAGAATAAGGAGAATGTAAGGGGAGGAGGAAACGAAGGTAGCGGGAGTATAAGGGTATAAAGCAAATGAATGGGGAAGGATCAAATGAACTGCTGCAAGCTCCCTTTTTGCAAAAAACACATGGCCACGACGTCTTTGACCCAACAAATACCGAATAATGTTGCAGGGCTAACGATGGCACCTAGCAGATGGTTGGAATTAGATTCTCCATCATAGACTAGATAAAAAGGGCTTAGTTGAGAAATAAGATGAGGCATATCATATGTATAACTGGGATTGACATGTTTTTTGCTAAAGTCATCAAGAATAGACAACTACAATTGTGTAATGAATTTAACTAAGGCAGTTTAAAAGAGTTTTTTATAACATGAGGCATATCTTATGTATAACTTGGATTGATATGTTCTCTACTTGTAAGTCATCTATTATAGAAACTTGTAATTGTGTAACGGATTTAAGTAAGGTAGTTTAAAATATTTTTTTATTCAAAAGATCAATCTCGAACATTTTACATTTATGAAATTTGAGACAGTTTGGGAAATAATTTTTCTTTAGATTTTTGAATGGTGAGCAAGTGCCAAATGGGACAAGCCAAGTTTCTAAGTAGAAATTAAAAAGGTGTCGCAATTGTGTATATGGACTGACGACGATTTTACATAATTCGTCAGACTTATTTTATCTCACTTGTTCAAGATTAATGTATGGTTTTTTAGATGGGGTGCCACCTCCATCACAAAAAATATGATGTCATAGTCGTTCACCCTCACTTTTCCCTCCACATATAGCACAATTGGCGGCAGGTATAATCTTCTGAATATGCAACATTATCCAGGTTTAAAGCATTTGGTAATAGGTTTCTTACCTTCGTGCACACTATTTTCTCTGTCTGAACGATATACACTACCATGACCATCATGCCCTTCTACTATAGTGCATGTCTTGGAGACTGAATAAAAAATTATGAAACAAAGAGTTCCTCTAAAATTGTCTTCACCTTTTTCTTTATTTGGAATATAATGTTCCTTTTGGCTCTCTCTATTTATTCTTTTTACTTTCTTTTCCTCTCAACACTTTCTAGGTTTCATGGTTGGGAGAGCCAACCTGCCTCTCTGGTCCTCCACCTATGCTCCTATAATGAAATTCATTGTTTGGGTTTAAATTATTCACTTTGCTTCTAGCTTGGTGGTGGATTTCATATCATAGAGCCTTATCTCTGCAGCTCTATAGCGACCTCCATTCAGGGAGACTTAGCCTACCTCCTAGGCATTTTCCTTCCTATTTATTCTCAAAATAATATATTTCTGGTGGTGTTCCCTGCTCACTTATCTCCAACCTCTATAACTCTTTCTAATCTCTTGCCGCCTTACCATTCCTCTTTGTTGCTTTTTTGTGTACACTACCCAAAATTTCTCTGTAACACCCTCTTCCCACATCTACCCAAGCAATAGGCCAACCGGGGTAGACATGTGATGAGAGGCTACTATGATATGATTCGACCTCCTAAGTCACGTTAAGGAAGTGGAACTGACCTAAACACACCATGCAAACCTTCAACATCAACAATATGACTCCTAAGAACCATCCCAACCTTTATGCTAACAAGCCCCTAAGTCCTACTGAGGTTTTGGACCACTTGACCTCTGGACGCTCTCATGCAATGGGCATGCTAGTGTCCCTCGGATTTAAGCCACATTTTCAAGCCCAGAAATGAAACCTTCAGAACAGTAAGATGACATGGAAATAACAGTACGAATGCAATTAATTTAATAATACCTTGACTAGACCCCTACTAACCATGACAGGAATTTCGTCAAACAAATCATTAATATGTAATCTATAGGTGTAAATAACAAATCTTAGCATAAGGGTCTCAAACTTATCTGAGATTTGCTATGAAACATTGTTTCCTTATCACACTAGTTGCAGTTCCATGAAATTAAAGTTTTTCCACTAATTAAATGTAAACAAAATCAATTATACAAGATAATAGTACCATATGTGTGAAGTCCTTCTCATTTGACAAATGATATAAACCAACTTCTTTCTTCAAATCAGATTGTCTCCCAAGAATACAAAATTGCATCAACAAAGGAAAGTAATCTGATATCCAAAAGAAATGATCATGTTCCATCATTTCACCAAAGCATTCACAAACTTATAATAGTGCATTCTTTGCAAATATTTTTTATAAAATTCTGGACCCTTCTCTAAATGCATGAGAAGGGTATAAATACTACTCTAACTAAATGTGAAAAAATAGATTATACAAAATTTGTGGAGGTTTCAAACAACCTTCCTCCTAACTAGGTAACTAACTCCAAAAATAAACAGAGGCTAAATAAACAAAACCAAGAGGATGACTTGATGTCTGCCAGCTTGTCCTCTAAATCAAAAATATCGGTCATTGGTTGGATTTGAGGAGGTGGCCCGAAATGAGTCCTGAGTTGTCCTATGAAGATTGCATTAGCGAGTAGTGGCAACATCCTTTGTGTAGTATGAAGGGAACAGTTAAGAGTCATAATCTGGATATGTGGCTTAACCAGATACTGCCAATACGACTCCTAGTTGGTCATGGTCAGTTTTGTAATTGCCTCTCTTTGACTCTCTGCCTTTTCTTGCTAGTCTTTATACAGAGCAGTTAAATCAAGAATTTCTTTCATATTGCCTTCTTTGATGATATTGGTGGCGAACAGAATGTGATTCAATGCTTTGACGATGTTCTTTGATACTCCAGCTGCCCTTGCGACTACTAGCTCAGCCTGTTTGATTCTGGCATCCCAAACTGTGAAGAGAATGTCTTTATGAGTTTCTTCAATCTCGGGTAGATTGGCCTTATTTCCATCTTCTATTTCCTGCCACTCAATGAACTCAGAGATTCTGGTGTTTAAATCGTTAAAATTTGGTCTATGGTCGATTGCCTTATTTGTCAGCTCGTCGCTAGTAGTCAGATAGGGAGTAATATGTGACATCTTTTGGCGGAAATACTCTTGCTTTCTCACCAGAAGGGAATTTAATTCCAAGGCCTCTTTGATGAGCTCCTCAGTAGTGGGAACGTCCTTGTATCCTTCCCTAGATTTCTGCATTTCCTAGAGTTGTATATTTTTGTCCGATATATCAGCCTCATGGCTTATTTTCAGGACCTCCATGTCTTGCTGCAATTTCTTGAGTTGCTCTGTCGGTTGCCTGTTTTCGCTTGCCTTCTATACCTCGAGCTCTTGTTCAATCTGGGCAATTTTCTCCTCTTTCTCCCTTAGTAAAGTAGAGACCTCAATGGCCTTGTCCATAGTGGCCGATGCGTATGCTCCCGTGAACTGTGATAGTCTATTCAAGTTCTCAATCGGATTGAAAGGAATGTCCTTCCAAACAATGTCCATGGGCTCATTTCCAAGTGGGAATTCAGGTGCATCTACCTTTCTCCTTTTCCTCTGCCTTCTAACTATAGCATTGTGGAGAGGGCTATAGAACACATCAAGTGGAGTTATTTCAGTCACTTTGAGAACAATCTCCGATGTGGGCAGAGCAGGGATAATTTCAGTATGCTGGGATGTTGTTGCTTGTTCCTCCATAGGTATAGATTGTTCGTCAACAAACTTGGGCTCTGTATCTTTAAGAACATGCGGAGGAGTTTTGAATTCATCTGTTTCTTGGGAATTTGAGGCTTTGGGAGTGCCTTGCAATTTTTTATTAAACTAATCCCACTTCTACTCCAAACTACTGCCTTTGGTCTCTGAACCGATTTTTGTAGTCAGGGTGCTCATCACTTGCTTCTTAGCTGACTTCCTACTAGACTCAATTGTGTTGTCAGTGTCTTGGGGCTTCCGTGTGTCTGGTGTCTTCTCAGTGTTTACCTGAGAGTCTATTTGAGACCTAGGACCTCCATTATCAATGGTGACGCTTGGAGTAGTCTTATCCTCGGGTTTTAATAGATGCATTGGGATCACCCGGAGCCTCTCATCTCTGAATTCCTGAAATATTCGAAAATATTCAGGTTTCAGATTCACTTTTTCCCATTCGAACGCTTATTTGAAGGATACGGCTAACTGTAACAAATCCTCAAAATAATTATCATCATGATTGTATGGCTTGAGATTTACACCAGTAGTGACATTATATGCCACTTTGTTTGGATCAAATTTCCTCTTAGGCAATGTATGAAGCCTGAGGGCCTCCATATGTGCTAATTCCTTAGTGGCATGAACAAAATTGGCTAAAGCAAAAGAACCGCATTTGACAGGGAAAATGGACCATATTTACTTCTTCTTGTCTTTGATAACTTTAGTCAGACCCTTTCCCACAGTCTGGTAGGCAATCTCTCTTGCTAATAACTTATCAGAAACATATAAAGGAAGGACGTGTGGATTAGCCATGCTACCAAAAGAACTAATATAGGTGAACCACTCTTCAATACAATACTTGCCGATAGTAAGCAAGTCTGCTGCAGCTTCTTGGGAAAACCTAAGGGCTTTCTTATTGAAAATAATTTGATTTAGGGGCAACACAACAACATGGAATATCTTATAGAAGTGAGGTATGTAATGTGATTCCCATAATTGTTTTATGAAAGATGGATTGGGTAAGTATATTGTAACGTCCATTTCCAACCCATGGTTGGAAATGTTGTGCAAAAACAGATAGCATCCATAATGTAGGCACTAAAATAGAAGGGAGGGAGGTTATCTGAAAAGGAGGCTTTCTTCTGTCGATATTCGAGAATGGTGGTGGCTAGGTTGTCAGACAGGATGGAATGCCAATTCATGATATGGGAACTAACACGGGCATCAATCAAAGGAATCCATTCTATTGAAAACCTAGTATTATTGGGTAGCCCATACAATCTACATAACATGGCTACTGCATAGTTGTAGGGATTTGCCAAAGAGGCTATAACATACATACTTGATTTGTCATACTTGAATTTGTTGTGCAACACCCTCCAACCATGAATTAGCTTGAAGGGGTCTCGGTTCTTCTTTGCAAAATTAGCCACAAATGTGTTGTCGTAGATATCCTGAAGATCAAGTATGTGGTACATCTTCTTTAGATCCTCTGCTCTGAACAACCCTGTGAGTTCCATCCTTGAATTCTTGAACTGCCTATCTTCAATTATAAGGTTTTCAATCACCCACCTCATCATATCTGTATAGGGGAGGATTTTAGCTCTTGCTCCTATCCTATGAAGGAATAAACAGGAAGCATCTCTACATTGAAGTTCCGAAGGCATTTTTGAGTCAGCTATTGCTCTGGTAACAGTGATTTAAGGACGCTCGTCCTCCAGCCTATTGTAAATTACTTCCCAAGCTATTGCACCTCCGACAACATCACAAACTGTATCAGCAAAGATAGGAGCCATCTCTGTAAAATCAGCTTCAACAATGGTTTGTTTGCTCTGTTTCTGCATCACCTTTCTTAGTGACATGCCTTTTGTCGCTTTCCTGAAATAGACAAGATATTTCAACGCAGATGATATCTAGTAATTAAGATTGAAAGCTTCTCTGAAATGACTTTGGATCATGAGAAAGGTTTTAATGAGATACTCAATTATAACTACACATAACCAGGAAAATGATTATCCTTCCTCAGGCCACTAAATATTAAATAACCTGTCAACTCATTTGTTTTGGTATTTAAAATGTAATTATTCCACACAATTTACCAGACTTAATCACGCATCACGGTCTTAAAAGAGATAAGTATAGTCTTACCAGATGTATTAAGAAACATGCAATTGCGGGGATCGCAATATCACATTTCACAAATCGTTTGTGGTTGTTCTAATGGAATGTTCAAGTTTCTAGCGAACTATGCAAAGTGTGATTGTGAAATGACAAGGTGATGTTATCGTAGCAGGAGACCTAATCACATATCGCAATTTTGTAAAGGTTTTTTAACATGGTCATGTGGAAAAGTGCAATTTGCGATTTGCGATATGGATTTCATCCTTAGTTTGTTTTGCAAGGTATTGTTAGGAATTTTCTTAGAGTTAGGGTTTTATTATCCTAAGCCTAAAAATTTGAAAGGGTCCCCATTTACAACTCTAAGCCTAGCTATTGTTTGTTATAAATGGGGGGGTTGTTTCATAGTACAACAATAGTACAAATGATACGGTATTAAATAAATTAATTAGCATTTCTATTTCTCATTCACATTCCCATTGAACAAGAATACAATAAGAAAATATAACGCAAAACATAATTTTATGGAAATTCAAAGGAGAAGAAAACTTTGTTTATTAATAATTTTATTAATTAAGGAGTTAATTATCAAAAGGTGAGCTATATGCAGATTTGGTGTATTATTAATAAATGATAAGAAATTTGCAGATATTCATGGCTCAATGACAATATTATTTTGTTGTGGGACAAATTCAACATTTTCTTCTCTTTCAATCATTAAGAATATTACTTCTTTGGGCTATCATCTTTTCTATTTCCATTCTTCATATCTCCTCTTCATTTCTTTTTCTTTTCACTAGGGAATTCCATTTTAATGGGGTTTCTTTGAGGAAAAACCATCACAATAATTCATTTCCTTTTATTTTAAACTATACTTTTTTATTTCATTATCATCTTGATCAATAAAATCACACGTGGATTGCACCTAGCCTAGCCATACCACATAGACAAATTTACCCACAGGTTTTGGACCATAAACCTTTTTCATTGCCTTACCAAAACACCTTGTGCGTTTATAGAACATTGTCATTGACTACTTTATGTCACATAAAATTTTAAGATTTTGTTGCCCATAAAAAAAAAAGAATAAGATTGATAATGATTGCCTCCAAACTGTCTCATTTAAAATAAGAAACTTAATTATAATCATAAACATATAATTTATGGAATTTGAACATGAGTGTTAACAATTCTTCCTCCACACTAGGATAAACCTCATTGGCATTCATAATTTCAATTTTTTTATTATTATTACACAATTTAATTTAATGTATTAAAGTTTATTCAATTTTTATCATTCCTTTTCACTTAATTTTTAAGGGTTTTTCTTTTTCATTATGTCATTTCAATTTCACATCTATATGATTTTATTACTTTATCTTAATTTGTTTACATAAAATTACTATTTCTTCCCTTTCACTTAAAAAAAAAAAAAAAATTATATCATTCACCACAACTTATTCATATTATAATAATATGTATCATTCACCTTATTCATATATTATAATCAGTTTTTTTAACATTTATAATTTATTTATTTATTTATTTTACGTTTTATTTTCCACCATTTATATGTCAATAAGTTTTTATAAATAAGGTTAATCAATTTACCTTTAAGCTTACCATGAGATATCCATACCAAATTATTATTCTTGGTTACCATCCTCAAACACAATAATTAATAAACACCCTAAATTGACTTAATTAAAAATCACCCTAATTTATAATTCACATAAACTCAAATTCATTACTGGATATTATTTACTAGCACAACCAAATTAATAAATGCAATTGATATATGCCATAGTCGTCAACTTAATATATGCTATATTATAAACCTAATATGCTAAATAAATATATGAATATAACAAATGTTAGATCGTAGGCTTTTGTGATCCATAATGTAAATAATAATGTCTTTCGGATTAATCACATTAAATCCTAATGATGTGATTAATATGAAAGACATTATTATTTAAAATATATCAAATCTAAGGTTTTATAGATATTATAAAACCCAAGGAACTAAAACCCAAAGGAATAGCATTGAACCCTAGCATTAAGATTAAACCATAGGAATATAAACCCTAAGATTAATAAACCAAAGAGATTATTATTATAAACTTAAAAGATTAATAAACTCAAGGAATTAGTATTAAAAACCCAAGGGATTAATATTAAGAACACAAGAGATTAATATTATAAACCCTTATGATTAATATTATAAACATAAGTGATTATTAATATTATAAACCCAAGGGATTAATAAACCCAATGAGTTATATTTTAAACCCAAAAGATAATAGGAACAAGGGATTTATGTTAAACCCTCTTTATAATATTATAAGACCTATCAATAATATTGTACTCTTAGAATATGAACCCTTAGATTAATGAACCCAAGAAATTGATATTATAAAACCAAGGCACTAATAAGCCCAACGGATTAATACTAAAAATCCAAGGGAATAATATTAAACCCAAGGGATTAATATTAAGCACAAGGGATTAGTATTGTAAACACAAGGAATATAAACTCTAATATAAATATACTAAACCATAAAAAAACATGGTTGACCATGGTTGATTTTCATATTGAGATGATATTTGTCACAATGTGACACTGGACCATGGTTGACCAAGAATGATTTTCATATTGAGAGAATTTTTTGTCGCAACGTGGCATTGGACCCTCGTTGACCATGGATGATTTTATATTGAGACAAGTTTTATCACAATGCGACGTTGGACCAAGCTTCACCATTGATGGCCATGGTTATCACAATATGACATTGGACCATTAGACAATATTTGTCACAATGTGACCATAGTTATTGACCACGGTTAACCATTGTTGACCATGTTGGATTTTCATATTGAGGCAATTTTTGTCACAATGAGATGTTGGACAATGGTTGACCATGGTTGATTTAAATATTGAGACAATATTTGTCACAATGTGACATTGGACCATGGTTGACCATGATTAGCCATGGTTGGGTTGATTTTCATATTCAGACAATATGGTTGACCATGGTTGACCATAGTTGACAATGGATGTTTAAATGTGGCATTAACATATGAGATAATCTTTGTTACAATGTGACCATGGTTAACCATGATCGATAATGGTTGACCATGATTTGTTTTGATATTATGAAAATATTTCTCATAATACGGCGATGGGCCATGGTTGACCATGATTGACCATGATTGACCATGATCAACCATGTTTGACTAATGTTGATCATGATTGACCATGGTTAACCATGGTTGAACATAGTTGACCATGATTGCTTTCCATATTGAGAAAATATTTTTCACAAACCCATATTGAGATTATTATAAACTTAAGAGATTAATAAGCCCAAGGGATTAATACTAAAAACCCAGGGGATTAATAAACCCAAGGAATGTATATTATAAACCCAATAGATTTATATTAAACCCTAGGAATAATATTATAAACCCTGTCAATAATATTATACCCTGTGAATATTAAACCCAAGACACTAATAAATCCAAGGGATTAATAGTAAAAACCAAAGGGGATAATAATAAACCCAAGGGATTAATATTGTATACCCAATGTATATCAACCCTAAGATAAATATTATAAACCTTAAAACAAACTTGGTTGACCACGATTGACCATGATTGATTTTCATATTAAGACAATCTTCACCACAATATGATGTTGGACCATGGTTAACCATGTTTGATCATGATTGAAAATGGTTGACCATGTTTGACCATGATTGAAGACGGTTTACCATGTTTGACCATGATTGAAGATGGTTGACCATGGTTGATTTTCATATTGAGACAACCTTTGTCACAATGCGATGTTGGACAATGGTTGACCATGGCTATCATAATGTGATATTAATAAATCCTTGGATTAATAAACCCAAGGGATTGATATTATAAACCAAAGGGATCAATACTAAAAACCCAAGGGAATAATATTAAACCCAAGGGATTAATATCATAAACCCAAAATATATAAACCTTAAGATAAATATTATAAAACTTAAAACAAACTTGGTTGATCACAATTGACCATGGTTGATTTTCATATTGAGACAATCTCCGCCACAATGCGACGATGGACCATGGTTAACCATGTTTGACCATGGTTGATTTTCATATTGAGCCAATATTTCTCACAATGCGACGTTGGACAATGGTTGACCATGGTTGTCATAATGTGAAGTTGGGCCATTAGAAAATATTTGACACAATGTGACCATGGTTGACCATGGTTGATTTTAATATTGAGACAATCTTTGTCACAATGTGACATTGGACCCTCATTGATGATGATTGGTCATGGTTGACCATGACTGATTTTCATATTGAGACTGTCTTTGTCATAATGGGATGTTGGATCATTGTTGACCATGGATGACCATCGTTATTGACCAGGGATGATCATGATTGACCATGGTTGACCATGGTAGATTTTCATATTGAGATAATCTTTGTCACAATGCAACAATGGGACATGGTTAACAATGGATGTCCATGGTTGATAATTATTGATCATTGTTTACCATGGTTGACCATGGTTGATATTCATATCGAGACAATATTTGTGACAAAGTGCCATTGGACCATGATTAACCATGATTTATTTTCATATTGAGACAATCTTTGTCACAATGTGACGTTTGACCATGGTTGAGCATTGATGATTTTCATATTGAGACAACCTTTGTCACAATGCGACGTTGGGCCATGGTTGACCATGATTTTCGAAATGTGATGTCAGACCATGAGCCAATCTTTGTCACAATCTGACCATGCTTATTAACTATGGTTGAGAATGGTTGACCATGATCGACCATGGTTAACCATGATTGATTTTCATTTTGAGAAAATCTTTCTCAAAATACGATGTCGGACTTTGGTTGACCATGGTTGATATTCATATTGAGACAATCTTTGTCACAATGTGGCGTCCAACAATGGTAGACCATAATTAACCATGGTCGACCATGTTTAACCAATGTGGACTATGATTGACCATGATTTCTTTCCATATTGAGAAAATAATTGTCACAAACCCATATTGGAATTATTATAACTAAGGGATTAATAAACCCAATGAATTTATATTATAAACCTAATGGATTATAAACCCAAGGGATTCTATGAAACTCAAGGAATAATTATAAACCTTATCAATAATATTATACCCTAGGAATATGAACCCTTAAATTAATAAACCCAAGGAATTGATATTATAAACCCAAGGCACTAATAAACACAAGGAATTAATATTGTAAACTCAAGCTATATAAACCCTAAGATAAATATTATAAACCCTATAACAAACATGGTTGACCACGTTGACCATGGTTGATTTTCATATTGAGACAATCTTTGTCACAATGCAACATTGGAACATTGTTGACCATGGTTGACCATGATTGATTTTTATATTGAGAGAAACAATGCGACATTGGACATTGGTTGACTATGGCTAACCATGATTGGTGATGGTTGACCATGGTTGATTTTATATTGAGACAATATTTGTCACAATGTCACGTTGGACCAAGGTTGACCATGGTTGTCACAATGTGACATTGGACCATGGTTGACCATGACTAACCATGATTGACGATGGTTGATTTTCATATTGACCGCAATAGACCATGGTTGACTATGATAGGTTTTAACATTGAGAAAATATTTGTCACAATGCGACGTTGGACTATGGCGGACCATGGTTGACTATGATTGATTTTTATATTGATGAAATCTTTGTCACAATGTGATGTTAGACCATGGTTGGCCATGATTATAAACCCAATGGATTTATATTAAACCCTAGGATTAATATTATAAACCTTATGAATAATATTATACCCTAAGAACATGAACCCTTAGATTAATACATTGAAGGAATTGATATTATAAACTCAAGGGTTTATTAAAAATAATAAAACAATTGATCCAATCTTTATAAATAAATATTAATAATTAATAATAGTGAAACATTGTGAATTAAAAGTGTTTTTTTTTATTTTGTTAAGTAAATTAGTGGCTACAAATGTCATATTATGTCTTTATTACCAACGGTTAGAGAAATATCTTTCATTTTATCCCTTAAATCTTTCCAATCTCTTTTGACCTAACTAATTAGCTAAAAGTTATAATTAATATTATTAACCTATAATATTGATTTTCATATTAATCTATAATAATAAATTTAACTATTAAATATACAAATATATTATAAAGTTCAATACTAATATTCAAAATTATATAATCTTGATTTTAAATAAAATGTTGCATATCAAACCCATATATTTCATATTTTAAATTATGTTTTTCAATATCATTCTCCATTTATTAATTTTCCTTAATTTTAATTTATTTCATTGTTACTAGTATTATTTTAAAAATTATAATAAATTCTCGTAATAATCTCCCAAAATTTAATAAATAATTTATATTAATATTAATTTCTTTTCATTAACATGCTGCCCAAATCTCTTTCTCTAATTTGTAATATTAATTTTGCCAAATTCTTAAGATATCTATTCACTTTACCATTAATGTAAAATTCTTTTTATATTGGTCATGCATCATTTAATATTTATTCACTTTACTATTAATATAAAATTCATTTTTATATGAGTGAGGCATTCTCTACTCTTATTAAAAATTGTGTCCACTTTCGATCCACTGCCGCCCACTAAAACCATTGTATGGCGTGTAAGAAGAGTGAGACAAATATCCAATGTCCCCATTACACAATCAAACCATTAAAAAAAAGGTCGAGCAATCAACAAAGAGGTTTCTAGCGAAATGCAACTCACTTAAAAGAAATTCATAATCTAATCAGTGTAAGCCAACATTGCAAACACCTTATTACATAAATATCAAAAATATTATTTCTACAACATTCTAGGATGTTTCTTAACAACATAACAATACCTTTGACAACTCAACAAGGTACCACTATTTTTTATTGAAAACTCAACCATATATATTAATATAACTAATAAATAAATATATATTAATATAACTAATAAATAAAAATATCAATTTTAATTTTAGTTCTCAAATTCTGATATCAATAATAATTAAAATACAAAAATGAAGTTAAAATGTACCTACCAAAATCTCCCAGTTAAAAGACAAAAGTAAATCTAGATCACATATTATGGCACAGTTAGTTAAAGACCTAGTCTAATGAGGTGGAGGAGTTGCCTGCAAAGTTATGAAAATTCTGGTTACATTTAGAGAAAATACTGTAAAGATTTTTGTAAATCCAAGTTATAATTGTTAAACTTCAAAATTTTAAGTGTCCTAAAAATTTTTAATGGTGCTAAATCTATTTTCACCATCAAAAACATTATTCAAACACTATCTCTGTAAAATTTTCTAAATTTTCTTTTACCTGAATTCCTCATCGGCCTCGGTAGACGAGTCCATTCAATACTGTGTTTGTTGGCGTGAATCGGTTCAATTTAAACGCTTTTTATTCCTTTCGTCGTCGGACCAAAGTCGTCGATGTATGCAGGGTGAACGAATCTAATATTATCGTTGTCTCGTAATACTATCCTTGGAGGCTGAGCGACCGTTAATTATTGGACACTAACTCTTAGCAAACGATTTATCCAACATGCTATATTGCAATGAACTTTCATATCTGGATATTTACTAAGATTATTTAATAACGCTTGACAATCCTAATCCTGATCATGAATAATGTTTACCAAATCTTATTATAATTTTAGATTTTAATAGGTAATCATGCTTGTTTACATATACTAAAAAAATTTCCATATCCAAAACATTATTTTATTTCAATCCCAACATTTAACCACGCTTGACAATCCTAATTCTGATCATGAATAATGTTCACCGAATCTTATTATCATTTTAGATTTTAATAGGTAATCATGCTTATTTACATATACTAAAAATCTTTCTATATCCAAAACATTATTTTATTTCAATCCCAACATTTAACAGGCCATTATCTTGTCTTCATTGTTGGATCCTTAGATCTGTTTTCAATATTTATAAAATAAGCTCAATGGGGAGCTAAGATTTATTCAATCAAGCGGTTGTTAATTTGGCGTGTGTACACTGTATATCATATTCTTGGCGATTGTTTTTTGTATATAACCTAAGTTGGGTTGCCTTTACTGATGACAAAAATCAATTCCCAGACAACCCTTAATTAAAGTGCATCATAATAGTGCCAGGAGTGCTAATTGTAATTAGCGTTAGAGCTATACATGAAAATGTCTAACTGAGAGTAAAATTTAACGATATGACTTGTCGTCAAAAATGGTAGCTAACCACAGTTATAATTTTCATATTAAATTATTATTATCAAATTTTTACAAAATTTTAAACCTATCGTTTGTTGACCAAAACATAAAAACCTAAAACGTCAAAAACAACTTAGGTAACGATCCAAATTCTCTTAAACGACTTAATTGAAACCCAATTCCAGCCCTGAATGTCAGTTGCCATAATCGACCTAATTGAAACCCTGAGCGACGGTGGTTGGAAGACGACGATGTAGAGGCTGTCGTTTCACCCTTAAATAAACTGAAAAACTATTCACCCTTAATATTAGGACAGTTATATTTATCAAAGTAAATATGGTTGATATACATTGATAAGCTTATATAAAGTGTATATATCAACTATATTTTCTAATGTGATTGATATTTTTCAATGTGATTGATATACCCAAACAAACTTATATCAACCACATTAATAATTATTATGAATATTTAAGATTATTAATAACTATATAAATAACTATATAAAATTATTAATAACTGCTCCAATATATTCACAACCAGATAAAGACATATTAAAGAAACTGCAAAACTATTCACCCTTAATGCATAACTATTGTATATCATTTATATTAATTAGATTGGACTGGTCTCATTTTAAATATTTACAATATTTTATCAATTTTAATAATTTATATTACTTTATTTTTACTATTGAATTTTGAAATTTCTCAGATTAAATATATTATATCCTTATTGTTTGGCTTATTATTATTATTATTTTAATAATATTTTAGGTTGGTGTTAACATTTTTTAAATATCTCTTTTATTTTAATTAATGGATTATAATAATATCCTTTTTCATCGTTTTATATTTTATGGTTACTTTTAATGATTAATTTATTAGATTTTTATTAGCCAGTAACCTGTCCGTTGATATTAAAATATTTATAAATATCAACCTAATTTATTTTCCAGGCATTCTAATGTAAATATGAAAAGATGTTTAAAGGAATGTAATTTGAACTTTGATCACTTTAATCTTATAGTAATTAACATATATTGGTGCTCGTGTTCTTTAGAGACTGTGCATTGACGTCGTACCTAAGTGAGTACATACGCTGATTCAGCAGAGTGGAGGAAGTAAAAGCGGACCCCATTTGATTCACCATTAACAACTCTAGCTGAGGGATTGGATGTTCAACAAATTAAATGGCCAAGGGAGAGCTCTCATACTACTGTCGTCCCGGGAAGGGAGGAATAAAATGGCTAACAAAACAAGATTCACAAATATTATAATGATCCGTTCTGAGTCGCAACAATCATATTTTGTCATTACAAAAGGTTGGTCGTTTGCCCATGTGCCCGCCATTGAAAATTGGAGAATGATGGGCCCCATCGTCAACAGACGATTGAAACGTGTTTTGTTATGTGCCTGCTCAATCTCTCTCTGTGTTTGAGTTTGGACATATGAGAGGAGCCGACTGCAACCCTAGATGACACCGGTTTCCTGCGGGGATTGTTGCAGAGTGCAAGACTATCACCACTCTCTCGCAGATAATAGAATTTTACTGAAAATGAGGTACACAGACGGGCACGGACAAGGCACCTTCCTTCCCTCCAAACAACAGCTTAGGAAAGGTCGCTGGTCACCAGAGGAAGATGAGAAACTCATCAATTATATCACGAACAACGGCCTCCGGGGCCGTTCCTGGAGATGCCTAGCCAAGCAGGCTGGTAAATAATTAAACACCCACTTTGACCCTTAGTCTGCTAAGTAAAACGTAGGTCCATTTGGACAGATTCTTTTAATACCCGTACATTTGGACAGATTCTTTTAATCAAAGTTCAGAAGAAATCAGCTGCTATACAATCAAGGTGGCGAAAATGTCCCAGTGGGCATATCTCTTGTATATGTCCATTAAATAAATGAAATTTTTATAGATCTATGCTATCTGAGATCCAACCTCTTGGCGCTCCTGAATCTAGGCTAATATGAGTCTGTTTGTTGAGATCTCCTGTAATATGGATTATTTAGTTGATTTGCTGTTGTTATTACTGTATTATTTAGTTGATTTGTTGTTGTTATTCAAGTATAGATCTATTTTAGATTGGCCCTGATTTTCTTTATTTTTGTGAGGGGAAGGTGGGGCTCTCAATTAGCATTACCTAAATATTGGATCCAAACAGCTGCCCATTCATGGCTTGAGAGCGCTTTTTGATGGCAATAAAAGAACAACAATTTTTATGTTCTTTTCTTTCGGTTTAATAAATTTCTGTTTAGAAGGGGTTAAGAGGAAACGAGGATATATTAGAATATTGAATCCAATGAAATGCCCATGCAGGTTTGCAGAGATGTGGAAAGAGCTGCAGGCTCAGATGGAGTAATTACTTGCGGCCTGGGCTTAAACGCGGCCCAATTTCACCCCAAGAAGAGCAACTGATCATACACTTCCAATCCATTCTGGGGAACAGGTTTGTTTTTGTTTTCCTCTATTCTGAGGCTTTCCTTCTGAGAGTTGTTCTATCACATGAGAACCCGCCCGTCCCTCACTTAAATCTCTGATATCAATAGCAGTAATTATTCTATCACATGAGAGACTTCTTGTCCATCAGTAAACTCTGCGAAATCTTTAGTAGTAGTTGTTCTGGGAGTCCGCCCACTCGTCGGTATTTTAACTGTTTTTCACTTTGTTGGTGCCAAGTCAGCCCATTAACCTGGGGGTTGAGTGGTGCAGGTGGTGTCAAATTGCTCCCAATTTGCCAGGACGCACAGACAATGAAATCAAGAATTACTGGAATTGTTGCATCAAGAAGAACCTGCTAAAACACAGCCTCTCCTCTTCGTCCATTGACACTAACGGCAACGCTGACACTAAAACTAATACCAAATCAGTGTGTGTTCGTCCTCATCCTCCTTTTCGTAATGCCTATAAGTCGTCTCACACTACCCAGCCGTTGCACGCCATGCCTGAAGGGTACCTGTCACTTCTTGATAACAGCTTTAATAAGGTGACCAGTGCAGAAAATCGGCATGCTTGTGTTCCCAACCTATTGGAATTAAAACAAGAACAAGTACTAGAGGATGAAAATTGTGTATTTTCTTGTTCTCAGGTGTGGATTGATTCTTGCTCTCACACCAATCATCACACTCTTACATCTCCGAGTCTGCAAAGCAAAGGCCCATTTTGTAAGGCATCAACATCAGCGAAATGCGACCAATTAGTAGACTGGGAGACAACACTGGCGCCTTATGAAACCCTAGAGTTCCCCAATAAATCTGTTGGCTATGCCATCACCATGCCTGCTCTGGTTGAGATCAGCGATTCAGCTAAAATTGAAAATGAGATGATGATGGACCATTTGTCATTGACAGCATATTCTTCTGGAATTACAACATGGAGCGCTAATGGCGATTCAAACACAACAGTTTTTGCTGATGTCTATCATGATGCCTTTAACGCTCATAAGGGCGCATTTAGTATTCTGGAAGATTGCACGAGCCAGCAGGACGAGAAGAGAGCTCATCGGTCATGCCCGCCAGTTAATTCTCCGTCCCAATTTAGCGCAGCAGCAATAACATGCGCCAACGTTGATCAGTACTCTAAGGCATCAACATCAGTTCCCAATAAAGAAGAAAAGGCAACGCCACCTTTACAATGCTACGAGGAACAGGAAGTGCAACGCCACCTCCTACAATGCTAGGAGAAACAGGAAGTGCAACGTTCGATTTTGAGTGTGGAGGTGAAGCTTTTGGTCAAATAAACACTTGGGCAGAGGAGGACCATCTGTACAGTATTTCTACTGATACTGCTGTTTCTTCTGAGATCGATACAGTGCTATCGAACTGGATGGGGATGTATTGACTATATGCGTACTGCGTTTATCTCTCATTTCCGCTATGGGCTTTGATGTTTGATTGGATGTTAAAAAATATAGCACTCTAATTTTCTCGTACAAAAAGGGGAGTGACGGATAGCTGGCCTATTCACACTTCTACTCCCAAAATCAAATGTATGTCATCCGCTTACGTCTTTCGATTACGTCATTTGTTTAGCTATATAACGGTTGCTGCTGCTGCAAGGGTTTAATCTGTAGGTTGGAAATAACCTAATCGTACAGCAATCGGAACTTTATATTTTAATCAATTTGTTTCCAATTTTATTTGATTTTGGAAATTTTTAAATCGTTGATTGAAATTGCACTATTGAAATGTTTAATTAAAATCACACTTCGGCATACGAAATAGCAGATTTAGTTTGTAAAACCGTGAAATATAAAAAATTGTAAACTGTGTAATTGTAAACAAATTCTTACAAATCCTTTGAGAAAATATTTTGCAGATATTTTTGAAATGTCTGTGGTCAATATTCAAGATTTTGAATGCCTAAATATTTTGTTTTGGTGCTCTATAATACAGTATAGTACAATTTTATTAATACATGATTTGGAGAAGTATTAGTTTAAGTGAGTGAAGCTCTATTCTAAATTCTACTATGAGTAGATATTCTTTACCTCTAAATGAAAACACTAGATAACATGATCTCCTATATAACAAAGAGGACAGCCAATGACGAATTCGCTGATTTTGAATGGAAAGATGACAATGTAGTGGTAACACAAGTAAAGTCACCCTCCAAGTATCATGTTCAGAATGCATATTTTGTTTTTCTTCTAGGGAATTTGCTAATGAGTACAATCATAGATATAGGTTGGGCAAAGCAAATTCAATGAATCTCAGACAGAATTCGCTGATTTTGAATGGAAAGATGACAATGTAGTGGTAACACAAGTAAAGTCACCCTCCAAGTATCATGTTCAGAATGCATATTTTGTTTTTCTTCTAGGGAATTTGCTAATGAGTACAATCATAGATATAGGTTGGGCAAAGCAAATTCAATGAATCTCAGACGAAAAAAAAAGACTTTATGTATAATCAATTAGGTTGTCCTCGCGGGGTTTTATAATTAATTAATTATATATATATATATATATATATATATATAATAAAATAAAATGGGAATATAAAATTAATTTTATATTAAAATGTTAAATATTTAAAGCGAGAGAAAAATATCAAATTTATGATAAGTAAATAATTTTTTGATTTGATTTACAATTGCATTTATGTGTTTGGAAAAATTTCAGAAAATTATTTATAAATCACTATTTTTAACGAGTGAAAAGGAAAAGAAAATATTACTAAAAAAATATTTTAAAATTATAATTTAATATAAGTTATATTTAGTAAATATATTTATAAAATAATTATAAAACTTTGTTTATATTTTATAATATAATCTTTATTTAATCTGAGTTAGTGAATGCATTTATTTAACCATATTGAAAACTTAACATTTTATATGGAGTAGAAATTATTAGCCTTTATCTCTAATATCCCGTCATTTTAACCTAGAAAACTATCAACAAATAGTGAAATTACAAATATTTGAAATTATTATAATATAAACATTTTGCAATAGGATAAATTAATATTTTTCATTTTTCATTTAAATTAATAATTAAAATTTTAAAACAAACCCTATTTAAAAAATTAGACTTTTTAAAGTCAAATATAGAATGCAGTAATAACTCATATAATATTCAAACATGAAGACTTGATTGAATTATTATTATTATTATTGATTAATAATAAATATAATATTTTTTTAATT
This sequence comes from Pinus tabuliformis, assembly GCA_031772625.1. Taxonomy (NCBI): domain Eukaryota; kingdom Viridiplantae; phylum Streptophyta; class Pinopsida; order Pinales; family Pinaceae; genus Pinus; species Pinus tabuliformis. The sequence continues at coordinate 675,820,299 of CM062817.1, forward strand.
TAAATTTTTATTTTTTTAATTTTTATCACTGTAGATTAAATTGAAAATTTAATCTATTATCAAGATACTTGTTGAGATGTCGTTCATTCAAACTTCACTTAATTAAAATACCATTTTGGACAAATCTATAACATAACTTTTTAAGGAAAAATACATACCTTTAATTATTATATTCTATTGTTAAATTATTATTTATAATATTCTGTAGTTTTTTATTTTTGATTATGCAAATGCTAATCAAATAGTTTAAAAATCTATAACATAACTTTTTAAGGAAAAATACATACCTTTAATTATTATATTCTATTGTTAAATTATTATTTATAATATTCTGTAGTTTTTTATTTTTGATTATGCAAATGCTAATCAAATAGTTTAATTGTGTGTGATATTTCAAAGTTTAATGTTTAAGTGATTTATTTGTGAAATACTTATTTCCATGTTTAAGTGATTACCTTATAAAATATTATTTATAATTTAGGAGTGAATAACTTTTTAATTTATAATTTAAAAGTGAATAACCTTTTAATGTATTAGATAGGTGATAAATATTAAATTTTATTTTTAAGATAATGATATGTGAATATTTATTTAGATTTGGTTGTTTGTCTAAATTGTTTTTTCCTCTTTTTGACCATCAGGATGGATGTGACAAATTAAGTTGGTCTAAAATGGAGTTTATTTATTTTTTCTTGTGTTGTTTGAGTCTTTGGAATGTGGGAATTTTGAGAACTTGGGTATTAGAGATTTCTCAAAAATGTACAGGAAATGGTTAATCGAGAGCGGTAATATTATATAATAAAAAAATTAAAAATATATTTTTAATTATATAATTTATATAATAATCAAAATTAATATTAAATCAAAATATTCAAATATTAAAATCAATTTAAATATATAATCTCTCTTATATATAAATATATTCTCTAGGTGTGTCTTTCTCCCTGAGTCTTTCCCTTTTATATATATAAAATATTAAAATGTCAAGTTCATTATGAGTTCTCTAACACATGACTAATCTTTGAAAATTGATACAATCTGCGTTAAAAGTAAAAAGGAACAATTTTACCTATGTTTCTCTAGTTATTCTTAAGAGAAAAAGTAAAGCAAATCTAATGGTTAAGCATTGACTACCACATACAATATGCACACAATATTCTGTGATATATATACATAAACAACAAAATAAATACTCATCGGCATGACATCCCAGATATCGCTCTTACATTGAGGTGCCACATGCTTTCTTAACTCATCAAGAGATTGTTCCAGTGTATCAATTAAGGATATCGGTGTTAAAGATGTCTTTGGCCTTTCTTCCTGCTAAGGTTTCAACAAAGGCTCATATTTTGTGGGTAGTTCAACATATTTGTCCACAAAGTTTGTATTCTCCAACCCCAGGAAATGCCAAAACTCCAAAAAAAATAGTCTTCAAAGCTCCTGAAACTTTCCCAAGCTCCTATTGCAGCTCCCACTAAAAAGAGAACGTCTCCAAAGCTTTCGGGAGTGCCGGAACCAATGAAACGAGTTTGCCACCTTATTCCTGTATAACAGAGATTACTATTCCTGTATAACAGAGATTTTTACACTCACGATGAATGCGATATTGCAGCTCCCACTAAAAAGAGAACGTCTTCATACAGCTCCAAAACTTTCGAGAGTGACAGAACCAATGAAACGAGTTTCCCACCTTATTCCTGTATAACAGAGATTACTATTCCTGTATAACAGAGATTTTTACACTGACGATGAATGCGATTGAAGTATGGAATTTATGTTTCCGGAAATGAGGAGTGGAAAACAATGTGGGGGCGTTAACAGGGTTCACGTAAATCTTTTCGCACTCACCATTTACATGAGATATTGGATGGCCCTTAACGCATACCCGAATCTCCGTGTGAGGATTAACATTCTTTAAAGAGAAAAAATACAGTATGGGACCGAGTTTGATGGAAGTAATGTTTAAAGTTAACAGTAAGTCAGTGAAGAAGTAATGTTTAATGTTAAATGTTAACAGTGAAGTCAGTGACTTTAATGATTAAAGTCAATGACTTGAATAATATGAAACCGTTATAACGCCCATAATAAAATGCGATATCCTCCAATCATTTCGATTATTCAATTATATTATTTCAGCGGTTCATAACTTATTACATATGAGAGCATAATTAACAATTTGGTCAAGAAATTTGTTGGCATACTAATTTTATTATGGGTTAGGTGTCACTACATTTGATTTTTATTGTTTATTTGGTGTTAAAATTAGTTCAGATTTAGTGTCGTTCAGTAAAGTTTTATTTAATTTTTTTTAATTGTGGATGCTTTTTATACTTAACTACTTTGAATATTGAAAAGAACAATTTCAATCTAACTCATTTAATGTATAACAAAGTTTTGCTCTAATAAGGTTAAACTAGCACGTAGATCTTTTCTTTCAAATTGTCCATGAATTATTTCAACCATTAGGCTTTTTACTCTATAATAATCATAGTGGCAATGTTTCTTCACTATTTTGGTACACAATGTAGGTGTTTTTTTTATGAAGGTCTTCTCCAAGTCTTTGAATCCTAATCTAATATCATACAATCTATAAATAATAGCCTTACATCTTTTTCATTTTATCAACATGGATGCTTACAACTATAATGTAATACTTTAACAATCTTCAACACAAATAAACTAATATTATCCCTATATGGAAGGGATAAGCTAAATGAGATAAGATGCTTTGAAAAGAAATGAATTAACTTTTTCAATGTTTAGCTAATCTCACATTTTCATTTAATTCATATTACGGTTAGCTAAATCATAAAAAAAATTCTATCTCTTCCTCATAATGGGTTGTGATACTTGGCCCAAAATGTCAAAAAAATAGGAAATCCACGTAAGATTCCTTCTTTCTCCAAAAGTGCATACCTGCCAGAACACAAGTAAACAAATCGTATCCCTGCATGGACAGTATAAGCTAAATGAGATAAGATGCTTTAAAAAGAAATGAGTTTAACTTTCTCAATGTTTACCAGAGCACAAATAACCAATTCTTATCCTTGCATGTAAGGGATAAGCTAAATGGGATAAGATGCTTTGAAAAGAAAAGAATTAAAATTTCTTAATGTTTAGTTGATCTCACAATTTTATTTAATTCATATTATAGTTAATTAAATCATAAAAATTCTTCTCTATGTCTTCCTCATGATAAGTTGTGATACTTAGCTTGAAACGTCAAAAAAATAAGAAATCCACGATTCTTTCTTTCTTCAAAAATGCATATTTACTGAACACAAATAAACAAATTGTATCCCCACATGGAAGGGATAAGCTAAATAAGGTAAGATGCTTTGAAAATAAATGAATTAAACATTCTCAATGTTTAGCTAACCTCACATTTTTATTTAATTCGGGTTATAGTCAACTAAATCATAAAAAATATTTTCCATCTCTTTTCAATGATAAATTGTGATACTTAACCTGAAATATCGAAGACAAAATATAAATAAATAAAGTCATACAAGATTCCTTCTTTCTCCAATATTCAAAAAACTTATTCCAAAGTTTTTTTTATGACATGTTAATATTCAGTTTCCAATAACAAGTATTATGTTCATCACTAACACCAATCAAACACAAATGCTATTTAATTTGAAAAACATAACATTCTAATTCTAATTCAAATAATTTTTTCCACTCAACACATCCTATGTAATAAACAAAATACACAAACTCTTAAGAGCCATAAAATACTAAATATGTAAACTAATGTTCTCATACACAGATTGTTTCACATACTATCACTATGCTTTGAAATGAGGGCATGAAGAAGCTCCAGGTTGTAAAACCAATTTACCCATAGCTCAAGGTTAGGTTAGTTTCGAAATATTATGACATGATGCACCAATATTTAGTATCCAATTGATATACTGCATGTAGAGTTTATTTCTATAATGTAATAGAATTCAAATATTGCATAATATTATTGTATTATTGCTATATATAATATTTAATAAATTAATTAGTGTTTCTCATTAACATTACTATTGAACAAGAATACAATAAAAAAATATTATCCAAAACATAATTTTATGAAAACTTAAAGGAAATTGATTAGGAATTTTATTAATTAAGGAGTTGATTACAAAACGGTGAGCTATATTTATTGCTCTATACAATATTAAATAAATTAATTAAGGTTTCTTATTAACATTACCATTGAAGAAGAATACATTAAAAAAAATATAACAAAAAACATAATTTTATGGAAACTCAAAAGAGAACTAAACTTCTTTAATTAGGAATTTTATTAATTAAGAAGTTGACTATAAAAAGGTGATCTATATGCAGGTTTGGTATAATATTAAGAAATGATAAGAAAATTGTAGATATTCATGGTTTAATGACAATATTTATTTGTTGTGAGAGAAACTCAATATATTCTTCTATTTCAATCATTAAGAATATTATTTCCTTGACTTATCATCTATTCTATTTTTATTTTTCATTTTTTCTCCCGCTTCCCTTTGCTTTTCACGAGGGGATTCCATTTTAATGGGTTTCCTTAAAAACAACCATCAAAATTATTCATTTAGACTCCTAAATAAATTTTGAATATTTTATCTAGTTTCGTCCCCCAAAACATTGAATTCTTCTTATAGACAAATGTTCTTAGTGATCAATGAGAACTATGCCATGCATTTGATGAATCATGTGATACGATAGTTAATTATTCCTTCCTCTTGTTTGTGAGTTTTATTTTTGCATATGCTTACGTAAGTGTGGCATGCATATTTATATAATTTTATTTTTATTATTATTTAAGAACTATAAGAATGTGATTTTCATTATCTAAATGATAAAAATTGTAATTTTTTAAGAGTGAAAAAAATAATAAAATATTATATATATATATATATATAAACAAGCCACTTATAATTAAGTATTTTTTATATTTTTTCATTACATATTGATATTTATTTTTCCTTTCTAACTTTTATTATTTTTATTTTAAAATATATTTTTTATTTCATTATCATATTGATCATTGAAATTACACTTGCATTACACCTAACCTATTTCATACGACATAGAAGGATTTAACCACAAATTTTAGACCATAAACCTTTTTCATTAACTAATTCCTTGACAAAAGACCTTATCCCTTAATAAAACACTGTCATCGACTACTACTTTATGTCCCATGAAAGTTTACAATATTCCCGCCCATAAAAAACAACAGTAAGATGGATAACGGTTGCGGCCGCAAAATTATCTCACTTAAAATAAGAAACTCAATTATAATCGTAAACATGTCCTTTATGGAGTTTGAACATGAGTATCAACAATTCTTCTTCGGGACTAGAATAAACCTCATTGACATTGATATTTTCATTTTTTTTAATTGTTACACCATTCAATTTAATTTATTAAAATTTATTCAATTTTTATTATTCCTTTTCATATATTTTTTGGAGTTTTTTTTTTTCAGAATTTTCAAATGTTTTTTTGCTATTTTTTATATCTTTTCATTTATTTATTTGACATTTATATGATTTTACTAATTTATTTTAATTTGTTTACATAAAAAATTATTGTTTAAAAAATATTATTTTTTTTCCACTTAAAAAAATATTTTATATCATTTATCACAACTTACTCATATATTATAATATTTATATCATTCACCACAACTTACTCATGTATTATAATAATTTTTTTAATATTTATAATTAATTTATTTATTTTCAGTTTAACATGACATCTCCCTACCAAAATAATATCCTCCGTAAATTATCATCATTAATATATTTGACTTACTTGAGAAAGTTGACTTATTTAACCATCTTCAAAAACACTAACTAATAAACACCCTAAATTGACTTAAATAATAATCACCCTAATTTATAATGCACATAAACTCAAATTCATTACTGGATATTATTTAGGAATAAGGGGAAGTGGACTCACTTAAGCATCTTCTAATAAAAAATTGAGAAATTTAACCAAATATATCATTCAACTCTTCCTTTTTTAAATTTCAAATAACCTTAAACGACTGTACATCTTCAGTTATGTCAGTAGGTACCAAAAAAGACTTCACGGAGATTAAAAAGCAAAAAAATGACTTCTAAGATTTACTCTTCAGATTTGTAGATCACCCTAAAATCTTCATGTCAATCGAACCACAATTCTCTCATTATCTCATTTAATACGTCATTATTATCTCTTCATTGAAAGGACCTGCCGATAAATGCAATGTAAATAGAAAGGATGGCAGGTAGGGTTGGAATTTCAAAACAAAATTATTCTTCAAGGTATTTTTTTAGTTTGTTTTTAATAATAAGTAAAAATTTTGACAGTTTTATAAAATTTTGAATTATATTTGACAAACAAATCATCTCAGATGAGCAAATTGCTCATCAAATGACAGACAAATCACCCCTGACAGACAAATTGCCGGTTTTCATATTTTCTTAATTTGTTTTTAATAATAAGTAAAAATTTTGAGAATTTTATAAAATTTTTGAACTATATTTGACAGACAAATCATCCCAGATGAGCAAATTTCCCATCAAATGACAGACAAATCACCCCTGACGAACAAATTGCCCCAAATTTCGTTTCTGATTGGATAATACATCCTTACATTGCTGCAACAACATATTTTACTGGCTAAGGGCTGAAACAAGCACGTCACAATTCTCCCCTTCACTGTGCAACAATGACTTAGTGCGCTAAACACTCAAAATGGAACAAGGCGGATAAGTGTTCCAGCGGAAGCATCACACAAAAACAGCAGACTCAACTAAACATGTATCCACAACTGAAAGCTTGCGTCCATATGATAATGATTTCAACCGAAGTATGATAAAGATAGGCAGATGAGCAGCAACCGAAAACAAAATTGCCCATGCATATAAACACGCCAAAGTAGCTACTTCCAAGACCAGCACCATACAAAGAAGGTGTCCATGGTGAGCTAGCTACAATAAGATGGAAGGACTTAAATATGACCAATATAACCATACAAAATGATGGTTTGTCAAATATAGTGTGTTTGTATTTCTGCAATCAACCATATATATTAATTATGCGAGAATTTTGCTGATCAAATTCTGGCGTTGGCATTGTTCAAAATAAAATGATGTTGATGATTTCTGTAACACATATATAGAAGCAACGTATGAATATGTTCCCACTCATTAGGGTTAGCATCAGCAGTTCCTCCAAGACATACGGTTAGGTTATTTGCCAGTGTATCAATATGTGTATAAGTTCCAGCATCAGCTTACGTTCCAATAAATTCACCAACATTTATGCACAGATTGGTGGCTTTTAAATATTGCATTGCGGTCAGTTTCTAAGTATTTGTCGTGCAGGAATTTTTAAATAAAATTGTGAGCAGCAATTTTCTTTGCGCTTTCTCTATCAGCAAATGCGAGGATATCTGCACAAGTTGCCATGGTTAGCAGACCTTCTCAATCTTAATTTTGCTTCATTAATTACATCAAATCCGTGGACACAATCCATGAAGACTTGGATTGTTAGCTGGACTATCTTTCTCTGCAGTATTGTTGGTTGTGGAGTCTATCAGAACAGCGCCATCGTATCCCTGAAACCACATCCCATTTCAAAATTAAGGCACTATAGCTTATAATTTCGTTTGTATTGACTTAGTTACAGATTGGGCGGAATAGAATGTCAAAGTTTTATGGTTTTCTTATTTTTCAGTACTGAAAAGCTCCGGCATAGCCGTACATAAAATCTGTTTTTCAAAAAAAAATTCAACATAATCATTATGGTTTGTGAATGAAACCATGTGGGAAAATTATCATTAAACCCTCCCACCACTCAAGCTATACATCATTGGCTCAGTTTTATGGTTTTCACTCAAAACAAATACGCCAGAAATTGCAAGAATCAAACGAAATATTGTGATTTCTGACCTTTGTGTCTGTGCATTTTGATTGGGGTTATGAACGAAGGATGTTCTGCTCTGCATGTTCTGCTTATAGTTGCGTTTCCAGTTCCCTGCGCGACGGTGGTTGGAATGACAAGGTAGAGACCGTTGTTTCAAAAACAATGGAAGCGGATTGGAACGACAACCAGTTTAGTTTTTTAAATAAATTATAAGGCCACCTTTCATGAAAAAATTTAAAGAAACAGCATCTAAAGAAACTGAAAAACTATTTCCCCTAAAGCCATAATTATTTTATATTAATTAGATTTCACTCATCTTATTTTAAATATTTACAATATTTTATCATTTTTACTAATTTATTTTATTGGATTTTTAAATTTTTTTATATTAAATTTATTGTATCTTTATTGTTTGGCTTATTATTATTATTTTAAGATGCCGTTAATATTTTTCTATTGTTATATTGTTTTTATTTTTAGTTAAAAAATATGATTTTTACTTATTTTTAAGAATTCTAAATAGGTTTTATAAAATTTAATATTTTGAAAATCAAAAATAATTTTTGAAATTTTTATGTTTGATTGTTCATTTATATGAAATGACTAATTTTATGGTGTTTAAAATTAAATTATCAAAAAAAATAAAAAATAAAAATTTTAAATTTTTATATGCAACAAAGTATCATAACAGTTAACAAATAATACATTTATCAAATCCAAATATTTATAAAAATGAATTGTCATTATATAAAGTACCAAACTAAGTGTCATAATATTTAACATTTAATAAATAGTACATCTATAAATCTATTTTAATATTTATTTTTATTATATACATTTTCTAATAAAAATATACAAGATAATAGATATAGTCATTAATATATTATATTATATTATTTTTAATCTCAGAGTTTTTAATTTTAATACCTATTTACTTTATTCCGTTTTATATTTCATAAAAATTAGTAGGTAAAAGATTTGTTGACATGACATGTAGATATAAATTTTCTATTTTATTCTTTTAAGATGTAATTTAAAGTTGTTTTTAAAATATCTTAGGTCATTCTCAATAATAAGTTTGGTTTTTCTGATCTAAAACATATATCTAACTCACTAAGATGTTTATTTACATCAATAATATGTAAAGTGCATTTAAGTGGTTTAAGTAAATTTAAAATTAAATTACATTAATTTTATTTTTATTTTTAATCTATTCATATTTATATTAAAGTATAATTAGTAGGAAAATTATTTTAAGTCTATTACAAGGTAAATCATTCATTGAATAGTTAGAAATTTTAAGTCATTATGGTGTGCTTATATCTATTTATATATGTTTATTAAATTTGGTCAACTTTAATAATAACGAATATTTTAGGTACCAACAAAGTTTATAGAACTTAACTATATCAAAATGCATCATAAAAGTGTACAAAAACAAATCTAGAAAAGCTATAGAAATACTATATGAAAAATATTGATGTTGCATTTCAAAATTTATATATTTTTAATTTTAATACAATTTTCTACATAATAATAATAACAATAATATAATAGTATATATAAATTGAAATTTATGATTCCCATGTAACATACTTCATATATTGTTGAATTGAGGCTTTTGTGATCCATATTAGGTTTATGAGAGATTTTTAGACGTAAATCACAAGATCTATCATTTGTTGACGCATTTGGAACCAACCAGTGTGGTTCATTGTCAAAACAAGTTGAAGAACCAAATCCAGCTTTGAAAATTTTTAGTTTTATAAATATTTAAATTAATTTTAAATAGCTATCCATTATTTTGTATAACAAAAACAAAAATTAAACAACAACCCTCAATATTTTAAAAACGATGAGAAAGATATTATTATAATTTGTTAATAAAAATAAGAGATATATTATTTTAAAACGATGAGAAAGATATTATTATAATTTATTAATAAAAATAAGAGATATATTTAAAAGATGTGATATTGAGGGTTGTTGCTTAATTTTTGTTTTTGCTGTACAAAGTAATGGATAGCTATTTTAAATTAATTTAATAAATTATAATAATATCTTTATCATCGTTTTATATTTTATGGTTACTTTAAGGTCTAATTTATTAGATTTTTAATAGTCGGTAACGTGTCCATTCATTTTAAAATATTTATAAATATGAAGATGATTTATTTTCCAGGCCTTCTAAAGTAAATATGAAAAGACGTTAATTGAATGTACTTTTAACTTTGATCACTTTATGCATATACTAGTGGGCCCGTGTTAAATTTCTTTGAGATACGGTGCACTGACGTCGTATCTAAGTGAGTAGAAGCGGACCCATTTGATTCACCATTAACAACTCTACCTGAGGAATTGGATGTTCAACGAATGAAATTAATGCATTCGAATTGAGTTGTTATCGTTCATGAGAGGGAGAGAGAGGGCATTATGCGGGAGAGCTCTCACACTCCGGTCGTCCTCCCGGGGAAGGGAGGAATTAAATGGCTTGAAAAACAAGATTCACAAATATTATATAGATCCGTTATCAGTCACAACAATCATGGTTGGTCGTTTGCCCATGTGCCCACCATTGAAAATTGGAGAATGATGGGTTCCATCGTCAACAGACGAGAGAAACGTGTTTTGTTATGTGCCTGCTTCTCAATCCTTCTCTGTGTTTGTGTTTGGACATATGAGAGGAGCCGACTGCAACCCTAAGGTGACACCGGCTTCCTGCGGGGATTGTTGGAGAGTGCAAGACCATCACCACTCTCTCGCAGATAAGAGAATTTTACAGAAAATGAGGTACAGAGACGGGCACGAACAAGGCACCTTCATTCCCACCAAACAACAGCTTAGGAAACGTCGCTGGTCACCAGAGGAAGATGAGAAACTCATCAATTATATCACGAATAGCGGCCTCCGGGGCCGTTCCTGGAGATGCCTCGCCAAGCAGGCTGGTAATAATTAAACACCCACTTTGACCCTTCGTCTGCTAAGTAAAACGTAGGTCCATTTGGACAGATTCTTTTAATACCCGTACCCTGAGTATCAATGTTCAGAAGAAATCAGCTGCTATACAATCAAGGTGGCCAAAACGTCCCCGTGGGCATATCTCTTGTATATATCCTTTAAATAAATGAAATTTTTATAGATCTATGCTATCTGAGATCCAACCTCTTGGCGCTCCTGAATCTAGGCTAATATGAGTCTGTTTGTTGAGATCTCCAGTAATATGGATTATTCAAGTATAGATCTATTTTAGCTTGGCCCTGATTTTCTTTCCTTTAGTGAGAGGGGAAGGTGGGGCTGTCAATCCTAAATATTGGATCCAAACAGCTGCCCATTCATGCCTTGAGAGCGCTTTTTGATGGCAATAAAAGAACAACAATTTTTATGTGCATTTCTAGGTTCTTTTCTTTCGATTTAAAAAATTACTGTTTAGAAGGGGTTAAGATCAAACGAGGATATATTATAACATTGAACCCAATGAAATGCCCAGGTTTGCAAAGATGTGGAAAGAGCTGCAGGCTTAGATGGATGAACCACTTGCGGCCTGGCCTTAAACGCGGCGCTATTTCACCCCAAGAGGAGCAATTGATCATACACTTCCAATCCATTCTGGGTAACAGGTTTGTTTTTGTTTTCCTCTATTCTGGGGCTTTCCTTCTGAGAATTGTTCTATCACATGAGAACCCCGCCCGTCCCTCACTTAAATCTCTGATATTAATAGCAGTAATTATTCTATCACATGAGAGACTTCTTGTCCATCAGTTGTCCATCAGTTAACTCTGAGAAATCTTTAGTAATAGTTGTTCTGGGAATCCGCCCACTCGTCCGTATTTTAACTGTTTCACTTTGCTGGTGCCAAGTCAGCCCATTAACTTGGGGGTTGAGTGGTGCAGGTGGTGTCAAATTGCTCCCAATTTGCCAGGACGCACAGACAATGAAATCAAGAATTACTGGAATTGTTGTATCAAGAAGAAGCTGCTAAAACACAGCCTCTCCTCTTCGTCCATTCACGCCAACGGCAACGCTGACACTAAAACTAATACCAAATCCGTGTGTGTTCGTCCTCATCCTCCTTTTCGTAATGCCTATAAGTCGTCTCACACTACCCAGCCGTTGCACGCCATGCCTGAAGGGTACCCGCCACTTCTTGGTAACAGCTTTAATAAGGTGACCAGTGCAGAAAATCGGCACGCTTGTGTTCCCAACCTATTGGAATTAAAACAAGAACAAGTACTGGAGGATGAAAATCGTGTATTTTCTTGTTCTCGGGTGTGGATTGATTCTTGCTCTCACACCAATCATCACACTCTTACATCTCCGAGTCTGCAAAGCAAAGGCCCATTTTGTAAGGCATCAACATCAGCGAAATGCCACCAATTAGTAGACTGGGAGACAACACTGGCGCCTTATGAAACCCTAGAGTTTGCCAGTAACTCTGTTGGCTGCGCCATCACCATCTCTGCTCTGGTTGAGATCAGCGATTCAGCTAAAATTAAAAATGATGGCGACATCAGCAATGAAAATGAGATGATGATGGACCATTTGTCATTGACAGCATATTCTTCTGGAATTACAGCATGGAGCACTAATGGCGATTCAAACACAACAGTTTTTGCAGATGTCTATCATGATGCCTTTAACGCTCATAAGGGCGCATTTAGTATTCTGGAAGATTGCACGAGCCAGCAGGACGAGAAGAGAGCTCATCGGTCATGCCCGCCAGTTAATTCTCCGTCCCAATTTAGCGCAGCGGCAATAACATGCGCCGACGTTGATCAGTACTCTAATGTGCAGGGTCCGGGTGATTGCCAGGATCATTTCATTTTGAAGAACAGTGAGGTCAATTTGGACAGAGGGGTGCAGGATGGTGATCAATGGGATTGCTCATCAATTCCCAATAAAGTAGAAAAGGCAACGCCACAACCTACAATGCTAGGAAGAGGAGGTACAACGTTCGATTTTGAGTGTGAAGGTGAAGCTTTGGGTCAAGTAAACACTTGGGCAGAGGACCATCTGTACAGTATCTCTACTGATACTGCTGTTTCTTCTGAGATCGATACAGTGCTATCGAACTGGATGGGGATGTATTGACCATATGCGTACTGCGCTTATCTCTCATTTCCGCTATGGGCTTTGATGTTTGATTAGATGTTATAAAATATAGGAGTCTAATTTTCTCGTAAAAAAAAGGAGAGTGATGGATAGCTGGCCTATTCACACTACTCCCAAAATCAAATGTATGTCATCCGCTTACGTCTTCAGTGCACGTCATTTGTTTAGCTAGATAACGGTTGCTGCTGCAAGGGTTTAATCTGTAGGTTGGAAATAACCTGATCTTACAGCAATCGGAACTTTATATTTTAATCAATTTGTTTCCAATTTTATCTGAATTTGGAAATTTTTAAATCGTTGATTGAAATTGTACTGTTGAAATGTTTAATTAAAATCACGCTTCGGGATATGAAATAGCAGATTTGGTTTGTAAAACCGTGAAATATAAAAAATGGTAAACTGTGTAATATGGAAACTCGTAGGTTAAACGGCTAATATTTTTTTGGGAAAAAAAATAAAACTTTTACAAGTTAAAATTCAAGATTTTGGATATCTTGAAAGTTTTGATGTTTAATCTATTTTCACTATAAAAAATTGGTTTAAACACATACAAATTTTTTAAGATTTTTTTTCTAGCTGGATGTGTTTTTTACTGATATTTGTTACAAATAAATTTTAAAAACTTTGTAAATTGTATTGGAAAAGCAGACTCACAAAGAATGGAAAAAAAATGTTCTTCTCAATATTATAAATTAAATAAGTTTAAAAAACTTTGTAAATGGTACAAGAAAAGCAGAGTTTTAAGATTTTTTTTCCTAACTGGATGTGTTTTTTACAGATATTTGTTACAAATAAATTTTAAAAACTTTGTAAATTGTATAGGAAAAGCAGACTCACAAAGAATGAAGAAAAAATGTTCTTCTCAATATTATAAATTAAATAAGTTTAAAAAACTTTGTAAATGGTACAAGAAAAGCAGAGTCAGAATGAAGAAAAAATGTTTTTCTCAAGATTATAAATCAGTTAAATAAGATTATAATGGAGACATCAACAATAAATGATTCCAGTGAGACTGAACTAAACTGGACCAACTGAAATTGAACTAGGACACTTGCATAGAGAGAGACACTTGCATAGAGAGTTATGACACCTAGCAGGTTCTTGGAATTGGTCTAAGTCTCAGCTAAGCTTACAACTTAAAAATAAATTACAATTTTCTTTTCTTTTTCTTTTCTCCCACATCTTGTAGCCTATAAATTGCTTCAATTTTTTCTTTTTATTATATCCTTCAAATCTCAGTTTCATCATTCGTTGGTGTAGGTCTTCCATTGTTCCACCGTGTCGAAGCATGTCCTCAACTTCTTCAAAAATCGACTACCACATGTCATCTTTTGTTGTGTGATCTTCATTATCATTTTGCTGCAACATAAGTTTATAATAAAAAAATATTTCTTCATGACTCCAATACCTAAAAATTTCGTTGATGTTTTCATAATTCAAGTTGTCTTCAATATTCATTTATGTAGCTTCTATGCAAAATTTATCAAGGCATGGCGTTGCAAGGCATGCTTCAATGAAATTTAGTTCTTCTTCATAATTGTCTTGTTTCTCTAGACATTGCAAATCAATGTTAGGAATAAAAATATTTGTTGAACGATATTGGTTATGTTCTTTCTGCTCTACAATGAGAGCTTTCTCTACTTACGCTTCCTTCGCCGTGTTTGCCTCTATCTCTATTTTCTCTTGGTGGGCTTCGTTCTTTGCCTTTGCTTCTATCTCTGTCACTTCCAATTTTTTCACTAACTCGTGTTGTTGCATACATGTTGTCTTCCTCTTGGTTTTTAGATTCAAATGGGTTTCTCTCACCAAATAGTATCATGTTGATATCATGTTTTTGTTGCATCATCTACAATCATTCATCATTAGGCAACAAGTCTTCATCAAAATTTACATCAACAGTATTAATTGTTAGATTCATCATAACGCTAGCTGCTCCAATGGCTACTTCATTGTCATCAACAAGCACTGTCGCTGGATTCATCAAATTGTTATCAACAAGCTCTGTTGTTGGATTCACCAAATTGTTGTCAGTAAGCTTTGTTGTTGGATTCACCAAACTCTTCATTTTCAACTAGATTAGCCCCCTTTAGACCAAAACTCCTTTTCGTTTCCAAATCTTCAAAAAAAAACCAAAGATTTCGTGTTGCTGCTTCGACTTTCTTATCCTCTTGGATTTTCCTATTTGTTGAGTCATTGAGTCTTTGTGGTGGCCTCTCTATTGCTTAGCTTCCACAAAATAAATAGGTATACAAATTCTCTACTAAGGCAACACTTTCACAATTTCCAAAACCGATTAAAATAATACCCTTTCTATAATATCCTTTCCAAAACTTTTAAAAATCTCATTTAAAAAAAAAAACAAAAAAACCTTATCAAAGTCTCTAAACTTTACTTCACTCTTCAACGTCAAGGCCCCCTATTTTTTAATCAATACTCCATCACGAGCCCTCTTAAAAAAAATTGAAACGACAAAATAAAAAAGCCAAAGGTTTTTTGTTTCATAAGAAAACCTTTTTCAATTCTTAAGGCATCATAACAAAACTTTTGAAATGTAAGGCCTCTTAAGAAAAAAATTTGAAACGAATTTACAAATGATTTGTGACATCTTAGTGTTTCACAAAATACGAGGCCTTTTTAATAAAAAAAGAACCTTTCAAAGAAGGACAAGAAGGTTGATTTCAATGCACGGAGGAAAAAAAGTCAAACAGTTTGCTTTCAAACAATATTGTACTCGTGCTCCCAATATTTGACATTCATTGAAGCCGGGGGACAAAAATCGCGTAAAAACATTTTTGCTTTGTCACTTTCACAACTCGCAATAGAAGTGCTTTACGCAATTTTGTGCACTCTTTCAACTCACGGGGTGCATCAATTCTATTTTCTCTACAATCTCGTAATTTTTCCACTGTTCTGCACATTTTTTTTGGTGGAGTGCAAAACTGACACATTTGGCTCTTTTCATAGGTGTGAAATTGACACACTTTTCTTTCTTCACAAGTGAGAAATTCAAGTTGTTTTTGCACTTTCTCCTCAGCGTCTTGTTCACGAACTTTGATGACACACTGCGCTTTCTGATGTTTTATGCAACCTTATAGTGGTTCTCTTTACTCCTGTCAAGGAGCCTTACGCAACCTATGCTATGATACAATGACAAAGAATGAAGAAAAACGTGGAGCAGAAGATTTCTCTTCTCAATATTATGAATCAGTTAAATAAGATTACATTAGAGACATCAACAAAAAATGAATGTAGTGAGACTAAACTAAATTGGACTAACTGAAACTAGACTAGGACACTTGGATGCACAGTTATGACACCTAGTAGATGGTTGGAATTAGATTCTCCAACATAGACTAGATAAAAAGGGCTTAGTCGAGAAATAAGATGAGGCATATCATATGTATAAGTGGGATTGACATGTTTTGCTAAAGTCATCAAGAATAGACAACTACAATTGTGTAATGAATTTAACTAAGGCAGTTTAAAAGAGTTTTTTATAAGATGAGGCATATCCTATGTATAACTCAGATTGACATGTTTTCTACTTGTAAGTCATCTAGTATAGAAACTTGTAATTGTGTAACAGATTTAAGTAAGGCAGTTTAAAATATTTTTTTATTCAAAAGATCAAACCTGAACATTTTACATCTATGAAATTTGAGACAATTTGGGAAAGAATTTTTCTTTCGATTTTTGAACGGTGAGCAAGCGCCAAAGGGGACAAGCCAAGTTTCTAAGTTGAAATTAAAAGGATGTTGCAATTGTGTATATGGACTGACGATGATTTTACATAATTCATGAGACTTAATTTATCTCACTTGTTCAAGATTAATGTATCTTTTTTTAGATGGGGTGCCACCTCCATCACAAAAAATATAATGTCGTAATCGTTCACCCTCACTTTTCCCTCCACATCTAGCACACTTGGCGGTAGGTATAATCTTCTGAATATGCAACACTATCCAGGTTTAAAGCATTTGGTAATAGGATTCTTACCTTCGTGCACACTATTTTCTCTGTTTGAACGATATACAATGCCATGACCATCATGGCCTTCTACTATAGTGCATGTCTTTGAGACTGAATAAAAAATTATGAAACAAAGAGTTCCTCTAAAATTGTTTTCACTGTTTTCTTTATTTGGAATAAAATTTTCCTTTTGGCTCTCTCTATTTATTCTTTTGACTTTCTTTTCCTCTCAACACTTTCCAGGTTCCGTGGTTGGGAGAGCCAACCTGCCTCTCTGGTGCTCCACCTATGCTCCTATAGTGAAATTCATTGTTTGGGTTTAAATTATTCACTTTGCCTCTAGCTTGGTGGTGGATTTCATATCATAGAGCCTTATCTCTGCAGCTCTGTAACGACCTCCATTCAAGGAGACTTAGCTTGCCTCCTAGGCATTTTCCTTTCTATTTATTCTCAAAATATTATATTTCTGGTGGCGTTCCTTGCTCACTTATCTCCAACCTCTATAAGTCTTTCTAATCTCTTACCCCCTTACCATTCCTCTTTGTTGTTTTTTTTTGTACACTACCCAAAATTCCTCTGTAACACCCTCTTCTCACATCTACCCAAGCAATCGCCCAACCAGGGTAAGAATGTGATGAGAGGCTACTA
The DNA here is from genome assembly GCA_031772625.1 of Pinus tabuliformis. Lineage (NCBI taxonomy): Eukaryota > Viridiplantae > Streptophyta > Pinopsida > Pinales > Pinaceae > Pinus > Pinus tabuliformis. Next base: position 675,837,936 of record CM062817.1, read on the forward strand.
TGATATGATTCGACCTCCTAAGTCACATTAATGAAGTGGAACTGACCTAAACACACCAAGCAAATCTTCAACATCAACAATAGGACTCCTAAGAACCATCCCAACCTTTATGCTAACAAGCCCCTGAGTCCTACTGAGGTTTTGGACCACTTGACCTCTAGTTGTTGTCATGCGATGGGCATGCCCGCGTCCCTCGGATTTAAGCCACATTTTCAAGCCCAGAGCCTAGGTCACTACCTAGAATTAAATGACACCTTCAGAACGGTAAGATGACATGGAAATAACATTACTAATGCAATTAATTGAATAAGACCTTGACTAGACCCCTACTAGCCATGACAAGAATTTCGTCAAACAAATCATTAACATGTAATCTATAGGTGTAAATAACAAATCTTAGCATAAGGGTCTCAAACTTATCTGAGATTTGCTATGAAGCATTGTTTCCTTATCAAATTAGTTGCAGTTCCATCCATTAATCCATTGACCCATTTTTCATTCATTTATGAGTAGAAACATGATGAGTGCCATACATAGCCATAGTCATAATACATACATATAACCAACATAATAACAAAAAAATTACCAAAGAAATATCAGCCATATAATCCACATATAAACCAGTATAATACTCATAGAAAGACAAGGAGAAACAACCTCATATTGATGATGCAAAATCCAAACCCGGGATGGGACTTCCACATTCCATTCGACTGTAGAATCACTGAGTCAAATCTCTCTTCAACCATTCACCCTCGTGCCATATTCCAAGAATGAATGTGGGATATCATAGAACACATCAATCCAAAACAATCAAGGGCTTCCAGAGGCCATCCACCTCAACCCATCAACAATGATTCCACCTCACAGTTGGACTAGTAACCAAGGCTCCAAGATTAGTAACTCAACCCACAGCTTATATCGAGCTCCATGGGATTTGTCCAACCAAGCCTCTAGGACTAGTAACTCAACCCACCTAGGGCTCCAGAGCTTTTGTCCAACCAAAAGTCCAGGACTAGTAACTCAACCCAAGCTATTATAGGGCTCCAAAGCATTTATCCAACCAAGGCTCCAAGAGGAATAACTTAACCCAAGCCGTTACAAGTCTCGCGAGTGCTTGTCCAACCAAGGCTCCAGGTTTAGTAACTCAACCCAAGCTAAATGAAACATGAGAACCAACTAGAATAATAAAGAAATAAGCCCACTACACCATGACTATCTGGGAAATGGCAAGGCTAAGCAAATCCACTTTCAATCCAGGCAATCCCCCATGCTAATGATAGATCATAACTAAGAAACCACATGCATTTTCCATGCATGCCGAAACTAGTGAGGAAAACATACATGCAACTCAGTACTTACAAGCAAAACACGTTGTAGTCATTGATCTCAATGTCCTCTTGCACTTTCCTGCTCTTCCTTTGCATTATTGCTCCAAAAATCCAAGTATGCCACACTCTCCAAGAGTGCTCCAAGAAAACTATAAATGTCCAAGAGTATGAGAGAGAGAGAGCTCTAAAACTGAATTGACCAAGCTTACCCACTAATCCTCAAAAGCCTTTTTATAAATGAGGCCTCTATTTCTTCATTTTCCATTATTTTCCTCCTCACATGCAGCTTGTGACCTTTCACCTCCCTTTTCTCTCCTAATTTCCATTGTTTTTATAAATAAAATGTCAATTAATGATTCTTACCTTTCTAAATTCCTTTTCCATTTACTTTGCGAATTTCCTTAGCCATAATAAATCGAATGAACACCCATTAAGATGTTTTTTCCCACTATTTAGCTTAGAATACGTGTCCCATCATCGTGGCCTTATATATTTTTACATGAATTTTTACCAGGGCTGTTACAAAACCCTCCCCCTCAGGGGAACACCGTCATCGGTGTTCAATGACACCTATAACCAACAAGACTGTTGAAAACAAAAGATACTTCCCATGGAGCTTTATAACACAACTTGTTGCAATATTTACAATTACCACTACTGAAACATGACAATCATATCGTTTACTGGATCTTTATAACATAGTTCACTACAGTATTTATAATAACCACATATACACATACACATTTTGTTCAACTAAAAAATACCCATACTATCTATGGAGCTTTATAAGTCCAACTCGATATATTATTTCAATAATATACACATATACACATTTTCTCAACTAGAAAATAAAAGGAATACAAAGGCTCACACCTCCACCATCAAAGTAATACCAGGGTTCACCCCCTTCTCACGAAGTCCAGAATCCACTTCCAAAGTCAATGTTCCATCCAATGTCCAGCATTATAATCTTGTGCCACTTGTCCTCTCAGTGAAAAATTATTGGTTCACTATTCTAGGATGCACTCACATTGTGCATCCTAAACAAATCCATCCCCAACCTTCCCTTCTCTATTACATAGTCCATCGGGCATTCCAGTCACCCCCTTCCGTGTAGTCACCCACCTTCTAAGTTCTGTTGGCACCCCCATTCTGGGTAGTCCATTCTTTGGCAATGCTTCCTCACATCAGAAGATACAAAAACCAAGGTATATCCTACCTCAAACCATCATACCAGTCATAGCATGATCATGGAAATCATTGGACACTATTGGGTACCAATGTCCCACAATGGCTCTGCTCCTTAATACTTTACCAGCATACTGCTACATTTTCCAATTCCTTTTGTGTTGAAAACTCTTGTAGTTGATTTCAACCACCCGTTCGAGCATGTTCATGCATTCTTGTACGAAGCACAAATTTCCATTCTCGTTAATAAGGTACACTTGCAATTCTCTTTGTTTCTTGTCACAACAAGTCAAACTAGCATCTTTGACCAAATCACCATGTATAAACATATCACATCACGTTAGCTTAAAACAAAACCATCATAGATCAAAATCATGAATCACATGAAATCATCATAAACTAGAATCATAGATCATATGCATAATAAAACTAAAATAAAATGTTGATACTTATCTTTTAATCAATCATTAGCTTCTACCTCTGTCTTTATTCTGTACGCACTTCAGATCAATTTCCACATCCAACAAACACTCGATGCCTTCTCCTCAACCAAGTGCACATACACATAGTGTGCATCACACACATACAACCACACATGATATACAACACCATGCAATACATGCAGCTACACCTAACACACAACACATACATCTACACCCAGTATACAACACAATGCAATACATGCGCCTACACCCGGTGTACACCACCACACAATACATGTACTACACAGAGTACAACACAATGAGTACACATATCACGATACCACAACTACACCATACACATACATAGTACATGCACACAACACAACATGTACAACATGCACATAATACCACATGTAGAACATGTACACATTACCACCTATACACAACACCACCTGCACAATATGTACACATCGTTACATGTACATGGCACCACCCACACAACGCATACACAATGGCACATGTACATTGTACCACCTATACAATGTGTACATAATAGCACATGTACACATTACCACATGCATGAAATGTACATGACACCACATGTACATAGCACCACCTCATGTAAATAACACCACCTACGAAACATGTACATCGTACCACATGTACAACATGCACACCATACCACATGTACACAGTGCCACATGAATGACATGTACACAACACCACATGTACACAAAATCACATGCACGCCATGTATACAACACCACATGCACAATATGTACACGACATGACATGCTCACAACACCACTTAGACAATCATGCACACCACACCATATGTACATAACATCATATGTACAACATCCACAGAACACCATATGTACATAGCACTGCATATACAACATGTACATAACACCCTATGTACACAACATTGTATATCGAACATGCACACAACACCATATGCTCACAACACTGCATATCCATCATGCGCACAGTACAATATGTACATAGCACCGCATATCCAACATGTACATATCACCATTTATATTCATCACTACATATGCAACATTCACACAACACTATATGTACCACCATGTACATAACATTGCATAAACAACATGCACACACACTATATATGCACAACACCGCATGTGCACAACATCACATATGCAACATGTACAACATATGCACAATGGTAGTACCACACATCCAAAACCACACTGTCTCTACCACGCAACCTTGCTTCTCGTGTCTCTCTGCCAACCATGCTTATCCTAACATGTCACAAAGCACATTGTTTTGATTCTGTTGATGTATCCTTCAACATTACCTATCATAACATAAACATAGGCATAATACAAGCATACAATATCAATTCATATCCACATGATAATAACCTCATATATTCGTCATGAGTACTCTTCCCACTTGATTCCCATAGGACCAAGAACCTCATCGTGCCATTCACCTGCATAAGCAATCATTCCTCCACAATAATGATCCCTAACAACCATGTCGGACACTGACATAGATACATATACATAAACATTAGCATAAAACAATCATAATCTTGTTGGACAATGATATGCATACATACACACATATACATGTAAACATCAACATAAAACAATAATGATATAGTCAGAAAACGACATACATACATACTATGTACATATAAACATTAGCATAAAACAATCATGATCCATGATGACCCTGTCAAACATGACATACATACATACATACATGTATAGATATATAGACATCAACATAATCATGATCATAACATAATTACCAGATAGCATAAGATATAGGTTAAGAGAACTCTCTTTATCCATGGACATCATGCACAACATTGAGAACAATTGTTCCCAACATAGCCAAGGAATATGATGCCTCACATCCATTCACTTTAACTTTCATTTTACCTTTCTCATGACCGTATTGCAATTTTCCATTTACACCAATGATCCAAACCATTCCAACCAATGGTCATATTCTTTCCTTCAACTTCCCTTACTCATGTGCCGAGCTTCATTCAGGTCTTACATTACCTGCTAGGTTTCATTCAGCTCTCCCCTGGCTCCATTAACATTCCCCTTCCCCAACCAATTTTCAAGACTCTCAAAACAATAAAGACAAGACCGAGAAGAAAACAAGAAGACAACCATGGAAAACCAACAACAATATGACACCACAAACAAATGGTATGGCCATACACCAGATGTAAACAAAGACGCAAATCAAGTGCAAAAAAATTGCAAAATATCGAAAGCACAAGATTAACGATAGACAACATGACTCAATCTCATGGTTCTGAAGGAAACCTCAACCCGATCCTCCTTCAATATTTTATGGAAACCTCTCATGCCACAGAACTTCCTCCATAACACTACCATAAGCACATAATTATCAATGTATAAGTAAATATAACAATATACCAGTTAGCTTGCCTTTTTATTCCAAGCACGTTGCCTCGTAGCTAAGCACATTTGTGCCATGTCTCAAGGGACTCCAATTCCCTTAACAGATTCACCTATAACTGGAGACAACTAATATATCTATTAAATACATTTTCATGAATATAGCATATATCTCCATAATGTCAGACAAAGTCAAGGTTAAGAAGACTTCCTGTATTCAAAGCACTCATTTGTTTGGAATTATGGTTTCCAAACATAGCCAACAGAATTCTTGCCCAATTCCTTTCTTCTACCTTTTTTACTTTGTTGGAATCAAGGCTTACTATGTGTTGCCACATCACCCAATTGTTACTTATATAAACACATCAACTATTACCTTGTCATGCTTATACTAAGCATGTTACCCTGCAACTGCTCACACATGTCAACCACACGTTCCAAATATCAAGACAATCATATCTATCAATTTGAAATCAACATTTACCAAGACTAAAAATCATGTCATAATCCATAGTCAACTTATAGTCATTAGACCTAATTCTACAACTATCACCTACTTACACTCAAGTACAAATCAATTTTCTCAACACATATATGTTAGTACAATCATCTTAAAACAAGATCATTGGAACACATACTCATATCATGTAATTCATTAGACATTTAACCAACTTGCAATCATACCATCTTAAATAAATCAACTAGATGACATAATAGGCACCAAACACTTAAACACCAAATAGACGACATAATCAAACATTCAAGCACAAAGTAGAAGGCATACAAAAGGTCATACCCTAATGTATCTCAGGGGAGGTTATATTGTCTGCACAATCAATCTAAATTAGCGCGATACAACCTCACAACATATCAACTCAACCATAAATAAGGTCATGATATCCATAACAATAGCTAACTAACATGTTCATATCATAAACTCATAAACAATTTTCATTTATGCATAACAATCACATATTCAAATTCAATCTAGATTAGTACAACACCATATCACAAATATGTCAACTCATGCTTGAATGTCATAACCCTAACCATTTTCATAGGCTAATCCAATTTAGCATGATACATATAACCCTAATCATCAAGTTACTAACATAGATCAACAACAAATTATACATCATGCTCATGAAAAACATATAATCTAATCATCAAGTTAACTATCATATAACAACGACAAGTTATATATTATGTTCATCAACATATAACCTAATCATCAAGCTAACTATCATATAACAACAAAAATTTAATCTATAACATACTCATAAAAAACATGTAACATAATCATCAAGTTATCTTATCATAAAACAAAAATAGCAATGCCTACAACCACATGTTACTATCATTCATGATTATTGGACACATGTGCATATAATTACACTAATCAACTAGCATCTATCAAGTATGTAACCATAACCTCAATAGAATGAAAGACATACACATAACCGTAATGCATATAACAATCCTTAACCTACATACCTACTTGCCCAACATACAAACCTGTATGACGATGTGCTCTTGGCTCGAGGTCCAATGCTACAAATTCATTTCAATGATATGCATCTCCTGCGTTATCTCAACCATCACATTAGCATCATAATATACTAATATCATCATGATGACCTAATCGCATACAATGAACTTACAATGCATGTCTAACCTACCATACATACATAACCATAACCATGACAATGCATGCATACAAACACTAACACGCATAAAAAATGCATATACAACCATACACTCATGAACGACACATCCCACAACAACACCATCAACCTTCACATGACGATATCACTACAACCATGATCAACACCATGCAAATACAACAAGCACATGGTCTTAGAACACAAGAGACACTATGCAACCGACATGAATGCCTGACCAACACACCACCTATCTAGTTTAAGGGGTGAACCATGCTCTGATACCACTCTGTAACACCCTCCTCCAACATCTACCGAAGCAACCAACCAACTGAGGTAAACATGTGACGAGAGGCTACTATGATATGATTCGACCTCCTAAGCCACATTAAGGAATGGAATTGATGGAAACATGCCATAAGGACCTTCAACGTCAGCAATAGGACTCCTAAGAACCACCCTAACCTTTATGCTAACCATCCCTTGAGTGCTAATGAGCTTTTGGACCACTTGACCTTTGGAGGCTCTCATTCTCTGGACATGTCAACATCCAGGGACCTCTAGACACTCTCGCAGGCCTGTAAGCCAGCATCCGGGAACTATTTTGCTTAGCCTCGTGCAAGAATCCCTGGGATTCAAGTAAAATTTTTAGGCCTAGAGCTGAGGTCACTACCCAAAATTGAATGACACCTTCAAAATAGTAAGATAACATGGAAATAACAGTACTAATGCAATTACTTGAATAAGACCTTGACTAGACCCCTACTAGCCATGACAAAAACTTCGTCAAACATATCACGAATATGTAATCTGCAGGTGTAAATAACAGATCTGAGCAATACTTATCTGAGATTTTCTTTGAAGCATTGTTTCCTTATCAAATTAGCTGCAGTTTCATTCATTAAGCCATTGACACATTATTCATTCATTTACAAGTAGAAACATGATGAGAGCCATACATAGCCACTGTCATAATACATATTCATAACTAGCATAGTAACAACAAAATTACCAAGGAAACATCAACCATATAATCCACATATAAACTAGTATAATACCGACAGACATACAAGGAGAAATAACCTCATGTTGATGATACAAAATCCAAACATGGAATGGTACTTCCACGTTCCACTTGACCGTAGAATGGCTGAGCGAAATCTCTCTTCAGCCATTCACTCAAGTGCCATATTCCAAGCATGAATGTGGTATCTCATAGAAGACATCAATCTAAAACCATCAAGGGCTTCCAGAGGCCATCCATCTCAACCCATCAATAGTGATTCCATCTCACGGTCATACATCACAAAACCATCATCAGATTAGTCTCCATCCAAGCCTTCCAGGGCTCCAGAGTGTTTGTTCCAGCCAAGGTTCCAGGACTAGTAACTCAACCCACAACTTATATGAGGCTCTAAAGCATTTCTCCAACCAAGGCTCCAAGACTAGTAACTCAACCCATAGCTTATACCGAGCTCCAAAGAATTTGTCCAACCAAGGCTTCAGGACTAGTAACTCAACCCACCTAGGGCTCCATAGCCTTTGTCCAACCAAGGCTCCAAGACTAGTAACTCAAGTCAAGCTATCACAAGACTTCAGAGTGTTTTTCCAAGTAAGGCTCTAGGACTAATAACTCAACCCAAGCCGTTATAGGGCTCGAGAGTGTTTGTCCAACCAAGGCTCCAGGACTAGTAACTCAACCCCAGCTAAAAGAAACATGAGAATCAACCAGAATAACAAAGAAATAAACCCACAACACCTTGAATATCCAAGAAATGGCAAGAATATGAAAATACACTTTCAATCCAAGCAAACCTCCATGCCAATGACAGATCAAAACAAAGAAACGACATGCATGTGCCATGCATGCCGAAACTAGTGAGGAAAACATACATGCAACTCGATAGCTGCAAGAAAAACATGTTTAAGCTGTTGATCCTGATGTCCTCTTGCACTTCCTTGCTCTAATTGTCCAAGAGTATGAGAGAGAGAGAGAGAATAGAGAGAGAGCTCCAAAACTGAACTGACCAAGCTTACCTATTGATTCTTAGAAGCCTTTTTATTAACGAGGCCTCTATTTCTTCATTTTCCATTATTTTCTTTCATTTTCCTCCTCACATGAAACTTGTGACCTTTCATCTCCCTTTTATCCTAATTTCCATTATTTTCATAAATAAAATGTTGATTAATGCCTCTTGTCTTTCCAAATGTCTTTTCCATTGTCTTTGTCAATTTCCTTAGCCATAATAAACCAAATGAACACCCATTAGGATGCTTTTTTCCTACCATTCAACTTAGAATACGTGTCCCATCATCATGGCCTTATATATTTTTACATTAATTTTTACGAGGGCTGTTACAGCCTCACATATGTGTTTCCCATGTTAGAAGAGGTTGTCATAGTTGCAAGGGCCATCCCTGAACCTATGTAGATGAATGTGAAGAACTTTGGAGTGATATATTGAGAGGAGACGCTTCCCAGAGGAAATAAATGAAATCAAAATTGTAGAAAGGAAAATAAGAATAGAAAAATAGTATATAGGATGAAGAAATTGAAGAAATTGAAATGAAATCAAATTGTAGAAAGGAAAATAAGAATAGAAAAATAGTTTATACGATGAAGAAATTGTGGGTAAATTAGATCCTTAACGCAAGTACTAATAATAAAATATAGTACATTTTTATTAGTACATGATTTGGAAAAGTATTAGTGGAAATGAGTGAGTCTCTATTCTAAATTCTTCTATGAATAGGTGCTTTTTACCTCTAAATGAAAACACCAGATAACATGATCTCCTAAATAACATAGAGGATAGTCAATCAAGAATTCCATGATTTTGAATAGAAAGATGACAATCCAGTAGTAGCAGAAGTAAATTCACCCTCCAAGTATCATGTTAATAATGCATCTTTTGTTTTTCTTCTCATTACTATGAGATTTGCTAATGAGTACAATCATAAACATAAACTAGGCAAAGCAAATTCAAAGAATCTCAAAATAAAAAATAAAGATGATGTATCACCAATTAAGTTATATATATATATATATATATATATATATATATATATATATATATATATATATATATATATAATTGAATAATTTTATCTTCATTAAATAAAATGAGAATATTAAAATTAATTAATTTTATTTTTATAAAAATAATTGCGAATATTTAAAACCATAGAAAAATACACTAATAATAATATTGATGATAGAAAAATATACTAATAATAATATTGATGATTAGCATTTAGTAAGATAAAATTTGATCTATCAAATTTATGATAAGTAAAGAAATTTTTGACTTGATTTACAATTGCATTTATGTGTTTGAAAAGATTTAAAGAAATCATTTATAAATCACAATTTTTTAATGAGTATATATATATATATATATATATATATATATATATATATATATATATATATATATATAAATTGAAATTGTAATTTAATATAAGTTATATTTAAAAAATGTATTTGTAACTTCTTCAGGACTTTCCTGGCTGGATCTATCCACCTGTCCAAGTTAGTTCCGTAACAGGATAACTCACCCACTCTGTTTATATTCAATAATATATTTTTTATTTAATCTCAGTTAGTAAATGTATTATTTAGCCATATTAAAAACTTAACATGTTATATGCACTGAAATTATTAGTCCTTATCTCTAATCTCCTGTCATTTTAACCTAGCAAAATATTAACAATTAGTGAAATTACAAATATTTGTAATTATTATCATACAATCATTTTGCAATAGAATAAATTAATATTTTTGATTCTTGAGTTATCCCGGGGGGCGGCGATTGTTGAGCTATGGTTACAGGCTTGCAGAGTTGGTTCTCCGTGGAAGGACGTAAAGGAGGGAGCTCCACTCCCTCCTACAAGCAGGCAGTGGCCAGCAGAGGTAAAAAACCAGTAGAAGGGGATAGGGGTCCTTCAGTTGGAAGGCAAAGAAACAAGGAAGAGGAGCAGGATGGCTCTAAATCTAGGGAGAATAACATCACTAAAGAAAGTGAGGAAGAGGACAAGGAACAGGGAACAAAAGACAAAGCACAAAAGGGACCATGCAAACCCAAAACTGCAATCTCTCCCAGAGTAGTTTTGAATGATCCTGCTTTGCAGGCGCATAGGGACCACATGTAGACCTATGTTATCATTAGTAAACTCATGGGCTTATGGCCCACTGAAAAAGCTTTACAAACATGGATTAAATACCACTGGAAACCAAAAGGAAGCATAAAACTACATCTTGGGTCAAAGGGATTCTTTACCATAGTCTTTGCAAATATTGAAGATAAGGACAGAGTGTTTGAAGGAGGGCCCTACTTTTACGCAGCTGCAGGCCTGTATATGTGACCATGGGTTATGAATTTTGTACCAGAACGTGAAATTTTTACCTCGGTCCCGGTTTGGGTTAGACTCTACTCTCTACCTCTGGATTATTGGCAACTGGAATCCTTATCTGCCATAGGAAATAAGTTAGGGCGTTTTGTCAAAGCTTCTGAGGCCACCAGAAGGGGAAAATACACATCCTTTGCAAGAATATGTGTGGAGATGGATCTTTCTGGAGCTCTGCCGGATGAGGTAATCTTGGAAGTGTTTGATGAAGAATGGGTGCAAACAGTGGATTATGAACACATTCCATTCAGATGTCGCAAATGCCATGAGCATGGGCACCTATTTAGAGATTGCCCTCTCAGTAAAATAGAAAACAAGAGTAAAACTAGCACCATGAAAGATACAGAAAGCTTTCACAAAGTGGTCCAGAAAGGAAAAGGAAGCAAAAGGGGATCGAAGCCACATCAAACAGAACAGCAATAGGCCAGTCAAAACAGGTTTCAAGCACTAGAAGAGGAAGAGGTGACAACAAAAGCAGATCAGGCCAAGGGAGGTAGTCCAGTGGAGGAGGAGAACGGAGAAGATGATGAGAAAACACAAAACATCAATAAACAGAAAGAAGTAATGATGAGTGACACAGAACTAGAAATGGACCAGGAAATGACCCAAAGTGAGATGGAGATGGAAGACCACGAACTACAGGAGATTCTTGAGAAAGAGAATCTAGATCTAGAAGGATTCCTGAATCGAGGAACCAGGGAGGGAGTGGACTCGTTACCTCCAGAGGAGTTCAGCAGAGTTCAACAGCTGTTCATATGGAAAAATAAAACCATAGGGCTGGAAAAGCAAGGGAATGAGGAAAGGCAGGGAAACGAAGGGTTGAAAGCAATGAAAAACACACCAGGATTAGCACCCATAAACCCAAGAAAGAAAAGAGGCAAGAAAAATCAGAACGAGCTTCTGATGGAATGTGGAAAGCTAATGATAGACTCAAGTAAGATGAAAGACCTATCCAGTTACTCCTTTACAAATCTTTAATAATGAAGTTCACTTCTTGGAATATTAGGGGTCTAGGCAGTAAAAGAAAACAAAGATTACTTAGTAATAGGATGAAACAAGCAGCTCCGGATGTGATCTTCATCCAAGAAACTAAATGTTCCATTCAAAAAATAAAAGAGATTCACAGCAAATGGCTCAATAGATTTGAGTTTCTGGAAGTCAAAGCAGAGAATACAGTAGGAGGCATTCTCACGCTTTGGAACCCCCAAAAAATAGACATTATAGATGCAGAGGCATCTAGGGATTATCTCTCAGTGGTCATTCAACCTGTGGGAGATAAGGAAATCTACCTGGTCACGAATGTGTATGGCCCCCAAAGAATGGATGGTAAACTCAAGCTTCTAGAGTCCCTGGAGGATCTTAAGGAAAGACATGAAAGAATCCCTTGGATCTTGGGGGGTGATTTCAATATGATCAAATCATTGTCGGAGAAAAAAGGGGGTACAAGAATTCTAAATAAAGATTCCTGGGAATTTCAAACCTTCATAGACAATAAGAAGCTAGTGGATATTGTGATTAGTAATGGTACCTTTACATGGAACAATAAAAGAGGAGGAGAGTCTCAGGTAGCCTCCAAATTAGACAGATTCATAATATTAGAGGATCTTATGCTCAAGGACATAGTTGCAAGAGTTCTCCCTTTTGGAGGCTCTGATCATTGGTCGGTGCAACTGGAAATTCAAGGCATTGGTACCCCAAGGAATAGACCTTTCAGATTTGAAAACATCTGGCTCTCCCACCCAGATTTTATCAACAATATAGCCAACTGGTGGGCAGAAGATTTGAATATACAGGGCACAAGAATGTTCCTTCTTCAAAAAAGACTAAAACACATTAAACTCAGGCTCAAGGAGTACAACAAGAAGGAATATGGCAATATTTTTGAAGCAAAAAAATCTGTTGAGGGGAAAACGCAGGAACTCAACCAAACCCTTATCATGGAGGGTTTTGATAAAGATAGAAGTGATCAGGCAACCAAATATCATCAAGAATGGGAGAACTTATGCAAACAAGAGGAGATTTTTTGGAGACAAAAATCCAGAGTGCAATGGCTAAAAGAAGGAGAACGTACCACTAGATTTTTCCTCAGATCCACTATGGCAAACAGAGATCACAACAGGATTTCCTCGATCAAGGACGAGAGAGGTAACCTTTTTAATTCTCATGAACAAATAGAAGCAGTGTTGGTTTATCACTTTTGTGGTATTTCTCAAGAAGCATGTTCAGATAGAGATTAATCAATCAAGGTTTTATCAAGACATATACCTAAGATGGTTTCCAAAGAGGACAATTTCAACCTTAATAGACCAGTGTTGGAAGAGGATGTTAGTGAGGTCCTAAAAGAAATGCAAAATGGTAAGGCACCAGGCATGGATGGATTCAATGTAGATTTCTTTAAAGCTTGCTGGAATATAGTCAAACAGGACATTCTGAATGTAGTGGAAGACACCAGGAGGGACAAAACCATATTGAAAGCACTTAATACCAATTTATCTCCCTGATCCCTAAACAGGATTTGGCTCAGACTATTGATAGGTTTAGACCCATTGCCTTGTGCAGGAGCAGGTGTATGGATTTACAACTTAGAAAATGATCATTCAAAAGGTCATACCTACCGTTTGAACTTTAAATGTACAAACAACATGGCCAAATATGAAGCACTTCTGTTAGGTTTGAAACTGCTCAAAAGATTAGGAGCCATAAGAGTCTCTATTATGGGAGATTCTGAGTTGGTAATTAAACAAATTAATGTTGTTTATATGACTAGGGATCCTAGGCTAGGATTTTATAGAGGAACAATGGTAGAAATACTAAATACTTTTTTTGGAAACCAAGCTTGCTGTTATCCCCAGAAAACACAACATGCAAGCTCACAACTTAGCCATGTTTGCTAGTACTTGCAAGTTGCCATTTCAGCCCAACCATCAGTACACTGTTGAGGTTAGGCATAGACCTGCTATTCTTGACAACTTAAAGAACTAGCAAGTATTTAAGAATGATCAACAAATTAACAATTTTTTGACTTTAGATGAGGAATTTGTACATAGCAACATAGACACAAACATAGCATAAGATTTTGATTACACTGATGAAGTTGAAATTAACAAACTAGAAGATGATCAGATAGATAGATTTCATCCCACAAAGTTTACAAAATCAGATATTCGAAACCTAAAACAAATGGAAATTGATGAAGAATTTGAAGTCATCAACCTTAAAACATCATTTTTCCCAAAGGATTAACTCCTTTGGGGGACTTATTTGATTCAAACGATATTCCTAAAAAGCCTAAAATGGAACCCTTGAAATTAGACATTGAGGAGTGTAATATAAGCTCTGAAGAAGATCTCAAACTGTTAAAACTTTCGAAAACATTACCTCCCAATGAAAAGGTGAAATATATGGAACTACTAAAGGAATTCCAAGATGTTTTTGCCTGGAATTATGAGGACCTAAAGTCCTATGATACCAACATAATACAACACACCATTCCCTTAAAAGAAAATCAAAAGCCTTTTAGACATAATCTTAGAAAGATCAACCCTATTCTACTACCTTCTGTTGAAAAGGAGATCAAAAGAATGTACGAAGCTAAGATTATTTCACCAATTAGATTCTCAGACTGGGTTTCTAATTTGGTACCTACAAGAAAGAAAACTAATGAAATTAGACTGTGTGTTGACCTTAGGAATTTGAATAAAGTTTCACTTAAAGATAACTATCCTCTTCCTAAAATGGATCACATATTACAAAGGGTAGTAGGTTCCACCAGAATCTTACTGCTAGATGGGTTCTCTGGTTATAACTAAATCCTGGTCCACCCAGACGATCAAGCAAATACTGCATTCACTACCCCATGGGGCACTTTCATGTATGTGAAAATGCCATTTGTGTTAAAAAATGCAGGGGCCACCTTTCAAAGAGCAATGGACATAGCCTTTGCTTAGGAAATCCATGACTTCCTGGTAATATACCTTGTTGATATCACAGTATTCTCTAAATTAGATCAGCAACACCTAGATCATCTTAGGTAGGTCTTTACTAAATGCAGGAAATATGGAATTTCTCTGAATCCTAAAAAATCTCTATTTGGGTTGGAAGAGGGAAAATTACTAGGCCACATTATCTCCAAAGATTGTATCAGGATTGACCCAACAAGAATTGAAGCCATTTTGCAGATACCACACCCCAGGAACATCAAAGAACTTCAAGAATTTTTAGGCAAAATAAACTTTTTAAGGAGATTTATCTCTAATTTAGCTGAGTTAATTAGATTACTAAACAACATGTTAAAGAAATATTCGACTATTAAATGGACTCTAGAGGCTAAAAAGTCATTTGAATATATAAAACTGACCTTAACACAAATGCCAGTTCTCATTAGTCCAATGTTTGATAGGGAGTTCATCATATTTTCTTTTGCTTCAGAACACACAATTGTTGCAGTCCTCTTGCAGAAAAATGATCAAGGTTTTGAACAACCAATAGCCTTGTTCAGCAAAGCCCTGAGAGATGAACCTTTAAAGTATAATATAATGGAAAAGAAAGCTTTTTCTCTGGTTAAAGCTATTAAAGATTTCAGAGTTTATATCTTGTACTCTCATATAGTAGCTTACGTTCCCAATGCTGTAGTCAAAGACATTCCAACACAAGATGGACCTGATGGAAAGAGAGGGAAGTGGATAGCTACAATATTAGAGTATTATTTAGAAATTAAACCTACAAAATTGATCAAAGGCCAAGGTTTAGCCAAGCTCATGGCTGAATAAAACTGTCAGGCCCTAGACATAAACTTCATTGTAGAATTGGATAACGAAGAGGAGATGGCAACTCCACAGATCAGCCAAGCCTTTATAGATTCACCATGGTATGCTGACATTATATATGTTCTACAAAACCTTCAAGCTCCTCCAGAGTTATCCAAGACTAAAAGTAGGTTCTTAAAAATGAACTCCTTGAAGTTTTGCATAATTGACAATGCTTTATTTTGGAAAAATCATGAAGGCATCTTTTTGAATTATTTTTTGAAGGAAGAATCTGATAAAATTTTGCAAGAGTTTCATGCAGGTGACTGTGGGGGACATCTTTATTGGAAGACAACAGCTGATAAGATCTTAAGGGCTAGTTTTTACTGGCCCACTCTGTTTTCTGATGCAAAGAAGTTTGTAACCTCATGCCACAAATGTCAGAGTTTTGAAGGAAAAAGAAAACTACTGCCATTACCTTTGAAACGTATATCTACTGAAACACCATTTCAACAGTGGGGTCTCGACTTCATTGGTGAAATTCATCCCCCTTCCTCTACCCAACATAGATGGATCTTAACTGCCATAGACTATTTTACAAAGTGGACAGAAGCCATACCCTTAAGACAAGCCACTGATACTGTCATAATTAATTTTCTAGAGGCCAACATTCTGTCCAGATTCAGTTGCCCCACCAAAATCATCACAGACAATGCAACAACCTTTAAATCAAAGAGGATGATTGATTTCTGCAACAAATATCACATGACACTTGGTCACTCCATAGCTTACTATCCCCAAGGAAATGGACTTGTAGAGTCTTCCAATAAGAGCTTAATGAATATTATCAAAAAAAAATTGGAAGATAATAAGAATACCTGGAATAAAAAACTAGTAAATGCCTTATGGGCCGACAGGCTAACCACAAAGAAATCTATTGGTACCAATCCCTATCAACTAGTGTTTTGAATGGAGGATGTTTTCCCATCTTCTTTGGGAACTCCAGTGATGAAATTACTCTAATAAGCACAGGTTGAGCCAAACGATATTCAAAGAAGGATCAACCAGGCAATTCACTTGCAGTAGACTAGGAAGGAAGTGTACATCAGATCCCAAGTTGTGTAGGAGAAAATCAAGAAATGTTTTGATAAAAGAACCAAGGTAGAAGATTTCTATCTAGGAGATAAAGTCTTGAAATGGGACTCAAGAAAGGAAGATAAAGGGAAACATGGGAAATTTGACTTCCTATGGAAAGGTCCTTACATTATTTATGCTTTCAGAGGTAATAATGCCTATTTCCTCAAAGAATTGGATGGTGCAGAAGTAGAGGGAGGACCAGTCAATGGTCGAATGCTTAAGCACTATATAGATCCCAGTCATTGATTCCACTAAATACTTGTACATATTATATCCTTCATAAAGTTTAGTGTGGATTGGATGGTAAATTTTGGAGTTGAATCCCGAAGAGAAGGCCCTAAGCTTCAAAAGTTTCACTATCAATAAATATCAATAAAGCAACATAGTAAAAGGGAAAGTTGTAAAGTAAAACCACAGTAATTCAGAATGGCCATTGATCTACTAGTTCTTGACATTTCACCAAGAAATGTCATCCCCAAGTGGAGCCACTGTTATGTTCCTATACCAATAGGAGTCATAATTTTTGAATGGCTGAGGTCTAATTTATAATATGTGCATACCTTTGCTTTCTGCAAATGTTTTCCATATTCAAAAATCAAAAAAGAAAAAAAAAATGTAAAGAGGGTATGTCCTAAAAGAAAAATCAAAGGACAAAAAGGGTAAAAAAGGTAAAAAATATAGAAAAATGAACCCCAAGGAAAAACAAAAAGACCATGAAAGGGTGAAAGCCCAAATGCCACTACTATTTACTTTTCTGCATAATAATGATTGTGTGAAACTTGTTATTTATGCCACAATCCATGGTAACCAAACAATTTAATATTGGTTATTCCATGTTTTGAATTTCATGCTTAGAGATAGTGAATAAAATCTGACCTAACTGTTTAAACTTGGCAGATAAGTAGACAGGTAGAGTAAATAAAAGAAGTTCAATAGTTTAATCTGCGCCCTTGGATGTAATAAGGATAGACTTAGATAGTTTGTATTGTAAAAGAAAAGAAAAATGTTTTGATAAGGGTTTGCTAGTGTAATTTCACCCTAATAAAGAGTAGAAAAATGGTAGGATGAGTAGATGGGTAAGTAGTTGCATGCTTGCTGAATTCTGATGAATGATTAGCCAAGATCATATCATTTACTTTCATCATCAAGTTGCTAAAGTATGGATGACAATTGAACAGTTATATAAAGTCAAGTGATTAATATCCCCACTCATTTTACCCTTAAGTTTACTAATTTCCCATAAGGAAAGACAAAAGTACCTAAAACCTTAAGTTCAAGGGGCTCATAGCATTTCTCTGAGTTCTAGAGGGACTAGACCCTCAGCCCAATAACTTACAGGATCTAAGTACTAAAACCCCCTTACCAACATTCACCCCCTCCATAATTCATTCATTTCATATAAAAAATTCCTTTTCCTAAGGCAAAATCACCATGTGCCTAGGGAGAGTAATCCCCCCCAAGAAAAACCCTTTTTTCACGAAAACCCACAAATATGCATTTAATCTAAGTTATAATGTTTAAATGCGAAAATGTAAATAAATTTCAAACACAGTATACTTAGCGCAAAAACTATTTTTCTGCTTTCATTTCATATTAACTTCTAATCTTATTTATATTTATTAACTCCCAAAGATAAACCCTTTCCCGTATATTTTATTAAAACCCATATGTTAATATCCCGCCCCCGAGGTTTGAAACATAAGCCTTATTAATAAACTAATTAAAGGGATTAATTATGTCGATCAACAACTAATTAAAAACCTTTACCCCCTGCCGAGTTAAAGAGATTAATTAATCAATCAGTGATTAATTAATAATCTGTCCTCGCCAATCAAATCACCCCTGATGTCATCAAGCCTCCCTAATTTGCAGTTAATTAATCCTTCCACTCATTAAAACCTCATCAAGCCCCTCCTTTAAATCTCCAATCAAATCATCGCCCCGATCACCATGTGATCTGATGCCTTCAGATCCAACGGTCGACGCTCATATCGGGCGGCCTCTGAAAGCCAACCTTTACCTGCCCAATGTAGGTGGTTTCACTGTTCACCCCACTGCTACGTGGTGCCCAATGAATGGCATCGGGAAGCCTCTCCCCAAAACCACTTTATCCCAAAAGCAGTGCGATGGATTCCACTTACCACCTTCGTTACACGACAAAACATCACATCCCCCATTGACACCAACTATCCTTTTCCCAACATACCTGCCAAAGTCATTTGATTTACGAATAAAACCAAAAAACTTATAGTTTTTTGTTTTATCGAGAAAAAAAAACGTTCTGACCTCCATGCAAGCATAGATGTACGCGCAACTGTCAACCTGCTACCAACCATCAACTCACTGAACCTGCTGAAATTCTCAACCACCTTTCAACTGCGTGTGCTTCCTTCAAATAGGGCACAATAATCATTACTCTGTTCAAAAGCCGAAACCAGGTATTTACCCCAATTTCACTGAGAAACCCTGTTTTCTTTCCAAATCTGAACTAAATTGCTTCCAATACTAAGTAATTTAGTAAGATGAGTTGCCTGGTGACTCTAAAATACCCTGAAATGCACCAGTTTTTCCCAATTTCTTTTAACTCTTTGCCCTTGTCCTTGAATCCACAAGAACCAAGTATGGATGCCCCAATTGCATTAAATGTCATGCCCATTACGACTCCTCACAGGGATTTAGACCATCTCCCACTTGTGGACAAAGATTTTCAGATTAAATATACTTTTGTCCAAAAATCCCCTTTGAAACTATTCTGCAAGTATAGAGACTAGTACCTGAACCATGCAGACTACATTAGACTTTAGGAATCAGGTTTACCTAAGTACCAATTCTCGAGAGTTCATATCTTCCCAGAGACTGTACATTACTGACACATGAACTATGATCCCATCCAAAGGGTAGTGAGAACCCCTGACCAGTCTATTCTATTTACCATCACTATTGAATCCATTAAGGAAATGCTACAATTATAGCCAAGCCAAAGCCTGACTCCTCTTTCTATTGGAGATATGCTGAAAAAATACCCTACACTCACCTCAATCTTGCTCAGTTATACCAGACCTTCATCAGAGAAGAACAATAGACCCCAAAGGACTCTCCCCCTTACCTGTGGAATATATTCTCCAATCTTGGCTGATACATCATAGACATGATATCCAGTGTGTTAAGCTATACTACAAGTGAATTTGTTGATGAAATCATAATATCTTTTATGTCCATCTACTCTCCTGGGCAACCACCAGCCATCATTCTTGACTATGCTAAGTTCATTGCTGATAAAATGCATGATCAATTCATGAGATTGGAAAATGAAAGAGTGTTTAAATATTCCTCAGTTCTATATGATTTATTCTTGTATTATCAAGCTAATAGATTTCCAATCACCCTCCAAAAGCTTGATACCAAAGGCAACCCGAGATCAGTGATCTTCTGGACTTCATTAATCCATCAATTTGACTCTCAATATTCTTATACCGATTTCATAGATCTCTTTGTGTACCCTATGACAACTATGCTACTAGGAAGCCCTCCCCCTAGAATCAGTGCGGACATTAGGAGGGTCCTACAGTTGTCTAAGCAATATAAAGTAGGTGATTGGTACTTGTACCAAAACCACACTGAAATCAAAATTTATGGATGGGAGTTGGCTCCCTACAAACTGCCTAGATACCTCCCCATGAGATTGTTTTCTCTGGAGTACTACAGGCAAATGATCAATTCAGATGAGGTGCATTTTGTGAAAGCCAATAAGAAAACTCAACTTAGGATAAAAGATCAGCTTGGCCCATTTATATGTAATAGTAGGGAAGCAGGAAAGGAAGCAGATGAAATCCTCCGAAGGTTGAGACTATAACAATGTTTTACATAGAATTATGATGCCTTAGACTTCATTTGTAATAGGAGACAAAAGAATAAATTATCTCCTTACATCCACCATAGAATCCCTGAAATTGAACAGTATGCTAATCGATTTGAATGAGTGGAAAACACTTTGATAGATCGAGATAGCACATAGGTTGTTGTTGATAATGTATTGATAGATTTAGATAGAATACTTGATGAGGATTCATTTGTACAGGTGCCAAGAGAGTCTCAATCTCAGAGGCAATCACAGGGACATAGTGTGCAGACAGGAGAAGCATGGCCATCAGAGCAAACAAGGCCATCAGAGCAACCAGGACCTTCAGAGTAGCCAGAGGAATCTGAATAGCCTGAGATTTCAGAGGAACTTGCTCAACCAGAACAAATCATGAGCAATCCTCCTATTTTGCAGACTCCTCTAAATGAGGAGAGGAACCTCAAAAGAGATAGAGAGGAGGCCACTCCTTCCAGCAGACTTGTTGCCCAAACCTATGCTAAGAGGCAAAGGTTAAATCCATTTTCACAATAGGAATATACTAAGGAGACAACGGGAACTACATGTGCAGAAAGAAGAGAAAGCATGCATACCACTCCTTCTGGAGGTACACAAGAACCTTCCACCTCACAGGTTCAAATGTTGGAAAGACAACAAAGTGTGGAAGTATCCTCCTTCAGGGCTCCTACTGGCTAGAGCCAAGATATCAAAGAAAAATATAAAGAAATCAAGGCAAGGAATGAAAGGCTAAAGGTACAAAGTTATGCACACTACCTAAAAATGGCTCCAACAAACCAAACAAGGCTGATGTCAGCCTTTGAGATAAAGGAAGGTAAGATGCAGATGATTTTTTTGAAACCAACTCCACAACAACCCAAATCAATGGCAGATTACCTGAAAGCAAATTTTGAAGTATTGGCAAAGAATATCCAGCCTATTGACCAAATTGAGTTACATAAGTAAACTGGTGAAATGGTCTACTCCACTTTGACCAACAAAGCAATTGTAGCCCACCAACTCCAGAATTCATTGAATAATATATTAGCACAATTCCAATTGGAGTAGGCCTCTTCATAGGCCAAATACACCAGAATAAAGTCCTTAGAGGACTTGGTCATAGAACTGGGACATGATCCCAAGGATGTGAATGCTGCAAAAAAGCTTATCAAGAAGAAAAACGATGACATGGTTGCACTGAAGAAGCGGCTTAAAATTCCTCCTCTACATCATCCTCAGACAGCTCAAGTGTTGGAAACACAGAAGGAGGAAGACCTTATGGACCTAGTTGTTAAGCTGAATGAATAGTTAAAAGAAACTGAAAAAAAGTTAGACAATTTAAATATTCCAAACAGAGTAAGTTGGCCACCACTCCTCAGACTATAATTCCTACAGTTTCCACAGCAGTACCATCCACCTTAGCTGCTGCCTTAGCACCCACACTTCCACCAGCCACAACTTTGCCAGTAATAGGTACATCAGCAGGCACAGGTACATCAACAAGCATAGGGACACCAACAGAAAAGACTGTTGAATTGATCAAGGCCGTGGAGGAAATGAGTATCTAGGCCACTGAGCTTATGAAACTTAGAGAACAAGTGTCAATTTTAGAGACCAATTGTAAACTTGCACAAATACAACAGAAAGAAGAAGCTCAGAAGAACCAAAGGATGGTAGAAAGAATAAAAGTCCTTGAAAATGACTTAACATTGCAATAGCCATTGGGAGACATGAAAGAAATTCTCTGGGCCAACATCATTGATTCCATCAATGATGTTTGGCCTTCTATTCAAGTTATTTTTGAACAGACTGAATTAGTCAAAGTAGCCATAGAAGTAATCCACAAGACAGTGGAGGAATTGGGAGATAAACCTGAAGAATCCAATCAATTGATCACATTTTTGACCAGTAAAAATATATATCATCTTGATGAACTGGAAATAGAATACAAAACAACAACAATCATAGAAATCAAAAAGGTTCTCACCAAAAGGAACCTAATGCTCAATCTGGAGAAAAGATGTCAAAGCATCCAAGTAGACATTGACAGTTTTATGACAAAGTATGGCATCTTAAGAGAAAAAGGACTCCCCGGTCCTATGGTAATAAATGACAAGCTAATGACTCAGAGTGATTACATTGAAAGACTGAACAATTTATCCAGCAACCAAGCTAGTACGTCAGGGGTAAAAGCTCTACCCACTGGCAAAATACTATATGATAGTCTTGAAAATCTATTTTACATAGAGCATGAGTTCAAGCACTTGTTCACAAGAAAACCAAATTTTTCTAAGTATACAGAAGCTGATGAGATATACAGAAAAATGATAAGTTTAAAGTTACCTGACAGTGAATGGTGGACACAACTAACAGATTTACTATAAAGTTACTGCAGTAAATCTACATGGTAAAACATGGCTGCCAAGTAAAACAAGTAATACAGGGTCAAAGTAGAACAGGTAAAGAGTATCAGTAGGTAGAAGATAGAAAGTGATTCTAGCACACAACTACAAAGCAACTGAAAGAGACAAATATGAATTAGAACAACCAGCACCGTCACAATAAAAGGGACAGCAAGAAGACAGTTCTCCATCTGTCTCTGTCTTTGTGTTGAAGATATTTTATGTTTCCTAGAATAATTCTCATACAGTTATGAGATATTTTGTATCAATTTTTGTAAAAATACTTGACAAATTGAAGTAATTAGGGTGGATTAAAATATATTTCTGTAGACATCTTATTTTTTTGCCAAGGAACTATTGTACTCAAAACTGGACTAGTTTTGTTGGAAATGAAATAAAGCTAAGGACATTTCACTGGATTCTTGTGCACAGTTGGAACAAATAAGTATTATCTCTCCATGTTTAAATATTGTTTTCTCTTCATGTTATAAATATTCATATGTGTCTCTTACAAAATCTTAAAAGCAAACAAGGAATGATATCATCAGAATTAGCTTAAGTGCTCTCTGTTTTAACTGTTTGCTTTCTTTATGTTTTCTACTAAACTGCCTTGGTCTGGGAATTCTTAATTGCTCCCTTACTTCCGTAGTTTACCCCCCCTTTGGTCCATAGTAAAGGATTCTTCATTGCCCTTTGCTACTGACCATCCTTCCTTTCTTCATCTTAATCCCGGTTAAGGATTCTTCATTGCCCTTTGCCCTGGTTAGGATTATTTCATTTTTACCTGCAAATTTTCTTTCGCTATGCTAGCCTGCCTTGTGGACTCTTACCTTAGTGATGGATCAGATCGAGTTAAGCCTTTCTTGATTGACTTCATAGCCCAATGGCCTGAATATTTTCTTTGCCCATCTGTTTTCTTAATTCCACCATCCAATCAAAACAAAAACAATCATGAACACTAAGAACTAGCCTGAAATCTTATTCAAAACAAAGTTTAATTATAAAGAGAGAGCCCTCTTTGGACTTAGGTTGGCTAGAACCCGAGTCTAAAATATTAGGTTTGTGGTTACCTCAGACTATTCCTTCTTTGATAAATTCTAAGAAAAAATCTAAGAGATAACAACAAGTACCAATTGAGCGAGTTTAATTCAAGTGGGAGCGACAAGAGTGATTCAAACGGGATTAAGGAAGTGAAAGACTACAAGTAAGTTCCTTCATCTCATCTATCTACTATAGGAAAAGGTTAAACTACTTTTTTTTGTTGTTCTAGGTGTAGCTACCCACCTAGGGAAAATGTGTTTATCCGTAGATGTAAATTCCATATAACAGTCGGGGGGGCATGTTTTGTTATATGACAGTAAGTTCTTGAAGTTTCTCTGCAAGCTACAAATGTAATGGTTAGGCCCATTCATTGTTGGGGAAAACAGGTAGTCTGGAGTTGTCAACCTCGCACAACTAGATGGAGTACTCTTACTAGGGTGGGTGAATGGTGCATGCCTGAAACCCTTCCACGTGTCAAATATTGCTACTCACAATTGATTGGGTCTCCAAAAGGGGATAATAGGTAGGAATTGCATCATCATTTACTGCATCAAGGATTTCATCTCTTTTCTTTCTTCATATTTAACCTACAGTGATAAGTCAATCTTTAAAATATTTCCAATAAGGTTTTGGGACATTAGTCTTAGTTGCAGATTCAATGTCACCACATGAAAACTATTTGTGGTCTGGGTGGGGGTAAGTCACACATGTTAAGAGTCCTTACCATAATAATTAGGCAATAATGATGGTGTCAGGTCAGATTTTGCGTAAAATATTTCCCATTATATCAAAAATTAATTCCTAAACGTCTTACATTACGATAACATAATTACCCATCAACTCCTCCTTTCATTTTTCAGAAGTACATTATCCAGGTTAGGTCCAGCTCAGCTGATAGAGGATTAACATGTTCGAGTCTGCTTAGGGAAAGTTGTCTTAGTAATTAGTTAGCGATTCTCATCAGAAAATTTGTGTTGAGGTGGTCTACTTATTTTGCGTGGCAATGCCAAATATCTCAGGGTCTAAAGCTAAGGTGATAGATTCGTTCAAATCGCAATCCAGTTCTCAGCACTTCGATTGAAGGATTTCCTATCGACCAACAGTGATTTCAGTCTATAAGCAACATTCCAGCATGAAAAAGGAAATTATTTTTGTTCTTGAGGTTGGGTTGGATGTAAGAATTTCAGTTACAGAGCCCCTCTATGGAAAATATGATAAATCCATGCTTGTTGATAATGATTTGTCGGATTCCTTTCAATTACCTACTCTGGAGCATGAATTGTATATAGAACTAGTCACAAAGTAGGACAAGACGTCAACAATCATGGTCAGGAATGACTACAAGGGAATCCAATAGTCCGCTCTGTTACATTTGAGAAGTTTGCCTATGTTTGGCATAACTCTTGCAACAACGCAATGCACTAAATTATTGGTCAGCAGGATGTATGGCAAGTCGCTCTGGATGGATAGAGAATATCCAATTAATGCGGTCAAAATTCAAAGACATACAGGTTTATTGTCAATAGGAGTTTTGGTTTCAACAACATTCCAGACAAATTTGAAAAGAGCTAAGAAAGAGGGGGATGAAGACTACTATTCCATGTACAACACCTAGAGAGGGGGAAAGGGGGCGCACATCGACCTGATAAACAAGGAGAAAATTAAGTTCACTTGCTATATCATTGTAGGGAAGTTGATGCGCCATTTCTGAAAGAACATGTGCACATTGGACACGATATCGATCGTGTAACATTGTACATAGGGTGCCCAACTAAACTAGTGTACCTTTCTCCTTAATGAGTTGTTAGAAGCCTGTGAAGATGTTTACAAGCAGACCATCAACTTCATCTATGGCTATCTGGTAGTTCCTTTAGCAATATGGAAATGGTGCCCACCAGAGGGAAAAGACTTAGTGTGAATCTCAGAGGACCAACCCTTGGCCCTTTGATATGTCCCATGGAGGACTTCAAGGGACCTGAGTGGCAAAGAAATCAACGAGGATTTTTTTGGAGGTTGGCATGTCAAAATTATTGAGGTAATTAGAGCCACCAAAAGGATCCTTGTATCATTGATGAATGAACATTCAACAACAATTTGGTTTGGGGCTTCTCATGGGAGCACCTTTGTAAGGCCTCTTTGTGTTCACCTACACACCTTTCAGATACGATCCAAGAAATTCATGTTATCAGGTGAAGCTTTTCATGCAGAGGTCGGGTCATGCCCAGGGGTCACAGTGGAAATTAGAGAAGGGAAGTACCTATACCTTTTCGATGAGATGGTACCTGCGTCATTACCAGGTGAAATATTTGTGTACACCAGAAAGTGGATCGCTAAACATGAGCTGCAATTGATCATCACACAAATGAAGAAGCAGACGAGATCACTCAAGGATACCAATGCGAGTATCACCATTTCATTAGGTTTTGTCCCAACTCAAATAAATCACAAAGTTTTATGTAGCAGGACCATATGGTTACCATCCCCCTTGTTGTTTCCATACCATCTGTATGGCTTCTTTTGCAGTCTAAGTCAACCATCCCCAAGCCCCATAAAACAAAAAGCACCAAGCCTCCAACCATAGCCAAGAAGAAAAAATCAAACCCTGTAGTGAAGATTGTCGACCTCACCATTGAGGGACACTAGTCTACCATGAACTCAACCATCATAGAAGAACTCCCACCTTCCACCTCCATAGTTTCGTTGAACTTGCGCGACCCACCCCCCCACACTGCATTGACCTCCACAACCCTGTTAGATCCAATCCCATCTCGGACATGGCCAGGCATATAAGATATAAAGGTCAATTTAGTTATTCTATCCACCACAACAGTCCCTAGCTAAGAAAATTTCACCACCTCCATGGTGTCATTGTTACTAGAGTTAGGCCCATTGTAGAACACAAGGCCCATCATTTCACAATCACTTGTTACTGCTGTTGAGCCCTTTGTGCTCCCATTTATGTTTAAATCTGATTCAATTGGATATTGGTGGCTACCTATCAATTCCGCTTGGACCCTCACCATTGTTTCTTTCAATTTTTCAGTTTCCTTAATTGTAGCACAGTTTACTATTTTTAGCAATTTTTCATGTCCTAAACTTTCAGAGCCATTTTGAGGCCCTAAATGATGTTTTTTTGGCAATATACCACCAATAATTTTCTATTAAAATTGTCTTCTTCGTCATAGTCCTCGGAGAGATCCTTCCAATGGGGTATCATGCATATCAAACAGAGATAATATGACCAAGTCACAACCCTGGGAAGTTAGTTGTCCAACTAACCCCAACGGGGCCCATAAGCGCTTGGTGTTACATCTCCTCAGGTTAGGGTTTTTGGTTATTTAGGGTTTTATCTTATTGTTCGATAATAAAAAGGCCCTTGAGCCTCATTGTAAGGTAGTTTAGAGGCATGTAGCTGCCACATCTCTTCTCAGGGATAAGCTAACATCACCTGAGCTAGTTTATTTCCATTTCTGTTACTAGGAATATTTCAATATTTTACATTACTGAAATGATGTATTGGTTCTGTTGCATCTCTGTATTTATGGTTATATATGTAATTTGTTGTGTTCCTGTTTAAATCTGGATCAGTGGAATGTCAACGTTAACTTGTACTTTAAAGGGTGTGGCGCTTCCAGAGTAGTTGTTGGAAGTAGATGTGTTGCCCTTGGGTAGTTGCTGAAGGATCTGGGCAAAGTTCTCCATCATCGCATTCCTTTGTCACTCAAGGGCCTCTTTGAGAAAGATTTTGATAGGATCTCCTGCTCCCTCATCTTTCTTTTCATTTGCCATGGGAGGCTGTTAGGATTTGCAAGGCTGTTCTTGCAAAGGTTCAACCAGTTCAAGCCCTAACTTCTTATATCCCAACCTCGTTGGGGACATGCAAAGAAAAACAGAGAAAGAGCAGACCACTCTGATACCATTGATCTAGATTTAAATAGGAAGAAAACAAATTACAGATATAACCATAAATACAAAGATGCAACATAAATAATACTTCATTTCATTAATGTAAAATACTAAAATATGCCTAGTAACAGAAATGGAAATAAACTAGCTCAAGTAATGGTAGATTATACCTGAGAAGAGATGTGGTGGCTACATGCCTCTGAACTACCTTACAATGAGGCTCAAGGGCCTTTTTATTATTGAAAAATAAGATCAAACCCTAAACAACCAAAACCCTTACCCAAGGAGATGAAACACCAAGAGTTTATGGGCCCCATTTGGGTTAGTTGGATAGCCAACTTACTGGGGTTGTGACTTGGTCATATTATCTCCATTTGAAATGCATGGTACCCCATTCGAAAGATCTCCCTGAGGAATACGATGGAATAGATGATTTTATGAGAAAATCATTGATGGTAAATTACCAAAAAAACGTCGTTTAGGGCCTCAAACTGGCTTCGGAAGTTTAGGACTCGAAAAACTGCTAAAATAGTAAACTGTGCTACAATTAAGGAAACTAAAAAACTGAAAGAAACAATGGTGGGGGTCCAAGTGGAATTGGCGGGTGGCCACCAATATCCACCTGGATCAAAATCCCCTTGTTGCACCCAATCTTATTTCCCTACCATCAACACCTCAATTTGGAGAACCATCGCGACAATCCACATCACCCCACACCCATTCAGACAAGTCCATAGCTAGTGGGAAACCCCTATGGACTCGTGTTATACAAAAATATCGTCACCATGATTATTTGCAGTCAGTATGGATCTATCATCACTTGTACTGTCCTCCTAAGTAAGTCTCAGACCTCAGCTCTTCAAGTCAAGCTTTGGAAATGAGAGAAAGACATTAAAAATCAATGTAACTCTGGTTCCGCACTTTCTCTCACTGTCACCTGCGGTCCCGCACCTTCTGTGTACAAAAACTGTGGACCTACCCGCTTTGTCCCTAACGGTGTGGGTGCGGACCCCTGTGAAAGTCAAAAGGCGCAAGTTTTATCTTAAAAAACTGACTTTAGGTTAACTCTAGAGGTTTCTAGAAGGAATTTTGACATGGATTGTTTGCTTTGGGGTGGTTCATGCATCCCAAAAGAGAAGGAGCTAATCCCTTGATGAGAGGAGCTATCCCTTTGAAGGAGGGATTTATCCCTTTGAAGGAGGACTTAGTAACCTCCCTCCATTGCACTATAAATACAGGCATTGGGCTGGTTGCTGAGGAGGTTAGAAGCTGAACATTTTTGAGGGTAAATGCTGGTGAAATCAAGACTTCCTAGTTGAGCTTAAGAGGAGAGATCACATACCTTTTTGGCTTCATTGGGGAGTGAGTGAAACTTGTCAAAGTAGAGGAGACTTCTTGCTGGACCCTGGGAGGAGCTTGTACAGCGTCAAGGCAAAGGTTGTAAAGTTCTTCTTCTTTTGAATTAATACAATCAAACTCATTTTTCTCAACAAGTATCTCATGTTATTTGTTTCATGGACTCCTTGACTTTCATGTTAAATATGTTTTATGATATTGGCTTTTCAGGTGCTATTTAATTTGTTTGCCTTGTTTGTGTTTGTAGATTCGCGACAAAGGAGCTCATTTGGATCAAAGGAGCGAGGGCATCCACAAACTTGCGTTGGACCTAAGGTAGGCCCTAAAAACACTTGTTTTCCATTGTTTATAAAAGCATATTTAGAGAAAGATAGTGTCTGGTTGGTTTGCTTGTCATTAGGTCTTCTTTAGATTATAGGAAGGTCTATCTTGTTCGCAAGATCGACTTATTCCGTGTGACAAAATGGCGACTCCACTGGGGACTTGATTGTTTTCCTTGTTTTTACTTTGACCCGAGAAACTGTGTTTTTGTTTCTGTTTTTGGCTTGTTGTGTGTAAAATTGGGTAGAGTTTGTAGATCCAGGGTTATTTTTGGTTTTTCATAGCTTTGGGAGAGGACCGCACCCTAGCCGTTTGACACAGTGCGTACCTATCCGCACCTTTGCTTTTAGCACAGAGCGGGACTGCACCTGTGTCAACTGTGGGCCTGTGGACCCTATCAAAATTTTGAAAAACCTAATATTTCCTCTGTTAGTCAGCTTAGTTTTTGTTTAGAAATTGTTATCCACTGCCCAAACCTGC
This sequence comes from Pinus tabuliformis, assembly GCA_031772625.1. Lineage (NCBI taxonomy): Eukaryota > Viridiplantae > Streptophyta > Pinopsida > Pinales > Pinaceae > Pinus > Pinus tabuliformis. The sequence goes on from CM062817.1 coordinate 675,868,603, forward strand.
ATATAACCTGTCAGAAGCTTTCCTTAGATTGATTTCGTTAGTGTTAGGGTTTTAGGTGAAATTCCTAGGAGTTTTGCTTGTTGGGCTTGTTTTTCATTTTGGTTGTGTAGTGGCTCTGAGCTTAGAAGTTGTAGGGACTTCAGATCACCTTAGTGTCTACCAGCCTTCTTATGAGTCTAACCATTTATGAAATCTCCCATTGTTGAGGAATCCGCTTTGAGTTTTCTCTTTACAAAACTTCGAAAAGCTTGTGTTTAAAGTTTGGATTTTCATTTTCAAAAAGAAAACAAAATTGGTTGTTCTTGACTTATTTGTGATTCTGCATAAATTGGTCCTTATCTTACATCTAGCTAAGTAAAACATCCTTAAAAAAGACTTTTAGTAGGCTTTGACTTCAAGTAGGTTTTTATAGTTTATAGATCTCAAAGTTAGTCATTTCCATAGTTTTGACTGTTTTATAAAAAAAAATATAAAAATCTCTTTTGAAAAAAGTTTGTTTTGTAGTGGTTGAGTGCTTTGAAATGAAAAAGGGAAATTTTTGTGAAATAACTAGTTGTCTCGTTTTGAGTGCATTGGAAAAGGCAAGAGCTCTTCTTTTAATTTGTTTGATTGAGAAAGATTTGTGTTTACAAAATATTTGCATTCTCAAACTCTTTCTTAGTTAGAAGTTCATCGAAGAGAAAAAGATTGTTTAAATCATCTTAGGTGCATTTTTAGTGATTTTGAGTCGAGTCTTCATACCACGAGTTTCATCTCCGCACCTTTTTGACTTAAATAAAAACCAATAAAAATAACGCTTAAAGTAAAATTCATCTAGTAACATTTTTATTTCTAGGGCTCTGATACACCAACTTAGCTTAGGCTAGTGTCTTGGAGTAGGAGAGTAATTAACTCTCCAAGATAGTAAAAACAAACAAGTAGCTGTATCTTGTGGTAGGGAAGAAATCCAATTGTTGCATTTATGCTCTGGGAAAGCTCCTCTTAAAGGAGAAGCATGAGATCGTGTTCGAACTAGTGTGGGAATCAATCCTTCCTCATTGGGAACGACGCCAGATATTCACGTATTAAAAATGGTAAACCTCGGATTAACCATTGTCGAGGAGCCTAGGGTCACTTGTTGGTAAACCTTGGATTATGTCAAGGAACCTTCAAGGGGATTGAGCTTGCTACTCTGCCCTTGCATGCATATCAGATCGTAGACTGTTCCCCTAGGTATATTTGTTTCAGTTGGTAACCTTAGTGGCCATATTCTTTAGGACTCTTCCTGAGGTGACAGTGGTGGGAAGATCCCACTATACCTGGAGTAGACGTCGGCTAGAATCACTTGGATTTTCTGGGGGGTTCTCTTCACTCGAGACGGTTAAGTGGAGGAACTTGTGCCAGTCTATTCATTAAGCAGGTCACCGGGGTAACTGTTCCAACCGCCATTTCTATATTGAACTCTGCGACGTTGGATTTCATCACCAACTAGTGTTTTCAGTACGGAAAGTTACTGTTTGTGTGTGTTTGATCTCCTAGATTCTTTAGGCGTGTGATTAAAATTTGTTTGGTTCTTTAGAGACTTTAGGTGCTTTTCATTGAGATTTTACTTTGTTTGCATGTGAAGTAGTTAAAAGTTTTTAACTGTGGCTGAATTACCAAGGCAGTCCCGTAAACTTCGGGGCCAGCCTCCTGAGTTTGTAAACGTGGCTGAGTTACTGAGGAAGTCCTGTAGACTTCGGGGCCAACCTCTTGAGGAAGTACCGAGCCAGCTTGAAGGCTTGAAAGTCCTCGTAACTCCTAGAGACAGTAGAGTTGGGTCACCTGAAGAAGGAGAATCTTCTTTGATAGTACATCCTGATTTTCAACCGTTAGTAGCAGATTATAATCCACAGTCAGTGTCTGTTTCCGAAGTTACTGGTAGCTTTTCATCTACTAGTGATATAGGTGAGGAACTTGAAATATCCGAGCCTGAAAGTGAATTTGCTGCTACTCCGACATCGGGGTTTGTTTCTCCAACTTCTAGTGGTCCTGGTTCACCTAGGGTAGAAAGGGTAATCACCCAAGATCTTCCTTCTGGACTTATTGCTATTGAAGAGCTTGCTCAGGAAGAAGAAGTAGGCATCCCTATCCTTGAAAATCAACCTGTTATTGAGCTAAGGGAGCGTGAATCAATTTTTTACAGTCCACCTAGGAGCAGTTCTTGGTATCTTTCTTTGACTAATTTTTTAGAAAACTCAGTGCTCCTTATCACCCAACACCTAGAGGTTATTATCCTTCGTTAAATATGTCGAATCAGTCATCCATGTTTACTCAATCGCCCGAATCCTTTTTGTACGGCGGTCCTTCTGTTCCCTCTGGGTATCAGTCACTTTCTGGTACTTTTTCGGGAGCATCTCCTCAACCCATTGAGCAAGGGTTATTAACTGGAAGAAATGGTACTAAGCTGTTGAGCGTAGAAGACATTCTTATGATGTCAGGTTCTATTCCCAATCCTCAACCTCAAGGTGGCCAGTTACCGCTTGGGGGGCAGCCTCAATTCTCGCCTGGGGGGCAACCTCAAGGTACACAATTTGCATCTGGGGGGCAACCTCAAGGACAATACATACCTACGGGATAGTACATTCCTCAAGGTCAACCCCAGACTCAATATGTACCCCAAGGTCAACCCCAGTATCAATTTATACCTCAAGGTCAACCCCAGTATCAGTACGTGTCTCAAGGGCATCAACCCCAAGGTTAGTACTCGAACCAAGGTTTCCAACCACCCTCCGGTCAAACGTATGTTCAAAGAACGAGAAATGTACCTTTCAATTATCAATCCTACCCTCAACCCGGTTATGGTCCTCAGTATTCTCAACCTGTTATGGGTCTGTACCCCGGAATGAATATAGTGTGGGATCCATCGAAAACTCAATAGGTGTTGCAGCCAAATGTGCAGTTGTCATCTCAAACTGGACAACCCTTAGTTTCTGGTACACCCCAGCAACCAGTCCAGTCTAACATTCAAACTTCTGTACCTTCGGTAGTTTCTCAGCCTGGGCCTAGTACGCCTCGTACTCCGCCTCAAACGACTGCTACAACTGCCGCAACATCTGTCCAATCTACCCCACCTACTTCTGGAGTATCGATAGCTCTAGTTTCTACTGTTCCTGTATCTACTCCTCAGACATCTTTACCACCGTCTGGATCTACAATTCAAACTTCGGTTCAGATGCTTGTAGGACAACCTGGTTCAAGTACGGTTGTCACAAGTCAACCACAATTTACTTATCAACCGTACCAGGGATAGTGCCAATTCGGTCCTGCTGTGCAGCAGCTAGTCTATCGGTATCAACTGTACCCTGGGTACACTTATCAACAACCTCAACAACCCCAGTACGGTCCGGTTAATCCTGGTTTTCTGGGAGGATACAATATCCCAAACGCAATTCCTATTCCTAGTTATCCTGGATATCCTCCTCCTGGGGCTGGTCTCATGACCCAGAGTTTTAGGGATCCTAATCAGCAGTTACCGTTTATTGCAAATTTGGGCTTACCTGACTTGTCGTGCCTAACGAACGATCCCATTAATTATCTTTCGTTTTGGCCGCCAATGCCAAATAAGTTGCCCAGTGACATTCCTAAGTTCAAAGGTAAATCAAGAGAGGACCCATCGAATCATGTGATGACTTACCACCTCTGGTGTGCGTCTAACTCCATTTCAGATGATTTAATCCGTCTTAGACTTTTCCAACGCACTCTAATTGGTCTCGCGGCCAAGTGGTACATTGAGTTACCGCGAGGCACTTTTTATAATTTTAGTCAGTTAGCTACCTCGTTTTTAACTCATTTTCAGTTGCCAGTCCGATATGACAATGGCACGGAATTCTTAACTTCATTAAAACAATCGACATCCACTTACATTTCAAATCATATCCATGAGTGGAGACGTCGACAGCGTTTAGTGAAGGTGTTTATTCCAGATCATATCTTGGCCAAGTGGTTTGTAAAATCTTTGTTGCCAAAGATCACTGAAGATGTAGCTAAAGCCGGAGTTGTTACTGAGGAGCAAGTGATTGCTCAAGCACAATACCTTGACTTGGTCTATACTCAGTCAGGTACGTTACACGAGAAAATCCCCGATCTTCCCAAGCAAAATCAAATCGCTGCAGCTCCTTCGGGATCTCATGCCGCCAATGGTATGATTGGCACGGTTAACACTAGAAGTAAGAAGAAATCTTCCAAGAATTCTTCTCCCATCATAACCTTGCCTGATTCCCCAACAAGAGATTCTTCTGCAGAGATTTCCGCCGATATTCACGTTGTAGAGTCATCTACAGCCAAATCAAAATCCGGTGGGAAGAAGAAAGGAAAGAAGAAGAATAAAACGGACAAAAGTTCAAAGGAGAAACCTGAAAAGGCAGAATCCAATGATGAAAAGTGCAAACCTCATTATCCTTGTCTCATTTGTGACAATGAACATTTTACAAGACAATGCCCTCATCGTGCAGAGGTTGCGAAGATTTTCAAAGGTTCCCAAACTCCTGTTGTTTTGAAGGATCCTTTTCCAGCTCAAGATAGTAAGATGATAGGTTCGTCCTCGAGTGCCAATGAAGAACCCATACTGATGATGTCCCATGTTAGGATTGCGACTCGATCGCAAGATTATGGTAGTAAAAGTCATGTTGATGGTAAAGAAGCAGAATCTTCTCATTCTAATCCATCAACCTTAGCTCCCGGTTCCGATCCACTACAGATCGATAAACCTAATCCAGACTTGGTAATCAAACCGCCCGCCAAGGGTATACTTCGAAAGTCAGCTTTCAATCCACATGCGAGAGTGGCTCAGAATTATAACATTGTTGAGGATTTAGCTGTTTCACCCTCAGCAATGTCGGCTTTAGAAGTGCTGCAATCATGTCCAGCACAACGTAAATTACTTCTGTCGGCTATAGGAGTTGTTGACGTTTAGGACTCGAACCTAATAATTTTCGATCTAGAAAATAGTACACCGCGTTGCCTCATCAAATGGCTTTCCAAATTCCAGTGATAGTTAAAAACAGGCCTATTCATCGGACTGTAATTGATGAGGGAGCCTCAACGTGTGTTATGTCGATACAGTGTTGGAGATCGCTTGGTTCTCCTTCGCTAAATCAATCCCTGAAGATTCTAAAGGCCTTTGATGGCCATGGGTTTCATCCTTTTGGCATTCTACAGGATTTGCCTATAGGGGTTGAAGGAAAAACCGTTAGTCTAGATGTGGAGGTGGTTGATGCCCCTCTAGATTACAACCTTCTCTTGGGTCGAAGTTGGTTCTTATGCTATGCTAAGACAGTGGGGTCCTTTATCATCAGTTTCTTGTGAGAAATGTATAAGACTTTCCATAAAGTAATAAAGTTTCCACATAATGGAAAGATCGTAACATAGAACAGCTGGCTTACTTTCATCCGACCCAGCCTCTTCTGAGAGTATTCAGCATGTCGGTAAAACGACTATCCCATATAAGGATGTTGGAGTAGGACTAGTTAAAGATGCCAGTTTACTGGGAACTTTTCATTTTCCTCCGATCAACGCATCGTCTTCATTTGCAACTATTCATATGATCACATCAGACACCATTGTTTATGACGATCCTTGGATTGTTCCTTCTGAATCTGAGATAGACTCATTTGGTAATGCCATGCCTTTGAGTCCATATGAAATTGTCTATGAAGCCGTGCAGTCATTTGCCGACCCATCTTCAACCAAAAATGACTTCATGAATGTGGTCCGTGAGGAATCACTTTTCACATCAAGCTCGGATTTAATCACGTTTCTGAACTTGTTCACTCTGATGAGCAAATCGTGAAATCCTATGTGTAGATGATTTACCATGGGAAGATCTCCATCACAGATCTTCGTTTTTACCCGAGGATGATCGTTTTGAAAATGATTTCTCATAAATTTTTACGACTGAATATGTCAAGGAACCTCAGAATCCAATGAAACATCCCAATTCAGAGTTAAATTTGGGAAACATCTCTTGAACTATTTCTGTTGAAATTTCGGTTAAGCACGGAATTTTTGAGAACATTCATATAGGTTCCTCGTGTACAGATGACGAAATTCAGCTATATAAGGCCCTATTTCAAGAATTCCGCGACATGTTTGCCTGGTCCTATGAGGAAATGCCAGGAATTGATCCCGCGATTGTTGTTCATGAGATCAAGACTTACCCGGACGCTAAACCTGTCTGGCAACATTTGCATCAGATTCACCCACGAAAAGCTGCTGCAATTAAAGCAGAAGTTGAAAAATTATTGAAAGCAGGTTTCATTTATCCAACCCATTAACGGATTGGTATCGAATATTGTTCCGTTTAACAAAAAGCAGGGAACAATAAGAATATGCATCGACTATAGGGACATTAATCGAGCTGTCCAAAGGACAATTACCAAACTCCCTATATCGATACAAATCATTGATGATTGTGCCGGCAGTGAAATATTCTCCTTCATGGACGGTTTTTCCGGATACAATCAAATCAATATTCTACCTGCCGATCAACCAAAAACGGCTTTCATTTGTCCATGGGGACATTTTTCTTATTGCAAATTACCTTTTGGGCTCAAGAATGTCAGAGCAACTTTTCAAAGGGCGATGTATTATGCGTTTCATGAAATCAAGCACATTGTGCAACCCTATCTCGATGACTTGCCTGCTCATTCATTACATTGAGCTGATCACCTCGTCCAATTAAACGCGCAATCTTTATGAGGTGTAAGGACATAATCGGATTCGGTTGAACCCACACAAATTGTTCTTCTGTATAGAAACGGGTCGATTGCTGGGGTTTGTAGTATTCAAAAGCCGGAATTCGCGTCGATCCCTCGAAGGTCGAAGCTATCATCAAATGAGCCTCCTTACCATCGAGTCTTCGCCAACTCCAAAGTTTGCAAGGGAAAGCAAACATTTTACGATATTCATTCCTAACTACGCCGAGGTTACAAAGGGTTTTACCCG